>CM031235.1:21856365-22242657 GCA_018340775.1 Taxus wallichiana var. yunnanensis | reverse complement strand
TCCATTCGGAGACGAGCCTCCCGAGTTCCCGGGCCCAGGCATCGGTTCGAAACTAAACCTGTAGAGTTTTTAGACTAAATCTTTGAGTGAACTTGCATAATTTTTTGAGAGGAATATGGATATGAAATCATATTTGAGTTTAAATGTAATGTTCATGATCAATTCCACTTTTCCCAATACTAGCATTATCTTTCCTTTATGGCTGCGCATACATGTTGTCCACTCAAAATTCCTGCTCTTCGATGAAAGTAAAAATTTCAAAATTTTGAGTTTAAGTGTTTTCTCTAATGTACCGAAGTCGTGAAATTGAGAAAAGTCTGCAGTTTTGGGTCATTTTGTGTGTGTTTCGGGCCTGTCGGACATTTTTGTCCCAACTGTCCCAAGTTCAAAATTGCGCTCTGTTCCCCGATCGGCCGAAATCCCCGAAGTTGTTCCATTTTCGGGCCCGTCGGAGCTTTTCGTCCCAACTGTCCCAAGTTCAAAATTGCGCTCTGTTCCCCGATCGGCCGAAACACCCGAACCGCGTACTTCGCTCTTTCATGTTCCAAGTGTCCCAAACTTTTCGTGCGAGTTGTTCCATTTTCGCCCGAACCGCCCGAGTCGCGTACTTCAGAACTTTTTGTCCCAAATGTCCCAAGTCAAAAAGTGCAAGTTGTTCCATTTTCGGCCGAAACACCCGAACCGCGTACTTCGCTCTTTCATGTCCCAAATGTCCCAAGTTCAAACGGGCCTTTTGTTCCATTTTCGGCCGAAACGCCCGAACCGCGTATTTCGCGTACTTGCGTTCCAAATGTCCCAAACTTTTCCGGACTCATTGTCACCTTTTCGGCCGATTCACCCGAACCGCGTCCTTCGCGCGTTTTCGTCCCAGATGTCCCAAAATGCATTTGTGCGTCTTCTCCCTGTTTCGCCCGAATCGGCCGAGCCGCGTGTTTCGCGCATTCGCGTCTCACATGTCCCAATGAACCCGGTGTCATTCGTATTACGATTTTGCCGCTTTACCCGAATATCCCGCTTATTCAAATTGGTGGGTATGTATTAAATGCGCATTGATCACCCTTCTCTCTCGGTCGCCAACACGTCGGTCCCTCGTGGCAAAGACATAGGCCGAGGCGTTAAGGAAATTCAAGCGGCTGAATGATTCAAAGTCGGTGGGTCCCTCTCTCAATGGCCACTGCCACCTTCTCCTTGTTCTTTTCTCTTCTTCCCTTTCTTTTTCCGTTTTCTTTGTAAGAGTTAAGGTATTGCGATTGGCGGTCCTTAAGCTGTTCTTGGTTAAAGAAGCGATTCTGAAAAATGCTTGATTTGTAAAGCTATATAATGGCCTTCTTTACGCCATTCGAAAGAAGGAAGAATTTGGCATATTTTCTGAAAGTGTAAATAGATCATAAAGAAATCAATACAGAAGGACTTTCCATTCTTTGTCTATCTGATCTCTGTTACTCCTAAGCTTCCATTTATTTTCTTTGTGAAGATCATTTGTCTTAAGTTCATTAGTCTTATTGATTGCATACTCTTCGACTTTGCAAGCACGGTGATCTTGTATAACCAAGAAGGAACTTTGTGTCCTTGATTAATGAGTCTGTGTTATGTTAAGAAACTTTGTGTTCTAGCAGATGTTATTTATAGAACTTTGTGTCTCTGAATTCCATCTTATTTATCCAATACAAATGATCTTGTTTCAATTTACTGTGACTTCGCATACATAAAGAATTACTCTGATATCTATAATTCTGCATGTTGCCTTTCTGCTCGTTCTCGTCTTCTCATTCCTCTGTCCTTTTGTACTTGAACATCCTCATTGAAAACACTTTCGTAATATCCAAGTTTAACCAGAAAATAATGTTTTGTACATTTGTAAATAAGTTCATTTCTGAATAAGGGAACCTCTCCCATTAAAGAGGAGGGACTTCTTGTCCCCTTACTGTTGCTCTTATTAAAAGTCCTATTTGACGACCAACAGTTTTTGGCGACTCTACCTGGGAAAATCATATTCCAGCTTACGTAATTTTTCAATCATCCTTTGATCTGGTGACTCCGCATTTTACTCGAGGGAGGAGGGCCCTTGGTATTGAAGATTCTCAGTTTCAACTTTTGGAGCAGCAGGGTTTTCCTTTCCCTTCAACAAGAAATAGAAGGACTCGTTCGACAAGCACTCCACCTGCTCAAGATAGAATTCCTACGGGTGGTATTCCTTCAGAGCCAGCTAGCCCTAATCTTCAAGCTTTGATTCTTGCTGGTGTTGCAGTCCCTCTCCAAGCCGTTTTTCCAAGAATGGCTGCGCCATTACCATGGGGTCATCGTGTCGGGCCCCTGGCCCTTACTCAGCCTTTGCATGAGTTACCCAGAGGTAACCGGAAGAGCTTCCCCAAATTCAAAGGCGATGGAAAAGTGCATCCTGATGAACACATCGCAGCCTTCGTTGTTGCATGTGGAGTTCTGGGAGTCGAATATGAAGACGTCTCCGTAAGGCTGTTCGTCGAGACGTTACAAGATAATGTTGCTGATTGGTTCTACCACCTTCCGGCTGGCGCTATCACCGACTGGGACACAATGAGAACTCAGTTCGAAACCGCTTCAAGCCGACCGAGAAGATGTACATGCCTTGCTAGCCCAAATCTCTCGAGATAAAGAAAGATTCATAAGAGCCCATGAGAGAATTTGTGGCCCGGTTCAACAAATTGATCAATAAAATTCTGCAGCCTACCCGACCTGTTGATCAAATTCAAAAATGTTTCTTCCTAAATGCTCAATCGCCCAAAGTTAGTTATGCACTAAGAAGGGCTAATCTCACAACATTGGTGAGGATTAAACTCTCACTTTGTTAGTATCGAGGATGACTTGATCATGTCAGGGAAGTTGAGAAGAGACCCTCCCAAATCTAAGTCTGCTGCTTCTTCCTCTTCCACCCCTGGACCTAATACTGATCCATTAGTTCAGAAACTTGCAAATGATCTTATTGCTATAAAGAAACAATTGGCTCAGCACGCTCCTTATGCAGACGTTCCAAGGAGAAATTTTCAGCCCAGAAATCGTTTGCCTGCTTCTCAAACAAGATTAGCACTTGAAGGACCTCCTGTTAAAGTCCCTGTCAATGCGACCTGCGAGGTGGAAGAACCAGATGACGATGAAGATAACGAAGCTTGCGAAGAGTTTGCGAGAGAAGTTGATGACGAAGCAGACGAACTTGAGGGATCTCGAGTCAATTTCTTCACCACTGAGGGCAT
Source organism: Taxus wallichiana var. yunnanensis (assembly GCA_018340775.1). Taxonomy (NCBI): domain Eukaryota; kingdom Viridiplantae; phylum Streptophyta; class Pinopsida; order Cupressales; family Taxaceae; genus Taxus; species Taxus wallichiana. The sequence goes on along the minus strand of CM031235.1, from coordinate 22,239,430 downwards.
TGATGATGGAGATGACTATGATGAAGTAGTAGCGGACATGAACAGTGAATCATTACTGTCATGACTCGAGAGCAGACAAGTCGGAAGGAGAAAGTGACACAGCCTATCAAGAAATCTAAGGAGCAGTTGACAACTATTCCTGTGATTGCAAAAAGAGGATCTCCTATCCCTACCTCGTCTACACCAAAGGTGAGTCCTATTAATCCTACTACTAAAATTGCTTCTTCTTTTTCTCCTAAAGTTGATAAGCCTAGAGTACCGAATGATGATGGCCCGTCCACTTCTGGATCCTTTGATATTGTTGATCACCTGAAAAAGACCAAGGTCCAAATCTCAGAAGCTGAGTACTATCAAACCCATCCCAAAGCTTTTGCCAAAATGATCCACTTTGTCAATTCCCACTCTAAGACCACCTCTAAAGGCCTTTTGCCCACTCCTCCTTCTGCACTGACCCTAGTCAGTAGGCTGCTTGTCACCTCGCTTAGTGACAAAATTAAACCATTTTATGTAACACTTCTTATAGCTGGTCATAGGCTCAGTAATTGTGTCATAGATTCCGGAGCCTCAGATAATGTGATGCCTGCTAAAGTAGCTCATGCTTTAGGCCTGACCCTCACACGCACTTATGGATCTTGTTACTCCATGGAGAGTAAAGAAGTGCCCCTGGTCGGGAGAATTAAAGATGCACAAGTAGCTAGCTTTCTTGCTTTGCCCAGAAAGAAAGTGTTGGCTACCATCTTAGTGGCGAGATATTCCCCCTTCATACGGGATGTTGCTAAGTAGGAACTTCTGGGGACGTAGGTGGGAAATCCAAATGGGTAGTCACGTGCACTCGCACTGTCAATGGACAAATGAAGAAGTTCTTTGCTTGAGAAGCGATCCTGAGTATATTGTGCGAGAAAACGGATGATCCTAGAGCACAAATACTCTACGAGGATATGGGGCATGGTAACTATATGATTATGTCCCCATGAAATCCGACCCCAAAGTGTCTCCTAAAGATCCTAATGGTATTTGGATTTTAGAGTTTGATGGAAGTTGTTCCTCGGCTAGTTCCTGAGCCGGTGTCCTCTCGGTGTCACTGAAGGTTACCTTCATCCTTTTTCATTTAAGTTGCAGTTCAAAACACTAATAATACAACAGTATGAGGCTCTCATTCTTGGACCTGCAAGTGGCCAAAGAACAAGGTGTAAAGAATCTTCGGCTCATGGTGATGCGAGAATTGATTGTCAAAGCAGTGTCGAAACCTTTTTCAAGTAAAAAATGGAAGGCTGAAACATTACCAGAATCAGGTTTGGGATTCCATTGAATTCCTTGATGCTTTCTCTCGAAGATACTAGGGAAAAGAACAGCAGGGCTGATTCACTAGCTGTCTCAGGGTCGCTACTGATTCCTCATCCTGATTTCTCTCAAGACAAGTTCACCATTGAGATGATCCATCGACCCAGTGTACCTGATAACACCAATAACTGGCAGGTTTTCAATGATGATCAACATTTGCTTTCCTTCCTGGAACTCAAGGGTAATTTCGAATAGCTGTATTTTGAGGGAAGTGACAACCTACCTCGTGAGAGTGTGCCCTTTGACAAAGCGGTCACCCAGGGAAGAACCAGGAGTCGGGAAGGGTGCATTAAACTCAAGGGGAATAAGATTCCTAAAGGTTTGGTGAGTTTGGAGGAATTATTTGATAAACATGACGGGTATGTGAAATCTAAAGCCTTTTCGGACCTCGTGATCAAATTTGAGTATGATAAGATTGATATTGGGAGTTCTACTGACCCCAAGCTCGTGAACATTGGAAAATGTTGCACACAGATGAGAGGAAGAAAGCAATTGTTCTTTTAAAGAGGTATAAGGATGTTCTCGCTTACTCTTATGAAGATTTGAAAGCTTTCAAACCAAAAGATATGCAGCACTTTATTCCTCTTAAGCCTGGAATTAAGCCTTTCAAGCAAAGAGGCAATACAACCCCAAAATAGTGACACCATCTTTCAAGAAATACGAGAAGGCATGTTGAAGGCTAAAATCATTTTCCCATTCACCATTCAACATGGATTGCAAATATTGTGCTGTTAGGAAGAAAAATGGTGAGATCCATCTGTGTTGATTTCAGGAACCTGAATCAGGCTTCTTTGAAAGATAATTATCCTTTGCCTATGATGGATCAGGTCTTGCAAGTAGTAACAGGATCTGAAATGTTATCTATGCTTGATGGATTCTCGGGATATAATCAGGTAGAGGTTGATACTGTAGATCAACACAAAACAGCTTTCACTACTCCTTGGGGTACCTTTGCCTACAAGAGAATGCCTTTTGGGCTTATTAATGCTGGTGCCACTTTCCAGAGAGCTATGGATCTAGCTTTTGGAAGTTTGAAAGGGAAGTGTATTGTCATATATCTTGATGACCTGACAGTATTTTCCAAGACAAGAGCGGATCATTTTGATCACCTAGAGACAAGATCTTGCTAAGATGCCGAGAGCATGGAATTTCTTTGAATCCCAAAAATTTGTTTTCTGTGTCACAGAGGGAAAACTATTAGGGCACATTGTCTCCAAGGATGGTATTAAGATTGATCCTGAACGAGTACAAGCTATCCAGCAAATTCCTCTCCCAACCAGTAAAAAGGGCGTGCACTCCTTCGGTAAGATCAATTTTTTGAGAAGATTCATCCCTGATTTTGCAGAGTTAACTTTGAATATTTCTCAGATGATGAAAGGGAAGCAAACATTTGATTGGTCTCGAAGGAAAGGAATCCTTTGAAGGTATCAAGAGAGCTATCGCTAAAACTCCAGCTTTGGCTCGTCCCGATTTCAAGAAAGATTTCATCATCTATTGCTATGCTACAGATAATACCTTGGCTGCTGTCTTAACTCAAGAAGACTCTAATGAGCATGAACTCCCAATTGCGTTCATGAGCTATATTCTGAAGGATCATGAGTTAAAATACACCATGATGGAGAAGCATGCTTTTGCAGTGGTCAAAGCCATTAAGCGGTTTCGTTTTTATATCCTCAACTCTCACTCCATGGTGTTGGTTCCGATATCAATCATTAAGTCAATTCTCACACAACAAGAATTTGGATCTAAGAGAGGGAACTGGTTGCTAAGGTCCAAGAGTATGACATTAACATCAAGCCACTGACCAAGGCTGGTTCGTGGAAAAGGCCTTTGTGAGCTCATTGCTTTGAAGGAGCTAAGCATGAATTACTGGAGAAAGTTGACCTTCCTCTTTGACATTACTTCCTTAGTTTAGTTGATGAATGGTATGCTTTGACATCGCCCATTTTCTCACCTATGGGAATGCCCCTCTCATTTAACCGCCAAAGAAAAGAGGACATTATTAAATTGAGGTAAGTGCAATATGTATTATGGGAAAATGCTTTGTTCAGCGTGGCTTAGATGGGGAGATTTTTGAAGTGTGTGGACAAGGAACAACAGAAAAGTTGCTCTCGGCCTTTCATGATCGGCATGTGGAGGGCACTATTCATCAATGGTTACACTCATAAGATACTCGTGGAGGATACTACCGCCTTCCTTGTTCGAGAGATGCATCCAAGTGGGTTGATAAATGTGAGGCTTGTCGACCTTTATGGGAAGACCTAAATTGGCTTCTTTGCCTCTCAAGCCAGTTGTGATTGAGGAGCCATTTCAACAGTGGGGTTTGGACTTCATTGGTACACTTAATCCTGCTTCTAGTGCTGGTCACACTCATGTACTAACTGCCACTGACTACTTCACCAAATGGGTGGAAGCTATTCCAGTTAAGAGCACTACTTCTGAAGTGGTATGCAGCTTCATCAAAGAGAACATCTTAGTAAGGTATGGTGTACCTAACAAGATTGTAACAGATAATGCCTCGAATTTCTCTTCAGCTGAGATAATGGACTTCTGCTACGGATATGGCATCTCCCTGGCTCATTCTTCAGATTACTACCCTCAGGGAAATGGGCAAGCAGAATCCACAAACAAAAATCTGGTGACTATTATAAGGAAATTAGTCAATGAGTCTCAACGAAACTGGCACAAGAAGCTCTATGATGCTCTTTGGGCAGACATGATTACACCAAAGAGAGCTATTGGAATGTCTCCTTTTCAAGTGGTATATGGAGTAGAAGCTCAATTGCCAGTGACAGTGGAACTGCCAGCCTTGCACCTAATGAAGGCCATTGAAGATACTAGTTTCAGAGATGCTTTGGACAAGAGAATTATGTACCTGCACAAACTGAATGAGGACAGATTGATGGTTGTTGATAGGATATCTGTTCACCAGCAGAAGGTAAAGGTCTTGTTTGACAAGAAAGCTAGGTTCAGAGATTTCCAAGTTGGAGACACCGTGCTGTTATGGGACAAAAGACATGAACCTCGTGGCAGCCATGGAAAGTTTGATTCCCTGTGGCTCGGACCTTTCAAGATCAGACACTTTGCTAGTGAGAATTCCTTTTATCTTGATTGCATGGATGGTTCTGCTCTCCCACTTCCTTATAGTGGGCAGTATCTCAAGTTGTTCAAGTCCTAGGTGATTAGGAGTCCTCAGATATTACTCCGTACAACGTTTTTGCTTTTCTTTCCTTTTTGTTTTGGTGTGTTGCCCTCTGTATTGGTCTGTTTTGACTCCGTTGCCCAATGGATAAGGTACTGGTCTGCTTCCCGAGTTTGTCTAAGTTCTTGCCTTGTCTCATTCCTTGAATTTATGCCAAGTCATCCCCAGAAGGAGCCAGCTGTTGTCCACTCAAAATTCCCTGCTCTGATGAAAGTAAAAATTTCAAAATTTTGGGTTTAAGTGTTTTCTCCAATGTACCGAAGTCGTGAAATTGAGAAAAGTCTGCAGCTTTTAGGTCATTTTGTGTGTTTTGAACTGTCGGACATTTTTGTCCCAAACTGTCCCAAGTTCAAAATTGCGCTCTGTTCCCGATCGGCCAAAATCCCGAAGTTGTTCCATTTTTGGGCCCGTCAAGCTTTTTGTCCCAACCGTCCCAAGTTCAAAATTACGCTCTGTTCCGACGCCGAAACACCCAACCGCGTACTTCGCTTCTTCACGCTTCCAAGTGTCCCAAACTTTTCGTGCGAGTTGTTCCATTTTCGCCCGAACCGCTCGAGTCGCGTTTCCAACTTTTGTCCTAGATGTCCCAAGTCAAAAGTGCAAGTTGTTCCATTTTCTAAGCCGAAACACTGAACGCGTACTTTCGCTCTTTCATGTCCCAAATGTCCCAAGTTCAAACGGGCCTTTTGTTCCATTTTCGGCAAACGTCCAACTGAACGCGTATTTCAGCGTACTTGCGTTCCAAATGTCCCAAACTTTTCCGGACTCATTGTCACCTTTTCGGCCGATTCGCTCCAACTGCGTCCTTAAAGATGTAAATAAGTTCGTTTCTCAATAAGGGAACCTCTCCCATTAAAGAGGAGGGACTTCTTGTCCCCTCGACTGTTGCTTCTTCTTAAAATTCCTATTTGACGACCAACAATACACAAGAATTTACATCTTTTCCCAAATAATCAATAGGATTAGTCAACAAAATAGATAACAAAATATTTTTAAAGAATGAACAAGATATATATTCTATATTTTATCTTAAGAAAACTATAAGTTCCTAGATTACATTTAAATCCATTTTCAAAAGTAACTTAGAAGGACAAAATAATGGTAATTTATGGCCAATTTATGGCCTCATCAATAAGCCCCACTATGAGCGTCAAAATGTAATGCAAGAAAATATTAGTGAGTGAATGCAAGAAAACAAAAAGATTGTTTCTCCTACTCTAATATTCTCAAACAAAACCTCAAATAGAGCAAGATGGAAAGGAAGGAGAATATAATACCTGCACTTACCTACAAGATTGCACAACTCCTTAAATGTTTTAGATTTGCTCTTGGATTGTTGATGATTCTTGGATTTTTTCAGATTTTGGCGACTAATTTTGCAACACTTCTCCTTGGATTTGCTTGAAGAATGCTTGATGATTGATGAAGGATTATATGATGATAGATTGTAGATGGATAATGGATTGATTGAGTGATAAAAATGACAAAGGTTTGCTAACTTGCTTACTAGCTAACTCTCATGGAGGAGGAGAGCTCAATTTATAGTTTGTGGGTGGAGGATTCAATGGCTAAGATAAAGCCATGTTAGATTTAGATCAATGGTGGAGGATTCATGTGAGGATGGAGGATTCTAGAGTTGGGGGATTCTAGAATTTGAATTCAAATTCTATGGAGGGAAGAAGCTTCCATTGAATTAGAAATTCAATGAAAGGGGAAAGTTAGAGAGACTTTTGGAAATAGAAGCCTCTAGATTTAGAGGTATGAGGATGTGATTAGATTAAGATTAGATTAGGTTAATAAATGATAATTAAAGGTGAGGTTACATGGAAAGGCCAAGTGTAGAGATGTGTAGGGTAGGTGGTAGGTGAGATGTAGGAATATTAAATTCCTATAAAATGTTAATGAAAGATTTAAAATAGGATATTAGGATATTAAAGTGATTAATGATAAAATGAGATAAATGATAAATGATGAAAGGTTAAATGTGATAAAAGGGATTTTTAATGGGATAAATGATAAAATGGAATATTTAGATAAATGATGAAATATTAGAATAAAGGGATTAATGATGAAATTAATAATAATTAATCTTGTGATTAATTATTATATGAATTTAGATGATGTTGTGGGACAAATTAATCGTAATTAATCATGTCGACATTTTAGATGTCTACATTACACAACCTTACACTCTAGAGAGGGATGTTGCTTTGCTTCAAAGCCTCCGTGCTATTCCTCGCAAGCTTTTTGAGGCTCGTAGAAATACCCGTGATCGCCCACTTTCTCGTGATGACCTTAAGGAAGCTGTCATGGAAATGAAAATCGACAAAGCTCTTGGTATCGATGGTTTTCCATGCGAGTTTTATCAAGTGCTATGGGTTACTTGTTGTCCCCGACCTTCATCGCATCTATTGTGAAGCTATGTCCAACAATTCTCTTGGGGCTTTGATAAATCAAGGCAATATCAAGCTTATCCCCAATGTTGAGATCCTGAACTCATCACCAGTTGGTGACCAATTACTTTGTTGAACGTTTCATACAAGATCATTGCCAAAGCCTTAGCTCTCTAGATTCGTAATCTTTTGCCTCTTATTATGTGCACTCGAATGTGATTGGTTTCATTAAGAGTAGGTTCATTCTGGATAACATAATTGTCATCTCAGGGAAGGTATGGAATGGGCACGTTTATTTGATCAAAACGCTCTCTTTATCAAAATTGATTTTGAAAAACCTTATGATAGGATTAAATGGCCTTTCATTATTGTTATGCTGCAAGCTCTTGGTTTTGGCCCCAGGTTCATCCGGTCTGTCAATATGCTCTTCTAGGATGCTAATGTCAAGCTTACCATTAATGGAGTTCACTCGACATGTTTGAGCTGCCCACATCCATTCAACAAGGTTGTCCCTTAGATTCATCGCTTTATGTGCTTCATTGTGGAGGGGTTCAATTATCTTTTACCAAGTTTGCTTCACAAAGGTTGGTTAAGGGCATTTCTTTCCTAACTCTAATCTATAGCTTATTAATGGCCATTTCTTGATGACTCTTTCTTAACATTTACCAAAATGAAGAATCATTGCTACCAACATTTTGTAGTGTCTAGATATCTTTTATTTGGATTTAGGTTCCTCCATTCAATGGAAAAAGATTCAATGTTACAGATGATCTATGGATCCTATGTATCATCGGCTCAAAGGTTATGCTTGGCAGTTGATTCAACTAGGGGTTCAATTCAAGTTTATGGGCTTTCCCTTTGCTTTTCAAGTTACTCCTACTACTCTATGGTCTTATGTTGTCCAGCGAGTCGAGAAAAAAATTGCTTACTGGATTACCAAGCCCCTTTCTCTCGCTGACAAGTTCTAGATTTACTCTAAGGTGCTCGATGCTACTCACATCTACTATTCTTCATGTTGGGCACCCTTTAAAGCTAGGTATGTTAAACTGGAAAAGTTACTTAGAGATTTCTTATGGGCTAACACTAATAGTCACAAGGGCTTCCATAGAGTGGCTTGGGACATCTGTTGTTCTCCTAAAGAAGTGGGTGGCTTAGGTCTCATTGATATTCGATCCGCAAGACATTATTATCGGTGTCAAGTGGATTATCGGGGGTTTAGAGGGGTTATGAGGTTTGGAAAATTTTGCTTTGTCACTACATCTCGTTAAGGGGCTCCGTTTGACAAACAATCTTGGAAAAAATTGGGTCTGCAAAGTCTATTGCTTCCCCTGCTCCATCAAAATCGGAGGAACATTCATTATGAAGAGTATCCTGGAAGGCATGGGAATTGATCAAACCCCACCTAAGCTAGGGTGACGGAATGGTTTCAGATCGGGTTGTCCATTAATTCACACTCGTTATGGTGGTCTCATGTTGTCAATTTTCACAATGTTCCCTTTGCTATGGTCCCATGGATTAAAAGCCTCCGATTGTTTAAACATGGAATCAAGCTTCGAGGGATCTCTTCAGAAAAGCCACACGTTCTTGAAACATTGGGTCCTTCTTAAAGATCAATTTACTCTCAACTATGGAGATAAAGAGTTTATTCAGAAATTCAGAATGTCATACCTGAGGAGATGCTTCACAAAATTGGTGTTTCTCCCCTGTTCAATGGTGGCATGATTGACACGACCTAATGCGACTCCCTTCACCAGGTGACAAACCCCTCCTCTCTGTTACTGCTTCTTACGCCTCGACACATTCCTTTTGAGAAGTCAACACGACCTAAAAGCTCAACTCCCCACACATGGTTTGGAAGCGCAAATTCAACAACATTTGGAAAGTTATCATAGAGCTAAAGAAGGCTCATTTCGCTTTAGTGCTTACTTTACCAGGGTTTGCCAGTTGGCAAACGTCTTCAACATCTTGGGGTTGCTAATCCCCAGTGTCCTACACATGTCGATCCCGAAACCCTCATGCATTTGTTCTGGTTTTTCTTGCTTGCTCACTGTCTGGAAGTGGATTCACTCCCTCTTCCAACCTTTTTGCCCCGAACCCTTCACTTGGAAAATTGTTTTGTTGGGGGACTCGACCTTACTTACTTTGCAAAATTCAACAAATTTTGGCAAATCTTTCGTGCAGAAATTCTTTTTGAAATCTAGAAGATTAGAAATGACTCTATTTTTAATCAAACTTCACTTAGCCTAGAGTTTTCTATTTATGCTAAAACTGGAATTATCATTGTCGTGTTGCTTGAGATCTAGGTCAGTGCAAAGAAAGTTTGCTTAGAGATGGAACATCTTTAGGATCTTCTTGCCCATTGGGGTAGCGCTTCGTGCTCTTTCAAAGCGGGTTCTCGTCCCGCCGCGCGCCCTCTCTGCCGCGACAATGGTCCCCAACTCCTCCTCGACCTCGGTCTCGTGGTCAAGGAGCTCGTTAGCGGCAACATGCCCGAGCTCGACGTAATTCTTCCCCTCCTCGGTGATGAGCCAATGGTGTTTTCTAGTGGCTAGGTGGTGATGGTTGGGAGGTCCTCCTCGTTCCAAGATGACGATGGTTTTGGGTGGGGGGCTCCTCCCTCCACCACAACAAAGGTAGTGGTTCTAGGTGGCCTTTTTCCTCTTCGGCCTATGGTCCCAGGGCAGGGTGCCCTCGATAAATTTCCTCACTTGGCTCTTGCTATTTCGCGGACTCGACAGCACTAATCTGCTCGCGATCAAGGCAATGGATGAGATCCTCCGTCGCTTCTCCAGCCCCCTGTTACGGGATGGGGTGACGCTTTGTGAAGGTCACCATTGCCACCTCCTCCTCCTTCCGCCATGTTCGGGCCGCTACTTAGTGCTCTATGACCGGTCACTTTTGTGACTTGTTCTTTGTTCTTTGTTCGTTGCTTTTTTTTCCCGTGACACGTGTGTGCTTCATGTGCATTTTGGGGGTGTGACTTCTCCACCTAATGTTTTAGTTGGAAACCCTATATACTTTTCTTGATCATATCAATATAAAAATGCATTTCAATTAAAAAAAAAAAAACACATTAACAAATAAAGTAAAACAACATTAAAAGGGTCATTAACATTAAATAAGGCCATACGACGCTTTTTAAATTACCACATCTTTCAATGTTACCCGTAAAATATTTAATGCAAAAATAAAAAATAAAAACAAAAACTAAGAGCCGAGGTAGGTGTGCCAAAAACCTAAACCTACGGCGACAAAAGCGTGGAACCAAATTTAAACCCCAAATTTGAAAATAGAAAAAGTAGATAGTTGGATGGATGAGGATGTGAGCCCGGTGTTTGCCAAATCCCCATGCACGTACTCCTTCCTCCATCTCATTTGAAATAAATACCCCATTAACCGTGTCATAAAAAAATGTAAACCGATATTGACAATACTAGCTCGTGGTGGACCTTTTGACCTCTTCCAAACACAAACTGAAGAATCAGTTGCTTTGTCTCTACTCCACTCGGTCTACTCTCCTGCAGGCCAGGCCAGGCAGCGGCAGGAGCTACTGAAAATGAACCACAAGCAAGTTTTCCTTTTGCAGGCGAAGAGGTAAGTATGCTGAGCTTTGGCGTTTGAATATTCACCATATTTGTTGCAGAGAGCAGTTAAGTAAACGCAATGTACTCTACACAGTCGCCATTTTCTTCACTCACTCATCCCTCCATTTCTTCTCAGTCATTTCACATGCCCATTTCTTCGTCTCCTCACTTGCCCATGTCCGTGCCTGCCATTTCACAGACTACTATTTCGCTCCCCAACTCCCTAGCATTTCAGTCGCAGCTGTACCACCATTCGGCCCAGGTTCGAATCCCGCAGCAAATTCCCCAGCAGCTGCACGAAATTTGCCAGCCCCAGACCATTTCTCAGCCCTCTGCGATATTATACAGTCCGGTCAAAGAACTGTCTCCCCCTGCCCCGGGCAGTACGAGTCCGTTCAAAGGACTGTATCCTCGCCGGCCGGGCAGTACGAGGTCATTCAAAGGGCCGTATCCTCTCCCGCTGGGCAGTATGAGATTGCTCAAAGAGCCGCGTCCTCGCCTGCCGGGCCGTTTGAGCCCATCCAAACTGTTACTTCCCACTCTGCACCGGGCAGCACTACGCAAATACCGAAACCCCAGTGTCCAACTCTACTTACTGTGCTTCAAACCCCGAGACCAAGGGTTCTGAAAAGCTAGAATACGAAGACGAGGGAGATGGAGAGGACTACAAGAAGAAGGAGAAGGAGAGAGAACACCACAAGAAAAGGTCCAAAAATTGGACCAAGGCCGAGACTTTGAAATTGATTAAGCTGAGGACTCAATTTGAGCCAAAGTTTGCCAAGGGGGCAAGAAATCGGAGATATGGGACGAAATTGCAGAGGCTTTGAGGAATGATCAGTTCTGCCGTGATTCCCAGCAGTGCCGGGACAAGTGGGAGAAGCTTGCTGCAGCTTATAAGGGTGTGAGGGATGGTGCCAAGGATAGGGAAGATAACCCGTTCTTTGAAGAGATGCATCCTTTGTTGGCGGGCAAGGTGTTGTCGAGGAAAGATAAAGAGAGGGATAGGGATCAGGAAGCAGAAGAGTTGCCTAAGGTGGCAGGCATGTGCAATGAAATTGCTGGCGGGGATTATGAGGCAGAGCACAATGATGCCCCTAAGAGAAGTTTTGATTATTCTAGGGATGAGGAGGAGATGGAGACAGAGATGGCGGCTCCGAGGGGGAAGAAACGGAGATTAAGGCCCAAGTATATTGCAGTCTCTGACTTATCCGCTGTTAAGGATATAGTGGGGACGGTCTTTGAGAGGCAGCAGGAGTTGTTCAGAGATGTCTTGGAGAATGTTGAGAGGAGGGAACAGATAAGGGAGCTAGCACGGCAGGAGAAAGAGGAGAAATGGAGGGCAGAAGAGCGTGCTCAAAGAGAGGTGTTCCAAAATGCTATGCTGGCCTTGTTACAGAGGCTTGTTGGTGACGGAGTGGGTACTTTTGCAGCAGGAGCTCTGTCAATTCCTCCAGTTTCTTCCATGGACGGAAATAACCAGGCACTAAAGAAACGTTCAAAGAATTGGAAACGGGCTGAGGTTCTTCAGCTTATCAAGCTGAGGGGGAAATGGATAGCAGATTTGCAGAGTCAACAAGAAGGGGATTGCTTTGGGATCAACTGGCAGACTGTCTGAAGGCCCAAGGAATCAAGCGGGATGCAAAACAGTGCAAAGAGAAATGGGATAAGCTTGCAGCGGAATACAAGGATGTTGTAGATGAGAAGAAAGATGCTAATTTGAGTCCATACTTTGCTGAGGTGGCAGCCATAGTAAGGCGGCATCATGTTACCTCAGAGTAGCTGTCATCTTTTAACTTTCAAAATGGTATTTTAACCTTGTTTTGTTTCTCTCCATGGTTTTCATCTGGTATATGTTACATGATGATGAAATTTGGATGAAGTTTATCAATGCAAAATGTGCAGTCTTATTTTGGTCACAGTGTTCACAAAGTAGAAATAGGTGCTATACCGAGACTTACACATGGCCTACCGAATAAAAGTAATATTATAAATACTAATTCCCTGAATTTTGAAATTAACATGCCCTTATAATAATATATCAATGTCAAGACAATTGCAGCATTCTTTTAGAATATCACATTTCATCAACCTGTCAACCTAGTCATCACTAATACAGTACTAACCTGTCAAAACGCTGCATAGTAATATTAATATTTCTAAGAGCACTCTTAATATTTCTTGTGTAATGCATAGGGCCAACACGATGTTGTCTTCAATAGCTTTACCAGGGACAAATAGTTTGTAATGGTTTAAACTTCAAAGGTTTCAGATGCGCATAAGGATATAGTGACATGGGCTTTAGGGTTAGAAACTGCGACATTTAAGATAGAGTTCATTTTTGTAGGGGAGACATGGGAGCATGAATGATAAACCTGATGTTTTGGTTTATGATCTTGTGTGTATGCATATTTTGTCTTATTTTCTGATGCAGACTGATTGTGCAAGGATTCAGTTTTCCGAACGTGCTAAATATAATTGCCTCTCCATGAGGTTTGTTGATCTTTGAACTTAATAGAAGACATTTTAAGAACCTGGTGACATATGTTTGATGTAAGGACTCTCAACATTGAACTATTTCGCCAAAATTTTACAAAAAGATGCTACTTTGCATCTCTGAATGATTCTTCCATTTTCACGCCTTTTGTCATGCTTTGGCCTGAAGTATCCTTTTGAAGGTTTCTTTGAGTATTCAATCTTTTTAGTATTCGATGTTTCATCAAAATTGGTTCTTAAATAGCCTCTTGACAATCTAAAGGACTAGTCTTCCCTTCAGAACAAGTCAAAGGCCATATTTTTTTGTGGTAATTTTAGGTTTAGATACAGCAGGCAACTTTTGGACCCTACAATAGTTTCAGCTTTTTATGTGACTCAGTGGACAGTTCTACTGTTTTCGAGCTTCTATGAGCTTTGTGTGTCTTATTCACTTTGTAGGTTGTGTGCTGAAAATATATTGCTTCCTTTCATCCTCAAGCGTGTCTGTTCTGTTTCTTAATTCTGTAGCCTTTTTTGATTTATTAGCTAATAATGATCTTTGCTGCCTGCAATTCTACCGTACAAATTGATTGTCTCAGCCTGCTTCTTTCCTTTTGTTCTTTTTCTCCTGAGTTTCACAAGATTTAATATACTTTTATGTCTAATAATCATTGTTATGTTCATTAATGCATGCAAAGAGCATCTCTTTATTCAAGTTGGAGATATGCTTTGCACAGCCTTTAGCTAAAAGATTTACTTTGTTGAAACTAATAGCCAGATAAAGACAATGTTTCGAACCCTTTTGATTTCTCAGTTGCCATACCTTACAAGTATTTGACGAGTCATGTTTTTGCAGTATTGGATTTTTGTCCAATTTATAATGCATTTGCAAAAATCATTTCTCAGTAGATTCAGGCAATTTAGTATAATCTTGCGCAAACTATTGAATGTCTTTTTGATGTTACCTGCAAGGAATGTTTGTTGGAAGTTTACGTTGCAAATCTGCCATCATGTATAATATTTAGTTCCTATGTTAATCAATACCACAAAAGAAGCAGGCCAATAAATGGAACTGATATTTCCATATTCAAAACCACAATTGCAGATTAAACAAGCATCTGCAACCAATGTCTAAGGGATCTACAAAATCACTCACATATTAGAGTGAAAAATACAAGATAAGCTGATTGCGTGGTACACTTGAATTTGGTCATATCTAGCTCACTGCCATAGTAATCGGGCAATATAGCTTGTAGCTCCTGTCATAGATTCTCATTCGAAGTGGGAGGTCTGACATCACATAGTGACAAGCGTCTAAGAGAGTCACCTAATAGTTTGTTTAGTGTTGCACTTGGCATTGAGGATCATCGTGCTCTTCGTGGCTCCAGAGCATTTGGTGATAAGATCCTATTTGGATCTTTATTAATATATATTTATTAGCTTTGGCAAGTCTAAGGGGTAATCTTCTATGGGAGCAAATTATTGAAGCACAGCTGGTTTCTTATTAGATAATAAGCAATGTACCAAGGTTATTGGATTATTGAGTCACAGCTGGTTCTTATTATAAACAAGCAATGTACCTAGGTTATTTGAGAGAACCACACTATGTAATATTCACCTGAAATAGGATGGATAACTCATTTGTCTTACATGTGCTTGTACAAGGGTAGTTGGGTGTGTTCAAGTCATATGATGCAACAAGGCCAGCATTAAGTTGTATAATTTGTATTCATGAGATGCATTTGATAGTAGAAAGGATTAATGAAAGAGTGAAGTAAGGCTTGTTGAAGAAAATAATGTGTATGGATGAAGCCTTTGGTCTCACCACGAAAGCTATATTCATTAAAGGAATTCTATAGATAGTGTCACAATACCACGTGAAATGAATGAATAAATCATTTAAATTTATTGTCAACAAGCAGGAATTAGTTTTCAAGATAAATGTCATCGAGGAAAATGTTATAAATTTATCTAGGTATGACAATATTGCCCTCATGAAATTTGTGTTCAAAAATTTAATAGAAAGAAAGCAATATTGCCTATGTTAAGTGACCAAAAGATGTTCGATGGGTCTGAAAGTTGCAATTTATAAATGTATCTTTGACTAGTGTGAACATAAAGCTTAAATGAAAGGATAGTAACAAAAAAATCGCTAAATTGTTTTTGTTTTGAAAACCATGCTTTCTTGTTTTTTTGACCATAGGATTTTAACACCCATTTTTGGGGAGAAATGACTCTCTTTAACTATAGGATTTTGACTTGATTATCTTAATCTATGTTGCTAGGAAACGGCTACGGGTATGGGTCGAAATGCGTAAACACACTGATTTTCAAAAACCTTGGATACGAAACGCTCCGGAAACGTCTGTACAATATATATATATATATATATATATATATATATATATATATATATATATGCATAGTACTCATTTTCAAAATTTTAGTCCATGGACCATAAGAGATAACTGATAAAGCACTCAAAATATTTTGTATTCATTGAAATTCGAAGTTCTAAAGATTCATCATTCAACATGGTTACAATTTCAATGTTTCATATATACATGATTATAATCTAGATTCTAGAATATATCATCTAGATTTTCCTCATAATCATCTCCATGAATACCATCATCTACTCCACTCCCACTAGCTCCACTATCCATCCCTTGTGTAGAACTTCTCGATCTTCATCATCAATACCAAGCAGTGAAAGTTGGCTAAGAGTAGCAGCAAAAGCATCAAAGTCACTAGCCTCAAGATCAATATCCCAAAGTTTGTTGGGACCTCTAATATAGCCTTCGAAGTCTTGATCACCAAGTTCACCGTATAGGTGCGAGGTGAGAGCATACACAAAGTTTGGATTTTTTAATTACAAAAAGCAAAATAAACTTTTAAAAAATAGCAAAAAGAATTAAATTATTAAACCCTACGCATCCTATTCTGCTTTTGATCACCAAGTTCACCGTATAGGCGCGAGGTGAGAGCATATACAAAGTTTGGATTTTTAAATTAAAAATACAAAAAAATATTAAAATAACAAAAAAATGAAACCCTACGCATCCTATTATGCTTTTGATCACCAAGTTCACCATATAGGCGCGAGGTGAGAGCATACACAGAGTTTGGATGATATTTTTAATTTAAAAACAACATATACTTTTATTTAAAAATGCAAAGGAAATGTTACATTTTATTTTTTTCTTTACGTAGAGTTTAAAAATTATTAAATTAAAACTACATATTGATATCATGATCAATGATCATGAATGATTATGCACACATCATTTGTGATCATTGATCACATTAACATTTTCTTTTTAAAAAAAAACATGAAAAAACCTGATTTTTCCTCCTTGAAGTTGATCCCTCCTTCCAAATCTGCTTTTAAACTCCTCCTTGATGCTCTTAGCTCTTAGTAACACCTCCTAAACTCTTCCTTCAAGCTGCTCCTTGATGTCTCTTTGCTCTTCACAATGCTAAATGTTAGTTTAATGAAAATTGAATTTAACAAGAGAAAAAGAGTGATTTAGAATGGACCAAAGATGTCATTATATAGCTTTTAGGAAGTGTCTTTAGGAAGTTTGGGTGGGTAGATTAAGTTTAGGAACAATAAATGTTAGACTTTTATTATTTTTAATTTTTTTTTAAAGCTTTTAAAACTTAAAAGAGGATGGAAATGTGCCGGAAATGTTTTGTGCCCGTTTATGTTTCGGAAACATTTCTTGCATGGTATGGGGGCCAGGGGCATTTCATGGTAACATTATGATTATACACAAAGTTATTTATAATAGATCACTGTTTTGGGATATTTACCTTAAAATTTTTATTGAATTGCTGCTACCACTAATAGATAACATGATTTTGTGGTTCTTGTTGTACCTTCTCGCTATTCAAAGGAGGGGAATATGGTCCCGTGTATTTATATTTTTCTTTTCCTTTTTTTCCAATTCTATCTCACTCGAACCCATTTTAGTTAGTTTTAACCCTCTTGTTTTTCATTTTATATGAACATGGCTACTATTATTTGAAGTAACAACCAAGAATAATGATAAAATCACCTACAAAAGCAGAGTTGTGGCGAACTATGAAAGGTCTACTCATTCTTTCCAATCACTATAAGGTTTTGTAGAAATTTATTAGGAGTTTTGTCTAATAACATATTGGGAAATAGGCAGGCATTCTTCTATGAGAGTGTTGAAGATGCCATGGAGGTGGCCAAAGCATCGCGACTATTACTTGATGTTGGTTGTGGTGGTAAATAAGATTCGCATGAGGTTCTTTCCAAGAAAGTCTAGGAGGTAATGCATGCGTGTTAATGTGAAAAGATTGTTGCTTGTGCCCAAACAAGGAAATATGAGCCAAATGCTAATAGCATTAATCATCCCAGCTATTACTTGAGGTTGATTGTGGTAGTAAATAAGATTTGCGCGAGGTTCTTTCCAAGAAAGGCTAGGAGCCTCAGCTATGTTGCCAGGATACAGTGCACGGGTTTGATACGTTGATACGCCGATTTCAAAACCCTTGGGTATGATACGTCTTGGATACGTTCGATATATATATATATATATATATATATGAACGTATCCAAGACGTATACATATACTCATTTTACTCATTTTTAGTCCATAAGAAATACAAAACTTGAAAAATATAGTATGATCAATGTTCAAAACATTCAATATACTTAAGGTTTTACATTTTCAATGATATAAGAATATTGTATTCCTTTGTGTTTCATCCATTTCCTTTGAGATTAATTTTTGTGTTGCGATGGTGGCCATAAAAATGTATATAGGGAGGCACCTGAAGGACCTATTTAATGAGGTTGACTCTAACCTGTCAGTCCAATGGTTGGTTCTTGCATTCATATTATCCAAAATCACCTTCTAATCCTCTGCCTGTACCGGGACGTATCAGTACCGTATTTGGGATGTATCCGTATTGGGTAAGTATATCGGAAGTACGGGAGGGTGGGGGCGAACCCTAGTAACATAGCTAGGAGATAATGCATGATGTATAGCGTGCAGATTTTGGGCGTTTAATGTAACAAAAGATTGCTGCCTGTGCCCAACCAAATAAATGTGACTAAAATGCCAAAAGCATTAATCATCAGGTTGTATCTTCTCAATAAGTCTATTATATGGAAAGGGTCTTTTACGTAAAAAGCTACATAGCTCTAATCTTCATATCCATTTTGGTCGCCTCTACAAAATGATTGTTGGCAATAAAATCACTCTTTTTCTATCCTCAGCATCAATATTATTTAACGCAGGATGTAAAATAGTAATTTCTAGCTCTAAGAAATCTGAGTATGGTCAGTGCAAAAGCCTCAGTTTTCAGTTGAGATTGCTCGGATTGGGTCAGCAGCAAAATGGAACAAAAATAACAAAACCTGCCCTGGCATCAGTGAAAGATGGACTACCTTAATGAGTTCGATTCATGCCTGATCATTGTCCATTATGAAATATTGCAGTGGACAATAGCAGCAGAGTCTCAGGTAGAGCATAATTCATCTCTTCAACTCCTTTACCGGTGTTCTGTGCTACCATTCTGGTCTCAGTTACCTCTGTGTTGTTTTCATTGCCCTCGATTCTGCACATTCCGGCTTCTAATTTTCATGTGCCAATGCTATCCTTAACCCGATGAATATACCCCTCTTCATCACAAGTGTTGCCTGCTTTAGTGTGAATAGCTGTATTCCTAGATGATCCTAGGAATGCAAGAATGAATGCAAACTGTTCACTGATGCCCAGGGAATTCGGTATCTATCAAATTATATTTGTGCAAGTGAAACAAATTGACCATTAGAATAATGAAGCTGATAAAAGCTGGATTGCTTTGCTCACACAAGGATATAAAGGGAATGGAAGAAAAGATTCCAAAGAATAGGTTATTGCAGACTTTCAACCCTCAATGCACCCGACATTCATGCTCATACATTCCAAGTATGTATTGTTCCTTCTTGAGGCACTGACCTGATTATAATTAGCAATTTGTTGCCTTCTGAGTGGATACAACATGTGGCTGAAAAATGGGACATGATGAATTATTTGCCAATGCAAGCATTCATAGATCAATGCTAACTGGCAGTAACAAAAGCTGAAGCAAATGCAGCACATCTGTTTGCATTCTTACTACCAACCATGGAAAAGCTAATGATGGAGAAAAATAGCATTTTTATGCTCCTTTGGAAAATGGTAATAAGTATTAAAACAGTACATATTAGAATTGCTATATATGAATTACTGGAATTGCGGTATGGCAAGTCAATTTCTTTTGTAAATCCGTTCTTATATATCATAGTTGCTTAAGAGTCCGTGTTCATTGAGAAGCAGGTTATTGTTAAGTGCTCGCACTTTCTTCTGTATTTCTGTTTTTAAGAAGAATAAAATAAACTGTTTTTTTACTGATAAAAAAGCGAGCCTTATGAATATTATGAAAGAGCATACTAAACTACCTTTGTTTGTTTGCATTAATTGTTAGGTGTTCAACATAGTGTTCCTTTATTTTTACTTCCCATTAAAAACGTTAACATTAATTTATGCAGGGAACATGATGCTATATGCCCACTTTTAGTTGGTGATACCAAATTCTGAGCTATCCTGTTTGGATTTTATTATGCTTGGCCTTATGGAAAGCTTTCATTTTACAAAGAAAACATCATCTTTTATATTGGAATTAATTTCAAAATCCATAAACATTTGGATGTAGACTGGCGGAGTTCATGTGATGAATTGGCATTATTACAAAGGAGTGTGATTGAAGACATGTCAATGGAAATAACTATTTCCTTACTTGCAAACAACGTAGGATTACTGATAAAATAAAAATGCTACAAAGAAAAAGGAACAAAGGCTGATAACCTTTGTTACCACCAACAACCTACCCTCTCTTTCCTGTCCAATCTTTTTATATCATCATAAGCTTCTAGAGCCATTAGCATAAGGCAATTAGATAGTAATATATGTGGTAAGCTGATATCCATCTAGATGATCGGATACATTGTCATTTATTGTTTTATTCCATATTGCTTTATTTTGTATTTGGATGGATTATCTATTTGATATGTAGTTTCTAATCTATACGAAAACTATTTAATATAATATATGAATATATTTTCTTTTATAATCAGCATAATGGCATTTTTTTGGGGTTTGAATGCTTTGAATGTAATGGGCAGGTTTTAGCTGTGCGCTTGTGTGTTTGCATAATTAAATCTGCATCAACATCTGTAAGGTAGCTGATTGATTTCCATGGATCCATAATTATTATTTGCTGATGCTCTGCCTTGTTGATCTGTCATATGTGCATGGTTATCATTAATTAGCCCATTTAAGGCACAATGATTAAACACTTTGCAAGCCTTTCTACAGATTTACCAACATCACCCAAAACATACCAAACAAAATGTGTCGGTAGTTATTGACCATCCTTTGTGGAATTTGCGTATCTTTTAGTCACCCGTAGATTTCACAATGGACAATCTGAGTCCTGCACTGACAGATGTACATTCATAAGCTAACTAGCTCCTCATTAGCATTGAATTTCATATCAAAATCAACACAACACTTGTTTACTGAAGAGAGGCAGGGGTATAGTGGTAGCTTTCGGGAATCAAACACCAAACCTGAAGTTAACGATGGAGACGCTGCCAATTCTCAGTTCGACAAAAGAAAAACAGCATTTGTTTACTGAAGAGAGGCAGGGGTATAGCTTTAGCTTTCTGGAATCAAACCCCAAACCTGGTAGTAAGTTAACGATGGAGACGTTGCCAGTTCTCAGTTCAACAAAAGAAAACAATCTGAAAGAACTTGTGGGCATCATCTTCAAGTCGACTGGTGAGCAAATGGAGAAGATGAGGAAGCAGAATTAATTTGTCTAGCCTATTTTCTAAATGTGTAAAGATCAGAGTAATGCAAATGTCAAGTCTATGACTCCATGCCTTTGCCTAGTTTAGGTGAAGATTTAGACAATCACTCTAGACAATCTAGGCACCAGAGCAGTAAACAACCGTAATCTTTGTCACGTTATAAATAATAATAAACATAAATTATAATATTTGCCAGATAGGCTACTGCTTTTATTCTCCTTGTCCTCCTTGCTCTGGTTATGTGACTTTTTCAGTCTCCTATCCTGGTCCCCCACTTTCATCTTCACCTGCTCCATGCTTCATTGAGTCACCCTTCACGGGACTATTTGTACTTGTACTTTGTCCTTATGATGTGGGCTTAAACTGCTTTAGGTTTACCCCTCGCCTTGTTGTGATCACATTTCTGGTCTCTAGTATTTTTCAATTGTAATTGATTGTTCTCTTTTAAGTCCCATTGACCTAATTTTAATCATCTGTGGGCATTAATAAAATTTTATCTATTCATTTATTATATCTTGATTATTGGTTGGTGATAATAATTTATATATATTAGGCATCATTATGATTCCAGGTTGTAGTGGCCGGGATCAGAAATTGTGAGATCATAGATGTGTTACTAATTGCATTTTCCCAACAATCCAGTTTTTAATATTAACTATCAGTCACTTCTCTGTTTTATATTGCTTTCCTTTTCTCCTGTTGCATCATGTGCACTAGACTTGGAAGAACTGCATTACTGATGGAGCATTTTTTTCTTGGATCTCCTCTGAATAATTTTCCAAACTTAAATCAATTTTATTTTTGACGCTTCCTTTCTATTTGGCTTCAGTTCTTCTCATGTTGTAGTGTTTTCCTAAAATTAGAAGTTTCCTAACATCACGACTAATCAAAGGTTTTTAATGATTTAATCTTTATTGGTCAATATGGCACTATGTGGATTGATATGAGTCAGATTTATGTCAAATTTTACACGGAAATATGCTCTAGCTGCAATCGATGTCACCTAGACAAGCCAAGTGCTAAGATTTTTGGCATCCAGGGTATTATTGTCCCCTGTTGGCTGGATCCGTGCTTATTTTATCTGGTGATTCCCATGTTGCTTTTGAATTTCTTCCAGTTCATATGATATGATTTTTGTCTCTTGAAGAAACAACAATTTATTTCTGCTTTGGTACATTTTCTTTTCCAGAAACTCTCTTTTGGTAGTTATAAGCTTTAGCCCATATTATAGGATGGTAAAGTATGGTTAGTGTTTGTTTTTGTAGTGCTCAGCGCCTGCTGCAGAGTGAAGCCTCCTCCCCTTGCTTTAAATGTTCTCTTAATATGTTGGAGCTTATCTGCTCCCGATAGAGCCTCTACTGGAGCTATGTCCACAATTGTAAACATTTTCTTCTTCTCTGTTTAACTAACTCCTAAGAGAAATGGTAGCACCTTTTCTGTTTTTATCTTTTGTGCTTGTTCCAGCCATTTATTTGTCACTTCCACTGTTTCTATCACCATGCTTATTTCCTTTGTGTATCCATTATCTGATTGCCATCAAAATCTAAAAATTCTGAGCATGTTCTCTTACCTTTTTACTAGTTTCTTCTATCCTTGCTGGCGTGCTTCTTTGAAATTTTATTCTGTTTCATTTTTAGCTCGAATTCTGTTTTCCATCTGCATGCTAATATGATCTAATTAGAAGAGGAGTTTGAAGTGTCAAATTACACGTTCTGGATTAATGTTCTCTTGAAGCCAACTAGGAGATCCACTAGAGAGAAGTTTCTAATTTGGTGGGGAGAAGCAACAGTTTTGGATAATGCTGATTTGCAGGCAGTAAGTTTTTTCTGTACATCTGATTTTCCTAAAGATGCCAATCATTTATACTGACCCACAGGCAGGCAGTTAGTTACCTGACCCCCTGAGCTATTGGTTCGTGATGACAAGGAAAATAAAAAACAATACCTTGAGGATTATATCAATACGAGGATGAAATCCTAGCGAGGAATGCAAACTATCAATGTTCCTCTATAAGTAGTTTTCTATGAGGATTTAATGCTCCAAGAAGATTACAGTTCACCATTTTTCCAAAAATTCATTTACATGAAAGAATAAATTTTATGTGAGCAAGGAACTGTTTATGAGATGGATAAGAGAATTTCCTGTATGTGCCATTTTGAAGTGGTTTGTGTTTGTACTGATTACAGTAAGTGGTATATATTTCGTCAGCTAGCACTAATCAGAAAACGAGGGCTATGCATAGTGTAATCATATTAGTTTTTAATACAGAACTACAAATCTTTACTTACCTGGGAAAATGTGTCTGTTATGAACAAAAGTTTATTTGTTTAGTTAGTGTTGGGCTTTTAGAACATGGATGGGTTATGTTGATTAAGGGTTGTGTTTTTCCCATTTCTATTATTTGGGCTCCTTTTGTGGTTCTCCACGGTGCTCTTGCATTCTTTAATGTTTCACTAAGCTTTTGGGGATTTGTTTATGGGGTTCAGGATACAGTAATCCTGAACGGGTTGAAAGCTTTATATCCCCAACCCCGGTCCCATGGACCACATGATTGGAGGATTGAATCATATGTAACCATCCACATAGTTGACTCTTTTTCATATTCTTGATCAGCAGAAGGTAAGGGGAAATGGTTGCCAGTGTTCCTTTACCTTTCCAATTAATTATATCGATAGATGTTATTTCCCTCCTGTTTTTTTCTAGTATAATGACTGGCAATGACATTCATTGGTAAATATCTGCATTTGGCATGTTCATCTTTCTACTTATAGTCTTATGCAATTTTGTGATCATATACATCATTAACATTTCCCTTTGAGGATACTGTAGCGTTTTGTTATCCTCTTTATCTTTTGTATTGATAATGTAATCCTTGTCATTTTTGACTATTAACATTTTCAAATAAGGTTGTATATGTTTGTGAGTCTTTTGTCTAGAACTCTCATAGTCAATTCTGGTTAAAATCTCCATCTGTGTTTGTCTCTGCACTATTGCAATTGTCTGATCATTGTCCCAGATAACATGGGTCTTTTGTCCAGAACTCTCATTGTCATTTCTCGTTAAAGTCTTTGTGTGTGGCTGTCTTGTGCTGTAGTTCAATCATCTGAATTTCCTTAGCCTTTGCATTGCTATTGTAATATTTTACATTGGATCTAAAGCATTTGTTGCACCACCTATATAATGTACTGTTTAACTCCATGGTGTTGGTGTTATGATACTATCTTCTCAAGTTGAATCAAATGGCCGCTTTGACTAAGCTAATTCACAATCTGCTTCATACTAATGAAGGTGTGCAAAATGATTTAGGCCTACTATCTGTGCTTGTCTTCA
Source organism: Taxus wallichiana var. yunnanensis (assembly GCA_018340775.1). NCBI lineage: Eukaryota > Viridiplantae > Streptophyta > Pinopsida > Cupressales > Taxaceae > Taxus > Taxus wallichiana. Next base: position 22,215,235 of record CM031235.1, on the reverse strand, counting down.
GTGGCCTTCGGATCCAGCTAAATAATTTGGAACAAATTAATAAAGATTTGTGGAATGATTTAGCTATAGCATGTTGTTTTTCGGTTTCTTAGCGTACTACTTAAGGAATAAGCTTTGTTTCTGATGTATTTTAGATGGTACACCACCTTGGTAAAGTGGAATTTCACATTGCTTAGTTTGCATACACTGGCTGGTTTGGCACCTTGGTAAAGTGGGCTTTTGATTGCATTTCTCAAAGTAATGCTGATAGATTCACATTTTGGGTTTCACATCTGTTTTATGTGGTGGTCTGCAGGCATGATGAATAGAAACATTATAACTGCAATTCACCTATATGTACAGAAAGTTCATTTAAGAATTTTACGTTTCAACATTCTTGAGTAGTGTCAGTTTCTTCTGAACCTTCTAAGTTTTGTAGGTTCACGTGCTTATGTACCTTTCATAACTTTGACTTGTCATTGACTCACCTGCAGTTCTTGCATTAGTTGGGACCACATCAGTGGCTGTGGAGTGTTCAGTGAGCCTTGTAGAGTATGGTAGTTCAGTTTGAACTTTCCATTTATAGATGCAGTTTGAAGGCCATTTTCATCATACTAAAGCAAATTAGGAAGGCGATGCTTAAGTGGATTGTTTCCTTTTGGGTGACAATTGTCCTTTTAAAACTTGAGACATCATTTTTGTCGCGAATGCAAATATTGTCGCTGCAGTGCTTATGGACTGCGGAAGAGTAGACACTTGGAAGAATTGCAATAATGGATATCAAAGTTTCCTGGACGATTAGAAGTATCCCGCCTCCTGAAATGTATATTTACAATTAACATCTGCATGTACAGTAAAACTGATCTTTTTTTCTGGAAAGTAAGATTTTCAATTGATGAAAACAGTCCCCTTGATATATAGCAAGATGTATGAATACGGCCTATTTTGTCCAGCTGGCCTTGCATATAATTGTGGATGATATTTTAACACTCAAAACTGCATAAAATGATATGGCTAACCCTTTTTGTGTCAATGAAAAGAATCTGGTTTATTTTTGCTTTGCTTCTAGTCTGCAGTCCCATACAAGTGTTCGAACTTTTCCTTTGATGAACTATGTCTAGGGTAGGAAAAAGAGTGGGATTAACGTAGAACTAGATACCTCTGGCCCAATGCATCTTTTGTGACTGAGGTGTTTACTAGCATCAGATTATCTTTAATTTAGCATACTGTGTTTATGATCATGAGTTGTATGCTAGTATATTTTAAATTAGCACCTTTTCTGGAGGATGTGGTGGTAACTTTAGTAACTAAAAACAAATATCACATAAAACAAAATGCATTTGCAAGCCAGATTTTTAGGTTGAAACAAATTTTCTATGTAGATGAAGTCCAATTTCTCGTCATTAATCAATGACAGTTTATTGATCGGATTTTTGGGTTAAAGGTATGCCGTTTTATGGGTCTTCTGCTTTACAAAAATAAAAATTCTTTTCAATTTTTTTTGAGTGGGTCTAATGATAAATATCCCGTGTTTCCATCTTGGAGTTCTGGGGGAACTTGGAGGGGGATCTGGACCCTTAGTCTAAGCATGGTCAGGTTCGTGGGGGTTCCTGTATAGGTGCAATGCATCAGATGCCTTACAAGAAAACCTGTTATATTTTGGAATTTGAGTTCCTGTAAAATTCACCTACTACTTCATTTAGAGGGAGAATTTTGCTGCTGGTGTGGCGGGTTAAATTGGCATGATGAATCTGTTTCCATTGAATATGAAAATTCTCATCACTTTGACATGGTCAAAAGAAGAACCGTAAATCTAGTTGGGAATAACCTGTCTTTTGCATCTAGGACATCTGTACTACATGCAATTGAGAAAGTCACTTGATTTAAAGGCGAAATAATCTGCATATGGGCATTGGAGAGAATAGCGCGTACAGCATTACTGAGGTGTCCTCTGACAAATTACATTTTGATAGAGAGCAATAGCTGAGAGTGTACAAAAGCACTTGACATATTTTAACATCACAACGGTATTGGTTAGACGTACTGTAATGCTGACTTGTTGACTTGACACAATCGCCATTGTAGGTATGCTAGATATGGTGTATAGAGCCACATCACTAAGATGGTTACTATCGATTTTATGGTTTAAATTTCAAACTAACATTTCCCACCTTATGTAAGCAGAAGATAGAAGTCCAAGCCTTCCGTGTGAAAATCGGTGTGGTAGTAACTTAGTAAGGGCATTTTTATGATATATTGTGCTCATGTGTTTTGATGGGTTGAATCTGAGTTCTAAATTTGGTAGGATGGTAAAATGAGTTGAACTGGTCAGTGGAGCACTTATATTAGACATACTTGGTTGAGATCTTGGAGATATCAAGTTTGAATTCAAATTCCAAAGTTAACAATGACATGTTAAGGCCCTCCATTTGCTAGTATAGTAGCTTTGTCTGTTTATACCGGGGATCATATTGACCAATGGAATAGATGTGTTGCACTGAAGACATGCCGATACTTTCCAAGTACGTTACATGAGTAGAAGGCGATGCTTGCCAAAGAGAAATTGTACGGAGAAACACAACTGCAGGCAACTTACAGTTGAAAGAGGGATAGTTGCTGAAAGGACCATGAAACACATAAGAGGGGGCATATTGAAAAACAAAGAAAGCATTTGATTGGGTTTTCAAAGGTGCCGTCATTATGGACTTTCACCACTTGCAGGGTATGCACAACCCTTGTTAAAGCGGGCAAATTTCTTGGGCAAAGTAGACTTGATTTTAAGAATCTGGAAAAGCAATTTTAAAGTAGGCACACATGCTGCACTATATGGATGAGAACGTAGGTCTGGATTATAACTATTGATTTCTGTTATAAATCTATGAGCCAAATTAAATGACCTTTTGCAGGGCCATATAGAATGCTCTAGATAGGGTTGATTCTGACTCCAGGATAATTAATTAACTGAGCAACTTTTGTAGGTCAAGTTGGAACTATTTTGCGGATGCAGCATGAAGATCAATGCAATTATAAGTTTTTATGCTGGATAGTTTTTATTCATGGCAAGGATGCTAACAGGAAACCAACTTGTTGAAAAGGACAACCTGATTTCATTAGGATATTCAAGACACATTACAAGTCTTCATGAGGAATTTTTGAACCAATTTTGTGATCAGATGCAACCCCATTTATCTGTGCTTCTGATGGAGCTGAAGGAATTGCAGGCCACAGGAAGCACCAATTATTGGATGGATTGTATTTATAATTGTAGGCTACCTAGCTGCAGATCGAAGAAGAATTATAGGCTTCCGATTGAAATATATTTGGGCCTGCTTTGTAAATGGACAAATGTCAAATGGGGTCTTTCAGTAATTTGGAACCGAATTATGCTATAATGAAATATATTTGGGCCTGCTTTGTAATGGACAAATGTCAAATGGGGTCTTTCAGTAATTTGGAACCGAATTATGCTATAATGACTTTAGACTTGTTCACAGAAAGGCATTGATAAGGACAGAACAGATGAGGTCTTGCTATCCAAGACTTTGAAAACTGTCTGCTATCCATTATTGTCACTTTCTTTTTAACACATCAGTAAGTAAAGGCCTCCGTTGAATAGTTACTGCCACCAGCAATCAATGAGGTTGCAGGGGCTTTCAACTCATCTTGGAGCTTGAGCTACACTTTCGCTGTTATTTGAGACCAGATTTGTGCAGAAAGCATTCCAGCTTGCCACTACACCATATCTTAACAAAAACCCCATCTCACATACTTTTCAGTAAGGTTACATTACATTAGGCAATTAATGTCCAACTACCATTCAAAGACTACGAACATGTTTGAGGTGTATAACAGTATAGCTCTGTATACATAACAGACTTGTATTGTTGGATGGACGACTTTGGCCTAAATACGGTTATATCTTTCCTTTGCAACTCGTGGGCTGTGGAAACTGGCTATTAATCCCGTTAACATCTTAATTTGTGGTCAAGGGACTAATTAAACCTAGCAATGCCATCTAGGTAAGATCTTTTTTTTGACATAGATCACCTACTAAGACTAGAGGGTTGAGAGCCAAGAAAAAAATTAATTGGTGAAGATTTGAGTAGACATCAGCAACTCTTACTTGATTAGGCCTTCACAATTCTAAGTGATGACATTTAGGAAGTAACTTGGAGAATAACTTAGGAAAGAGAGTTTGCATTGGACAACGCATTGGTCCTAACCTTTAGCTTATCCTCTACTCCTCTCTTAATGCGGGGGTAAGAAACTCTAGATAGTGCCCCCTATAGCCATCTAAAAGTTGTGGCCCTCACTAGTTCCTCCTATGAATTAGTTCTTGATATGGAATTCTTTTCACCTTAGGAAAAAATATTCCATCCTAAAATGAATGATGTTTGGTTGAATTACATGCCTAGTTTAGACCTAAGTTGCACCATTCACACATATGGAAGGCTCTCATTTATTGTAAAGTGATGGTGGTGTGGACAAGATTCAAATGAAACAACCATTACCCATTTAGCTTATCATGGTGCACAATACAACACGGAAGTGAAAACGATAACACATTTAATTGGAAAATACAACATTTTTAATCACATTCTCAAAAATCTCAAGGGGGAAGAAATATATACACACTAAACTCTATAACACTCTATACCCAAATTGGAATTATAAACTCACACTACACCTATCTTGACTTCCGAACTTTCTAGGAATCTCTTTCTTGCAAGTTGCCCTCACTTCTTTGCAAGTTTCTTCACTTTGTATCCCTTTTCCAATCTTGAAAATCCTAAAAGCCCCCATCTCTAGTTTGGATTGATTATTTATCTTTATTGTTCTTGCTTGTTACAAGAGGGAAGACTATTCAATGAGAAAGAAGGAATGGTTCACCATCCAATCATTATAAGATCTTGGGTGCTGAGATGAAACCTAATCTATTCAATTGTAAAAACAAGCTACATGTTTAATTTGATATCTTGACATGTGTCCAAGCATGAATCTTGATATATGAATCTATACCAAGTTCGAGAGTTCCCAACGCAAATATATGGGGTTGGAAACTTAGTCGCTGCTAATCCTCCATTTCCGCAATTAATACCATGGTTGTAGAAGTTTGGAACATCAAAATTGCGAGTTGTGAGGTCGCGAAGTCAAAAATGTGAGCAAAAGAAAAATGTAGTCACAAAAGGCACATAAGGAAAATACAGTCATGAAAGGCACAAAAGGAAAATACAATTGTGAGGGTCACTTAGGGCGGATAAAGCGAAAAATACAATGTGAGTTTGCATTCTCCATGGTTTTGTTGTAAATTCCCAAGGTGTTGATTTCCCTTGAATGTTGTTGATATCCTTTTTGAACCTCCACCGTTACCTTCTCCAATTTTCCCATATACTATTATTCATGCTTGTCTAATTTCCTTGATCTTCTTCTTTGAGGATTCTTCCATGAATCTCTTTTTATAATTTTCTTCTTGTGTAGTTTTTTTCCTATCCTCTCTCACAACCTTTACAACCTACCCCTTTTTCTCATTTTCCTTCGTTTCTGCTCCCTTATATTTCTTCTCTTCCCTAGTGTAAGCTTAGCATCCGTGGCTAGCTTTTTTTTTTTTTTTCCTCCTCCTTTAGTTTCCTCTCCTTCTAATTTTGTTGTTGTGCACGCAGGTCTCTTTTTCAATATTTGCTCGAGCTTTCTTATGTTCCTCCATCTTTAAAGTCTCTCTTTTCTTTTTGGCTTCCTTCTCTTGTTTAAGTTTTTCAATAACTTCTTTCTCTAATTACTTCTTGAGTGTCTCGTTTCGTTGCTTAGTTTGAACTCTTCATTTTGGAGATGTTTCATATTTTTGCCTCTACGGATGAAAGATTTGTTTATTCTAACAACTTCGCGAACTTTACATCTTGTTTTAGTTGGGCCTCCCTAGCCGCTTCTCTCCATATCTCTACAATTCTACTATGTACTATGGGAGGTAGTACTTGAATGATGTCCTCGTATTTGCAAGGGTGACCTTAATGTAGTTCACAACAACCTCAATGATTTGAATCCACTCCAACATTTTTGCTCGATCATACATATTTGCAACCTCTTGTAACCCACCTCTCTATTACATCATTTTAGTCTATCTACAACATCCTCTATGTCTTCCATGGTTGCTTATTCCTCTTTGTCATCCTCAAATCTCCATCATTCCCCTTCAACTCCTTCCTCCTTGGACTCTTGGTCCTCTTCTTCGAGCCCTTCCGTAATGACCTCCATTTTGTTGTCTCCATCATTCCTCTTCAACTCCTTCCTCGAATTTTGCTCATCTTCTTTGAGCCCTTCTAGAATGACCTCCAATTTGTCGAGGACCTCCTTCTTCCTTATATTTTTCTTTATCTTCTTTAGGGAATTTTGGGCATCTTAATATTACACATCCTATTTTTAGTAGCTATTTTGGAAGGGTTTGAGTGGTTCCCTTTACAACCTTTTTTTTATGGTGAGGATCAAGCTACCAATTGCTTGTATTTTGGATTTCCCATTGACATCACACAATGGGGTTCCTATCTATTGCATTTGTTCCTCTACCAATTTTTCCCATGTCACGGAGGATAGAACAACAAATTGTTGTTCATGTTTGCATAGACGATCCCTAAACTTATTACCGCCCCCTTTGTAGCATCTATTTGTTCTTCTCTTTCATGAGCTATCTAATTGAGAAAGTTTTGATGTTCTAACCCCTTGTTCTTCGTTTCTATTTCCTCCTATGAGTGTAATACCTTCCGGGGTGTTGTCGTACTATTTCCACATTTTCTCCATGATCTCATCAATGCTTGTTGGTCTTAGATCTTATTGGGGTCCATTGGGAATGTTCTTATTAAGCAATCACACTATTTATTTTCTCATATGACACTTCATATGGTAGTAGGGTGACTGTGGTGACTCATAGAACAAAAAATCAAATATAGAGATTATCTATATCAATCCCACATGTAACCTCCTTGTCATATCTAACTAATACTTGTTCAAGGAGGTCCTATGTCTACCAACCACCATAGCTCTTATGCTTCCCGCCATTAAATAACTTGTGATCCAATTTACTATAGTCGTAGTTCCAAAATTGTTCTTAATTTGTATTAGCTCGATAGTCATGATTGCATCCCAATGAACCTTCCCATCTTTTATTGGAAGTGCATTGGTAAATTACACACCCTAGCATATAAGAAGGGAACCATAATAGAAATCATGCTTACCTTCATTAGCTTGATGTCACTTTGTTGAAATACTTCAAAATGATTTTTGGTACAATTAATATATGAAGGCAATTGTCACCATCTCATATACACTCATATAACTTCGAGGGTGGAAAGAATCTTCTCAATTCATATGGTAAACTTTCCATGCAACCTCTTTCATTGCATATCTTAGCTTGAGTTGTGTATATGGGATTAAAACTCCTCATTTGTTGTTTTTGGTGTCCAAGAGTCTCACAACATCCTTACTTGTAGCAAAGTGCTTTTCTTATCCAACTAGATACCACTGTACCCATCCATCATCAATCCAATCACCATCTCTAGAGCATCTTCTATGATTTGGAAGGTTTGATCTAAGTAGAGCATCTTGTTACGCAACCTACTTAATAGTACTTTGATAGGTTTCTCGCTTAAGGGAAAAAATGCAAACCAAATATAAACTGTATAATGGGTAAAAGAGAGATTCCCATTTGGGTTCTCAAATATAGGGATCCAATCTAAGACCGACCACACCGTGTAGATATAAAGGTGCTTAGGAGTGCTAATGTCATAAATCTAGAGGATAGTAACCCTAGCCCTAGGATAGTTATAGGTTTCCAAGGCCTACAACTAAGATAAAGATAGGTATCCTACTAGGATTCTGAAATAGAGAGGGAAACAACCAAGGGGTGGATAAAGCCAAGGGGTGTAGTAATAATAAGACAATGCAATAAACTAAAGCAAACATACATCTACTCTAGCCTATAACAATGAATGACCAATAACAACAAGCACATACATACAAAATGAAAGACTAAGAGGGTTAGAAATACTTACTTGTAGCATGTGTGTGACTGCTGATGCATAATCCTCCCCAGAGACAACAACACCGAGAGAGAATCACTATGGGTGGAGAAGGGGAAAGCTCAACAAGAATCTCCAGTCCTAACTCACTATGGTGATCCAAATGCAAAAGAGGCAATTTGCAAGACTCTTAAGGCAATTAGTGCAAAATAGTGTGAGAAAAACAAGTATAAATGTGAGTAATTGATTGTTAATTGGTGAAAATAACAAGAATGCATAGCATGAGTGATGATGTCAACCATGAGAAAACCAAAACAGGCGCCATCGCCCATGGGCGATGACATCGACTCCGAGGGGAAACCCTAGGTCACAAGCTGAAAATACGAGGAATGAAGGCTAGAGAATAAGTGGGGATAAATAATGAAGGTCCAAAGTGACTAAAAGTAGGGATAATAACATGCAACAAGAGGAAACAAGTGAATATAATGGGACAAGTAGACATAATGAGTGCAATGTGTGAACAAGGGAAAAAAGCTGTTGGAGAATGTGAGAATGAGGATCAAGCGGGATGACACACACATCAACTGAGTTGCACTCGAACGATAGTGTGACAAAGTTCTATGTAGTAAGCAAGCATTCAACTACCATGAAATGTGCATGCAAAAGAAAAGGGTCTACTCATTCTCATAGATAAAAAAGAAGGTACAAATAGGAGTGTTGTGTAACTCCTAATGCAAGACCAATCATACCTCCACAAGGGAGAAAGGAGTTACATTCATATTGGCTAGATTTTATGCTTGGCTACACACACAAACCTAGGCAGTCATGGGATAAATCCCCTTCATTTAACGATGAAGCTCCCATGCAAGATGTCTATCTACTCTAACTATTCACACTAGCAACTTATACAATTTATGTGCAAACTAAATTAATTTTCCGGGTATTACTTTAATCACGAAGCTCATGAACCATAACTTAGCAATCTTGCAGCTAAGTAAGCAACTATGTTTGGAAGTTGTGCGGAAAAGAAGAGAACAAAAAGTATAGAAAGGTAGCAACAATGAGAAAACAAGAGAATGCACTTTACAATAAGTAGATTCCAGAGCTTCTTGCAATCATGTACAAAATAGATAAACACTTAATAAGTTTCACAATTTTCAGCAAATGAAAAAGAAATGAATTGATTCAAGATAACACAAAGTTTACCATTAAATCCTCACAGAATGCACAACAAGACTCCTCAGACACAAAGTTCTTCAGAAATCCACCTTCTTCTTATTCAATTCCATAGCCAGTTTACACAATGAACATTCAAGAATCTCAACACAAAGTTTGAAATCTTTAAATTCATGCACAAAATTACAATAGTTGATTGCCAAAAGTTATGATCCCTTAGCCCGTAGGCTCCCTCCTATATTTATAATATCTAGAAAGATAGTACAAATAGGAGACATTAATTATGCCTTCCACACATGCTTAGCTACAAAACTGCAAGAAGTTGAGAATCTTTCTCCTTGAATTTCTCTTTGTTTGGCACACATGATATTCAAATGTTCTACAATTCAAAACAAAATCAACTACTTTGCATGTAGTGCCAACTATTTCTAAGTAATTGACTTTTTCAAAATAACTTGAAGTAATGGCTTTCAATGAATTACTTAAGTTTTACATTTCAGCTTGATTACTTAAACTACATTGCCCGAAAAAATGGGAAGTAGGAGAAGAAGAAGAAGAATTTATTCCAACTCAAGAACCTCAGTTGCTTTTTCTTGGTACTTAGCATACTTGATCCAACATATATTGTACGGCCTTTTCATCTGCCTTAACAATAGATTGTATTTTGTTTCATACATGAGGAGTTCCTTTGCTAAGATATTGTTGAATCCTTTTATTTTCACCAAGCCAGTCCAAGATTCTTAACATCACGGTGAAGCTTTATTAATTTATCAATTGAATCATATGTGAAAGGAGTGATGGATTTATCAATTTCTTTCTTGAGAAGCTGAAGAAATTCCTCTATAGTACCTGGTGGCTTGGCAAGTGTGTATCTTGTGATATAAAAGATACAATCATCAAGATGATCCATAACTTCATCCACTTCTTCCTCTATCATTTTCATCTCTTCCATCATTTTCTTAAGAAGTTTTATGTGAAATGAAATAATTAACTCTTGTTGCTTTCCCTTTTGTTGATCCTTCTAGCACAATTTGTTCTTCAATCAATACCTTCTCTGGCAATGAGTTTATTTTTCGAGACTCTCCAACTGAAGTTCAACAATCCCATTCTCATTGTCCATCTCCAATGCTAAATCCTTCAATTGAGTCAATTTGCTTTGAAGATATTTCAATCTACTTGGAACTTCCAAATATTCTTCCTTAACTTTCTCAATGATCTGTTTTATCCACTCATCCACAACTTTAGCTTTGTCTCATGTTTCTTCAACTTCTATGATGACTTGAGGGTTAAATTTCTCTCCTGATAGATAGGTCTGAGAAGAAGACTTAGAAACCTTTACAATGATTTCACATAACTTGGAGATTTTCTCATTTAGTTTGGCCTTTTCTGCCTTCTCTTTATCTAACTTGAGAAAAGTGTGTCAATCAAGGTCTAAGTATCTTGCTTCAATCCTTTCGTAGTGACTTCTCCCAAAGGAACTCTTGTCATAGTTATGTCCTCCTCGGTCAACTCACCTTTTTGCTTTCCGATGCTTTGGAGTAGATACTTCAGCAAAATTCTTCCTGATGATTCAATTACCAACTTTGAAGTTACCTTGGTAACTTTAGATTTCTTCCCTCTCTTATCAAGACTCCTCAGTAGTTATAGGTCCATTTCTTCTAGATTTATTACTTCTTTAGCTTCAGGATTGTTTACAATGCTAACCAAGATGAGAAGTCCTTACTTGTAGGAGTAGGAGAACTTGAATGTATTACCATCTCTTGACTCATCACTCTAGAATGTACCACCTGCAATATCTTGCAATAGTATCTTTTCGAGCTCTGCCATTTTTGAGTCAACAATTGTTTATCTAATTATTCTTCCTCGGTAGTCTTGTTGAGTGCATCTATTCAACTTCCTTCCCTCTTTTGCCTCCTTATGAACATGAGTCTCTTCCATAGCCTTGGTATGAATTTTCTCCTCATGGCCTTCTTCAATTTCTCCTCTTCATAACTCTTAATTTTGTAGCTTCCACTTCCACTCCTCATGTCTTCATGCTTGTGGTACTCATGGGATGAAAGAAGCTCGAAAGTAGTTTCATGTCCCTCCTCAAACCGGGTGCTAGGTTGATCATTTGCTAGTGGAGGAGGGGATTAACTAGTGGGGAGAAAGGAGGAGGATGGGGAGGTGGAGTTTCTACATTCATCGGGGAAGAGTGAAAGAAGTAGGCTTCGAGGTGGCATACTTATGACCATTTTGGTAGATGGAGCTTGAGACGAGGAGACCATCGGGGATGAGGAAACAACTTGAGTTGATGCAAGAGTAACTTCACTAGTAGTAACTCACTGAGTTACTTGTGTTGTTGATGAATGTTCTCCTTATTTTCCTATTCTAGACTTCTTCTAAACTGGTGACCTTATGGATCCTTTTGCTTTCACCTCGAGCTCCCTTCCTTTTTGTGCTACCCTGACTTATCTGTTTCATCACTGATTCTTCCAAACAATAACCTCTTCCAAGAAGCCATTTTTAAGTGCAGGCTAAGACCATTGAAGTTATTTCCACAATTGTTTTCACATTATTCTTCTTGAAATCAATGGGTGGTAGTGGGGCCTTATCTCCCCCATTTGATTGTAGGAATCAAGAACAACATTCCCATCATCAGGGAGGTCTTCAAGAATCTTTGCTAGTCCAAAATCAATAATTTTCCTCTATCAACCTCTGTAATCTCTTTTCCTAATCTCAAATTCATCCCTACAATCAATCCAAAAGTCCTCTAGTGCTGGGATGTGCATGCATTCCAAAGAAATTGATTTTTGTGTTAACTTTCTGATATCAAAATTGGCCCTAGCCTCAAAGGAGTCATGTTTATAACGATGAAACATCTCTTTCTCGAATATTGACATAGTGATAATTACCAATTGCAATAGGGAAGCCAATCACTACTCGGTGAGACTTTGATCATAGATCATGCAATTATACCAGTTGTCTACATAGTTCCATTAACACCCACTTGTCATTTGGGTACCTTGGGAGCTTAGTGGTGCATCGAAAATCCACACACTCTGAGATAGGTGAAATTGGAAAATTGAATAAAGACACATTAAAATCTGGACATTGTATCCCATGCCGCATTAGTCATCCTCTTTGCCTTTATTTCATGGTTGAGTTTACAAATGATTTCATAAAAGAAACTATCATTTACCCTTCTATACTTCTTGAAATACTCACATAGTACCAACTATGGATAATATTCATAAATAGGGTCTCAGTAGCCAAGATTCCTTTACTGTATAACCTAGTAAAAGTTCCATTTGATGCTGCAACATATACCAAATAAGAAGTCATCTTGAAACTAAAAGTTTTCCTAACCTCTTTGAGCTAACGATCAATATTTTTGAAAGCACCCTAAACTTTACAAAGCAAATAACAAAGCTAATCAAGGAAGGCTAACACCATTGCCACCTAATAGCTAAGGATTCTAAGTCTAGGAATGTAACATTAAGATAGAAGTTAAAAGGAATGCTTAACTAGTATGAAAACAATGCAAAATCTAACTAAACATGCCTACTAATATGCTTTAATTACCTAACATGGGCCTAAATAGACCTAAGAGGGCAATCAAATGGTGACATGACCTCTCCAAATGACTTGTTAAGTCACTTTAGATATTCATCTACTAACCTTGTTGAAGGCTTTAGGCAAGGATTGAACTTGGCTATATATCATATTTATTATATGAGATGCAAATCAAAGCATGGTGTAAAGTATAAAGGAACGAGGTGCACTCTTTTTATAGTTTTCCTTTTGGGAGAAACTTGTATTTTGGTGCATGTGGGACTAAAATCCCCAAATTAGATTAGAATTGCTAATCATGATTAGGCCTTGCTAATCACAATTAGTGAATTACCAAGTGATTAAGAGGTATGGAGCCTTAATCAATGCTTAGGGTCAACTAGGAGGATAGGATAAGCTTTTAAAGCTTGCTAAGATGTTGTGGAGGTGAATGGGGTGATTTTGAGTGGTTGGAAGAGGGGTTTGAGTCAATATTAGGGCATATTGACCAAATCAAGGGAAAAATAGGCTTAATTAGCTTATAATCACTATAACATTGGATCATTCCCCAAGTGTGGGACTTGCAAATGGGAATGATCCTCCAGAGAAGGTTGGTTCCTCTTCCTAATCCTAGCACTAAACTACTTCTAAGGAAGGAAATGTGACTATCTACTCCTAATCTAACAATTCCAAGGGACCAAGGAGAGAGAGAGAGCATAAAATAAAGAAATCCTACACTACAGAGGTGATAGCACCGAGAAAAGGGAACTGCTGATCACAAACCCAACTACCTGAAATGGAGAGAGGTGAGCAATGGAGAGGATGGATAGATGCATCACAGACCAAGGATAAAGTTCACACAGAACACCATTTCAAACCCCTTAAACACAGCTCCCAAAACCTGCAATGGACATCAGAGATATGCACAGTATACCCTGCAATGGTGAGAGGTGAGAAGAGACAACAAAATGAGCAAAGGATGGACAAAACACATCACGAAATAAATTTTATTGCTCCAGGAGTTCACACAGTACACCATTAATGGGAAAGAGGTAGAAAATGCCATTACAAAGCCAAGGGAGGAGGCTTAAACTCCACATTCGACCCTGGAGAAGAAAGAGAGAGGGGGGCAGGGAAGAAGAATGAACAACCCTTTATAATGAATCCTGCCCTTGTATTTATAGATTTGATCGGAGAGAAGAAAGAGAGAGGGAAGTGGGAGAAGTGGGTTGAAACTCAACCACTTTGTTAATGCTTCTGATAAAATATGCCCCAAAATCCATCTTTACTGCATGATTCCTTGATTCGGCACCTTGAAAGAAGAGGAAACGCGGCGAAATAGATCGAATCCGATCTGGTTGTTGAGATAGATGGATCCTGCATTGAAGGCTGAAGATGTTTCCTCCATTTCCTTCACCTAACCTCCTCAAAAATAAAGTCTCAGACCTCCATGGCATGGGTGAGGCCGAGATCTTTCCAATGGTGTCAAATCTGCAATATTTCGAGCCCTGAGTCGAAAGATATGCCCCTTGAAGTTTGTATCGGGTCCATATGAATGGATGGGGAAAATAGTTTGAAAAATGGGCCCCCCTTTTGGTTTGGGACACGTGGCAGCCAGATTAGAACAAAAAAATCGGTCTTGCGGGTCCATAATTTATCTTTTGCCCTTTGAACAAAGGCAAATTTTCACTTTTCCCTCCGACTCCCCCTTGGCTTTGACTCGGGTTCTAACGCTTGACTTTTTCCCCACGGAGTTACGGGCCATTTTGTAACTTTTACCCTTTTTGTGATAACAAGGGGCAAAGAATCAACTTTTCCCCGACCCCACTTTCCTCTGGGACAAGCGTCAGTCTGGCACTCGTTTGGTCTTCCCCTTTTTTTCTCGGTTCCTCTGTGGCACTGCCCCTTCTTCTCTGACCCTGCAATTCCATTGTTGAGTCCTCCCTCGACCCTTTAAATAGATTTAAGATATGGAAATGTTCAGAAGAACCATTTCTTCTATTTCTTCTTGTGCAGGGTCAAATTTGACTTTCTCGGGCCTCTGTTTTCACTTTTCCTAGTTCTGGAACTCGAGCTCATGGGTCTGAGTCATTTCCTTCATAATTTCCTTATGTGCAGGAGTTGTCTTGACCAAATTTTCCTAGGGGTGAATTTGGGATAACAATTTGGTGACTCACGGGGACATCTTCCTGCTAGATGAAGAAACCAGTGGCCTTGAAGCATCCATTGGGCATGGAGTCTGCCTGATAAATATGAAACTGATTTGAACTTTTGAAGATCTGACCTCTGAGCCTCTTGGAAACCCACTAAACTTGGAGTTGAACTTCACCAAAATCCAACTGAAATGGATTGTGCAAGAGAAAAACAACAACACCAAAAACTATGTACAAACTAAAATCATACATACCCCAAGTGGGATATGCAGAGTGTGCAAAAGCACTTCTTCTGCTGAAAACAAACCTACCTACTCTACTCTAACCAAGAGCAAAGGGAACTCAAACAAAACCTGCAACTGGCAGGGAGAAATAGCTTCCCTTCCTCAAAAATGGCAGCCATGCAACTGATTTGGCACTGAACATGGCTGGTTGGATGAGTGAAAAACTAACTACAAGTGATCTTCCACCCAAATCACCAAAGTATCAATTGAAGACAAAACCAATACCTCTTTTAGTTGCTCTGCATTTGGATTGAAGAGGTATGACAGCTGATCCTTGGTGCTTTGTAGCTCATCCTCATGCCCTGAAATAGGCATGACTGGTTTTGGTTTCTCCTTTGGCTCCAATGAAGCCAAGTACCTGATTGGGCATGGTCTGATCTTTGGATGTGCCCATTTCTCTGAAATTCAACTCCAAAAATGGAGTCTTCTTGTGGACCTTCTTGGATGAATGGTGTGGGAGAAATGGTGACATCCTCCTGCCTTTTTCCTTCCTCCTCTTTTGAAGAACATGGAAGATCAAGATCTTCCAACCTTGGTTCTAGAGGGCCATTATGAGTGCAGGTTTTTGCACTTGAATATTCTCCTTCATGTTAGCAGGTTCATGTGCATGGAAGATGGATGGAGGAGTGAATGATGTAATCTCCATGGGCTCCTCTTCATCAAAGCAATCTCTCAAGTCTGATAGACAGTCTGCCTCCTTGTTCTTGCTTTGCAAGTGCTCTACCTCCTTCATGGTGTCCTCTTGATCTACAACTTGCTCACCATGGTTTCTCTCTTCCTCAAACATGAAGTTTGAAAGATCAAACTCTTCTTCAACATCAGAGCTTGAAGGGGATGAAGTGGGAGGAAGAACTGAAGGTTCCCCATAGCCTGCTCCACACTTAGAGCCTCTAAAATTGTATGGTCCTCCTCCATCATGGGTTCATCAATCAAATCAGGCCCTTGAAATGAAAGCAAAAAAATCTTCAATGATGCCTTCTTCATTGAGTGGCCTCAACACTGATTTGATCTCTCCCAGTTGCTCCTCTTCAATGGGGCTTGGGACTGATTGTTCCTCCTCTTGTTCTTGCTCTTCTTCTGCTGCAAACTCGGCCTCAGCCACCACTGGTTCTTCAATCTTGACCTCCTCTATTGGCTTGACCATCAAGGGGATCTTTGTAAACCCAAATTTGGCAGCCCAACTCTTCAGATTGTTTGTCATTTCTTTTTGTTGGGCTCCTCTTCTTGTTGTTCTCCTTGATTGGATTCTTGAGTCTCCTCCCGACATGGACTTGGGAAAGCAAGAGGAGTGGCAGGTTGGGGTTCAACCATCTTTGCAATTGTTTGTGGTGGGATGGGAGGTGCAACTTCTTGTTTTTTTGGAGGGGATGACTATTTGGAAGGGAAAAGGATAGAAGAACTGAGATGAGGTGGAAGACTAGGAGATGGAGAAATGAAATCAACACTTGGGGCAGCAAGTGAGGAAGCTTGGAAATTGGAGCTTGGGTTGAGATGGTGCCACTTGAGAAAGAGAAAAAGAAAAGCTATGAGATGTTGGACTTACCCATTGACAAGGTTGTCTTGACTCCAACTCATAAGCCCCGATCTCCTCAGTCCATTGTGCAAGTTGGGGCAACATTTCAACCATGAAGTCAAGCTTCTCTTGAGGGTTGTAATGTCTTGGAAAAGGGCCTTCCCATGGACAAGGTGCCTACTGACCAATCTTGAATGCCTTCATTTGTGTTATGCCCCTTGATTGAACCATGCCAACCTCCATTTTTTGAATTTTCTCCAATAAACCAACATTCTCCACATAGTTGTCACCATTGTATGCGCCCCCTTGTTCTTGATAAGCTCCATGGCCAAACTGACTTTGACTCTGCTCATATGGGTAAGCATAATGGTCCTGGATCTGATCATAATGCTTGATTTGGAGGAGTTGGGAAATGCATTGGAGGTGGATTGCATTGTTGTAAGTGTGAGTTCCATGAAGGGAATGAAGTCATGATTGCACAACCTCATGGAATGGGAGAAAATGAAAGAGATGGAAGAAGAAAATGGATGAAATGAGTGGAAATGGATGGAAAAGGTCTGTAACTCAGAGAATGGGTTTTTGACCAGATGGAGTCGCCAGATGTGCTTGAAAGTGCCTCCAAAGGCTGAAATCTTCACCAAGAGCACATCAACCTGATGAAGTGAAGTGGTAAGGTGCTTCAGACCTGTCCCACCGGGCATGCCAAAACTATTAGTGTGAAATCACAACACCCCCAAATGAGTTATGGATCTACTTTTCTAAGGCAGGGTCATTTGGTGTGATTTGCATAACATTGGATCATTCCCCAAGCTGTGGGACTTGCAAATGGGAATGATCCTCCAGAGAAGGTTGGTTCCTCTTCCTAATCCTAGCACTAAACTACTTCTAAGGAAGGAAATGTGACTATCTACTCCTAATCTAACAATTCCAGGGACCAGGAGAGAGAGAGAGAGAGATAAAAAAAGAAATCCTACACTACATAGGTGATAGCACCGAGAAAAGGGAACTGCTTGATCACAAACCCAACTACCTGAAATGGAGAGAGGTGAGCAATGGAGAGGATGGACAGATGCATCACAGACCAAGGATAAAGTTCACACATAACACCATTTCAAACCCCTTAAACACAACTCCCAAAACCTATAATGGACATCAGAGATATGCACAATATACCCTACAATGGTGAGAGGTGAGAAGAGACAACAAAATGAGCAAAGGATGGAAAAAACACATCACGAAACAAATTTTATTGCTCCAGGAGTTCACACAGTACACCATTAATGGGAAAGAGGTAGGAAAATGCCATTACAAAGCCAAGGGAGGAGGCTTAAACTCCACATTCGACCTTGGAGAAGAAAGAGAGAGGGGGGCAGGGAAGAAGAATGAACAACCCTTTACAATGAATCCTGCCCCTATATTTATAGATTTGATCGGAGAGAAGAAAGAGAGAGGGAAGTGGGAGAAGTGGGTTGAAACTCAACCACTTTTTATTAATGCTTCTGATAAAATATGCCCCAAATCCATCTTTACTGCATGATTCCTTGATTCGGCACCTTGAAAGAAGAGGAAATGCGAGTGGAAACAGATCAAATCCGATCTGGTTGTTGAGATAGATGGATCCTGCATTGAAGGCCCAAGACGTTTCCTCCATTTCCTTCACCTAACCTCCTCAAAAATAAAGTCTCAGACCTCCATGGCATGGGTGAGGCCGAGATCTTTCCAATGGTGTCAGATCTGCAATATTTCGAGCCCTGAGTCGAAAGATATGCCCCTTTGAAGTTTGTATCGGTCCGTATGAATGGATGGGAAAACAGTTTGAAAAATGGGCCCCCTTTTGGTTTGGGACACGTGGCAGCTTGGATTAGAACAAAAAATCGGTCTTGCGGGTCCATAATTTATCTTTTGCCCTTTGAACGAAAGGCAAATTTTCACTTTTCCCTCGACTCCCCGCCTTGGCTTTGACTCGAGTTCTAATGCTGACTTTTTCCCCGACGGAGTTGGGCCATTTTGTAACTTTTACCCTTTTTGTGATAACAAGGGGAAAAGAATCAACTTTTCCCCCGACGCCCCACTTTCCTCTTGGACAAGCGTCAGTTTGGCGCTCGTTTGGTCTTCCCCTTTTTTGCTTGGTTCCTCTGCAGGCACTTCCCCTTCTTCTCTGACCCTGCAATTCCATTGTTGAGTCCTCCCTCGACCCTTTAAATAGATTTAAGATATGGAGAAGAACCGTTTCTTCTATTTCTTCTTGTGTAGGCCACAAGTCATTTGAGACCAGAACAAGCAAGAACCATAGAAAGATTCTTTGTAAGACATATTTCGACATTCGAGGACAATGCAATTGACATAGGCTTTAACTGTGTACATGTTGTTTACCGGTTTTTGTAAAATTATAAAATTTTGATTGTAACATGGGTGCTTAGGAGCCTATGTTAGCATTCATTTTGTATTTTTGAATTTTTGATTGCAACATGGGTGATTAGGTGTTTATGTTGGCATGCATTTTACATTTTTTTTGATTTTTTTGACTGCAACATGGGTGCTTGGGCACCTATGTTGGCATGCATTTTTTTTTTTTGATTTTTTGTATCATGGGTGCTTAGGCACCTATGTTGGCACGCAAGGGACTCCTGGGTGCTCGTGTGCCTAACCGCAAGGGTGCTCGCTCTGTGCAACACTAAGTGCACTACCTATCTTCCGGAGGCCATAAATTTTGCTCCCGACCTCGAAACGAATCCATTTTTTGCGTTGGAAAGGTATTGAAGCGAACTATGTAATGGTAAGATAAATTTGGGTTTTTGAATTATTTTTACTAATTTGTTTTGGTTTTTGAATTTGCTTTACCAATTTGTTTGGGTTTTTTTAATGTTTATTTGATGTTTTGACTTTTCCGACTAACATATTTGAATGTTTTTGGGAGTTATGAAACATATTTGAATGTTTTTAATTTTCTAGAATTTTTTGGAGCTATGTATAGGAAATGAAGAAATGTGGATGCCCTAGTGACATATGAGATGTACAAGGGTAGAATGCCACGCATATGTGCAAGAAAGTGAAGATGCAAAATTTTCCCCAGCGTTAGATGGGAATATTCAAAGGCAAACTCTTCACGTACAAAAGTTGGATTAGGACCAATATAGATAGGTTCAACATGATGATGAACGTAACCCAATGACATGATAAGAAGGAGCAAGGATGCCCCCAACGTGTTTCCACTTCAAGAAGAACATAATAAAAAGAAGTAGAAGATTATTTTTATGAAAAGGGACAAATGTTCCCAACAACATGGGAAAAAGACAATATTATACACATGGATGTTTTGAACTAAGTAAAAGAATGATGTGAATGTTGTGAATGTAGCTTAGAATTCTCGCGATGAAGAAGTGATTAGAATAAGGCACGAATCGTGAGACAAGATACAAACTAGAGTAAGAGTCTGAACAAGGTACAAAAAAAGACACTTGGTAACATACTAATCTTGTTTGCTCATAGAGATCTAGTGCGTGCATGTGGAAATTTATTACCTCTTGGAGGGAAGATTTGATAGATAACAAGTGAAGACACCCTAGCCAATGTGTAGGAATGATTTATTTTTTAGAGTTGATTTTTTTTTGAATGGATTGTGGAAGGAGAGCCGTACATTGCTTTCTTTACTAGCCGACATCTATAGCCCCAAAAAAGATGTATTTTATTCTAATTGTGCCATTTATCTACTACTAGTTAGGCATCCATACCTCCGGTAGAGATTATTGGAAATACCTAAGAGAGTTATATATCAATTCTCTTTTACTTTTAGCGTTTGCTTTCAACTTTGTGCTTTTTGATTTGATTGATTCTTTTTCTTTCTGAAAACTTATTTCAGCTCTCTTGTTTGACAAGGGGTTAAGAACCACTGATGGCTTGATGGAAGGAGGCGGAAGTGATTGTGATGACGACATTGGGTAGTGCCAACAAATATATCCAAAATTTCTTCACAACAAGGTTTTTAGATGTTGATTGTGATAGGATCTCTAAAAGGTCAGTTGTTCTTTAATTTACCAAGGTGATAAAAGACCAAGGTCAAATAGATATACCATAGAGATAAATGTCGCAAAATGTGTGCGAATTGGCTAACCAAAATATCACCGAAGGGACGTGTTATCCAATTTAGATACCTTGGAAAAATTAAACAACGAGTAGGCTTGCATTGTGACAATTGGTTAAGGGGGCCACTTAGTAAGAAATGAAAAATATGGTAATTTATTTAAAGCATCTTCTTGAAATCTCCACACAACTATAGTACACCTGAAAATCTAAGAAACTCTATATAAAAAAGTGTAGCTTTTGGATGAAACACCTTTAGCTCTAGAATGGCTCATCGAGTTGCTTTGGTCAAGAATGAGCTGGTCATTGATCGATTGGTGGGGTACATTGTTGGACCGATTTACTCCCTAAACCACCAAGATGTTTACATGGGACATGAATCAAGTTCATCAAGGAAATACACCGATTATCATTATTAGATCTAGCTATATCTAATGCCAATCGAGCTCATGGTGTAGAGGCCGAGCTACATTGGAGATGAACCGAACTCTACAAAAGGATGAACTATTTGAATGAGATGGAAAAATGGAGAGTGGCTTCAAGCTCTTGATTAGAACTTAGCTATCAAAATTCACATGAATTCCTAATGGAATAAGGGAGCTAACTTTGCATTGGCATGACATATTCAATACCGAGCTCTTTTGTAGTAAAGGCCAAGTTCCATATTGCAAGACGAATGGAACGACAAAGTCCGAATTGGCACCAAAGGGCTCAAGAGTGAGTTATGACCTGACTTGGAAGCTATTTTCCAATGGGTGAACCCTTCAAATTATGGACTAAAGGAACTGCCCACTCCAATGTTTGAATTGTGGCCACCGAGCTATATTGTGATGTACCAAACTAGTTATTCATAGGGAGTCTTACTCGGGCCATTCCATAGACCGACCAGGTTTATATGTTGCGGGTTCATCAAGATACTAAGGCACAAAGACCAAACCAAGATGTAAATCGAGCTCGGGAGATGATCCAAACATGATTTGGTGATCAATTGAATTATGTGGTAATAGGCCAAGATAATCCATATAGAGATCCAAGCCATTGACCAGACTGGAAAGCTGAGCAAACAAACAAAAGTAGCACACTAAAGGGCTCGTTGAACATATTATGAAAACAAGCCATGCATAGGGAGATCTCAGTCAGTCGTCGAGCCATTCTATAGAGTTGGAAATCTAAACAATGCCAAGTAGGTTGCATCAACCTCTGAGCTCCATGATGCATAAAAACAAGCTCCATAGAGACGACTTGAGGGATTCCTTACCCATTCGAGTGGTAACAGAGTGCAAGAAACGAGCCCTAATACCACGAATCCAATGACGGTATCATAGATTGAGTCTAGGCATCGAGCATGAGGGTGGTTGAAATGTTTCGAGTATTAATGAGCCACCTTTTTAGCTCAAGCACAATGTAACAAAGATGGCTCACTTAGAGCTTGATCAAGGCAGCCAAGTTAGATGTGGGAGCTCGTAGTTGGGCTAAGGCAAAGCAGAGGTGATGAGGTCGGGCCGTCTTGCCGAGTTGTTGGATCGGGATATGGGGAACCATTGTAATAAGGAAAATAGGTCCAAAAACTTGGTAAAACGACAACAAAACAAAAGCACTTAGCAAAATCGGTGAAATCATGGGAAGCATTAATAGCAAAATAACCCAAGTAGCCCAACACTCCATGCGAAGAAAATGCGGGAATTTCCATGCGTGATGTTTCACTAAAAGGTAGAAATTTGAGGCCCAAATGTCCCATGGGCTATGAGGCATAAAACTTCCGAAACGCCGCATACTTGAATTGCGCGAGAAAAGGCCCTTGGGACTTATGGGCTCTGGAGATCAATTTTTCGAAGGAGAATGGAGTGCGGGAATTTTGGAGGTTAACGGCTCCAAAGGTCTAGTCAACTTGAATGCAGAGGGGAGTTTGGAGCATACGGTCAAATCATTTGTAGGAGACACGAAGATCCCGAACTATGCGAAGGGAGTGGTTCGCCACGGGGCCAATTCATCGAAATGCAAAGCAGCGCGCACTGAGCTATGTGGGGGTTTGGATATGAGTTGGTGACGAGTCGGTGTTTCAACTCGGCACAAAGAAAAATGGAAAAAAGGATGAAAGGTCGGCAACATGCAACATGAGACTTGATTTCCTTCCCCAATCCAAACCAAGCACAATACAAAATAACAAACATGACTCGTCCACACAACCAAATAGGTCGATGCATTGCCAAAAATGACTCGGTGCACGATGGAGAGAGGGGTTCATCCATGTTAAGTAATAACTCAAATCCAAATAAAAGGGTGAATCAAAATTCAAGGTAGAATACTCGAGAGATGAGGGAAGAGAGCCAACTCGGCCGAGTGGCCGAGCTAACAATAAACACCAAGCATTCAAGTATTAAGCCTCCTCCTTGTTAATAAAATGATGAAATCAATAAGGGGTCCCACCATATTTAAAGTGCTCAAAATCATTGTTTTTGATGAGAAAACATTAGAGAAAGGGAGAAATATTTAAATGTATATCCAACCAATGAATTAAATACACACTCTGTGAAATAGAAGAATGCTTGTGAACCCAAAATAGCTTCATGCTCTCAAGAGGTCATAACTCGAGTAATTCTCAATGGAATCACACAAAATTGGTCTCGTTTGAATCAAGGATCTAAGCCCAATGCACAAAAATCAAGAAATATAGAAATTGATGAAGATTTCATGGCGAGTTTTATAGAAAACCAGCCCAGCCTATTTGGTTATTGGGTACTAGTTGGGAGAGCATTCAATGAGCATGTGAAATCATTCTTTCACTACTTTGCAGTTATGGACACCTTGAGATTACTTTTGTAGGTAAAAAATAACCAACTACACTCATTTATCATGACTTGTAATT
The DNA here is from genome assembly GCA_018340775.1 of Taxus wallichiana var. yunnanensis. NCBI lineage: Eukaryota > Viridiplantae > Streptophyta > Pinopsida > Cupressales > Taxaceae > Taxus > Taxus wallichiana. The sequence goes on along the minus strand of CM031235.1, from coordinate 22,191,647 downwards.
GGTTGAAAAGTGAATTTCAGAATTTCATCCCCTTTTTCTCTCTCCTCTTAAAATTCTATAAATTGAAGTGTTGGACTTATTGTAAAGGAGTATAGTTTGAGTAACAAATTTCTACCCATTTTGTTTTGTGAAGCCAATGTGATGTAGGCCTTTGTAGTGGACTCCTTGCATGGTGATCTAGGCCTTTACTTTGTAATATCTTGAATTGTGCATATTAATGAAGCAATAGATGCAAGTTTGTGGATGTATCTTCCCTTGTTGTGTTTGTTTGCATTCTTCTTGCCTCTTCAATCTCACTGCAAATATATTGTGCCTATTTTATGATCTTGTAGGGATTCATTATCATTGTGTATGTATGGAAATTTTGTTGTGAGTGTTATTGTTAGACTATGGGGAACTGTTATCACCCTTTCTAATATGCATTTTGCTCCCATTTTCACACATTGGGGATTATTCTCATACCCTTCTTTTGGTGCATCACCTCTGTAGTGTAGTTTCCTTTATTTTCATGTTATTTCTCTCTCTAGTCCCTTGGAAATTGTAGGATAGAGATAGTTAGTAACTTAATTTTAGTAGAGTTAGCTTGCACTAGGAGTAGGAAGAAGAACCAACTTTCTTTGGAGGTCTATCTCAAGTAGCAAGTCCCACAACTTGAGATAGTACCCATGTTACCCAGTCACACCATGAGCTCAAGCACACACACTTGTGCAAATCGGAGGGTGTTGTGATTCAGTGATAACATGATGAAAATGGTAGGAAGACTTACAAAATAATAACAAGGAAGGGAAGAAAGAACATCCATGTGTATGTAATACCTGATTGCAATGTGTGTTTGTTTACCTTTGATTTTTTGAAATGTTTTTCATTTTTTTGTATTTTTGTGTTTTTTGAAAGGTGGGACCAACAAGGTCACTTGGCATGATAAGATCCATAAAAATGTTAGAAATTTCTTTGATAAGGAAGACTAGGTGTGTTTTCTTATCAAGATTCATATTATCGCTGATCTTAATGATCGCGGTGAGCTCATACTCAATAGATGACTGTGTTTTATCCTGAAACGTGGATTTTATGTGTGGGAGCTTGAGGTCCCTATCCAAAGGATTCTACACTATGCCATACTTGATGGATGTGTTGATTTGTATTTTTGAAGCACATTTGATTATGAACTTAAAGATTTTTTAAATTGTTGTGAGCTTTGGAGATCTTGGAATTTTTAATCTGAGCCTGATGAAGGGACCATTTTGGTTTCCTATAAGATACTACATGACTTGTCCGATCTTGAGAAGTGGGAGAAGAAAGGGGATGGATAAAATTGATGTGAGAAATGATGGTGGGTTTTCCACAATCATTGATAGAAGAACAATATGATGGACGAAAGGATACAAATTCAATAATCAAGAGGATGAGATACTGTGGAGGTGTCTCATAGACTGAAGATAAAGGACTACAAGGATGTGGCCCTAAGATTGAATATGAAAGAATTCTTGGTGGCGTCCTATAGATAGAAGATGAAGGAATACCTAGAGGTGTCCCATATATAGAATACGATTGGCTACTAGGACGTGGACCAAGAATCAAAGATGAGGGACTTCTAGGATGTGCCCCCAGTATAGATGAAGATGGGCTGCTAGGAGGTAAGCCACATATAGAAGAAGTCAGAATACTAGGAGGTGTCCCAGATATAGAAGATGATGATCTACTAGGATGTGGTACAAGAATAGATGAAGATGGGCTACCAGGAGGTGAGCCACATATAGATGATGTGGGCTACTTGGAGGTGGCCCACATATAGAAGAAGACGATGGGATACCAGGTGGTGGCTTAAGTTAATATTACGATGGAGGAATCTTGATAGATAAAGAATGATTAGGTAATGAGAAGATAGGCCATGGATCAATGCTAGACCTAGGAATTTCATCACCCAATGAAGAATGTGAAGATGGAAGAATAAGAGGAGGATCATGTTCGATGATATTAGGGTCTTCCTCTTTTTTGACAAAAGGCATCAATCTCTTCCTCCCAATACATGAACGTGATCTTAGGGTCTTCCTCTATTTTTTGAAAAAAGGAATCAATCTCTTCCTCCCAATATGTGAACATATCAAGGTCTAAAGAGGTTTCTTGCTCGTAAACTTCTAGAGGAATGTCTTCATGTACCCTCATAAATTCTCTAATTTCTTCTTCATTTTGAAATGAATCAATCGGTGTGGGTAGTTGTTCTACCACAAGAGGTTGATTGGATGAATGTGACATGGAGTTGACTTAGATGATTGATTAGAATGACTTTGAATTAGAGAGATCTTTGACGGAAGAAGGGGTCGTTGAGGTGATTGAGAAATGGGGTCCTGCGAAGACAGGGAGGACCGTGACTTAGGAGTCGTATTAGAGGAATAATTTGGATTGGAATCTTTAGAAGAATCAAAAGACTTAGAATCATTGGGATTGGAATATTTAGAAGAATCAAAATCATACCACTTACCATGAGTTGAAGATGGGGGAAGAGGTAAGTGAATGGGTTCTTTAGTGCGAAGAATCAAATAAGGTCTAGTTGTGATAGGCATCCTTTGATGGGAATGCTAAAACCTAGGTTCCTTACTATCATAAGTATGCAAAACTATGTGATAATCAATCTTTTTCATCACATTCCTAGACATAGATAGTCCAAGGGATATCACAAGGGTTATTGTGTTGACGTGTTCAACAGGTGTATCTACACAACCAATGAGAGCAACAAAATGATTCTCCTCATTATACACATAATTAGCATTCTTGTCCTCATTATGTTTAGGAAAAGTATTTGTATTGGGGGATTTTTAGGAGTGGATGAATCTATCTCCACATCACCACCTTCGATTAAGTCCTGGATATAGTGCTGCAACTTTAAACACTTATCTGTTTTGTGACCTTTAATGCGGTGGAACTGAAATATTCATTATCTCTAAACCATGATGGTTTAGGTGCGTCATCCTCATTAGGCGTAGTTTCAGGATATCTAACCATATTAACTACCTCTAGTTGTTTTAGTATTGATGACATTGAGTCAGATAGAGGAGTGAAAGTATGATGCTTATACTCCATAGGCGGAGCTCCCTTTGTAAGCTTTAAATGAGTGTTGTTTTGAACGACTTATACTCGTTTAGAGTATACTATCCCATCACTAACAACGTTTTTGTTCCTATTAGGGAAAAAATTGTTTTGTCATTAGTTTTGGAATCATTATGATCGCGTGAAAAGGGTTTTAGAGTCCCCTAACTAACAATGCCTTTTCAATTTGGCTCCTTTTTTCGACGACCTCTTTAAATGTGTTGCCACAATGCATTTGCAAGTGGAACATAATGTTTGGATGGAGGTTGGGAACAAATATACTGATTAATTGATTTTCGGGTATGGAGAAAGGAAAGTCGATAGCTAATCCTCTCCATCATGTAAAAACACAACAAATGTTTCATTATTTCGTTGCTTCACATTACGAGAGATCCAACACGGTGACATCATTTTCCATATTAAAAGAAAAGTGTCATACAAAACTTTCTACTAGTTCGGCCATGTTGATATGGATCCCTCGTGGATGTGTACAAACCATTATAGTTCTGTTGCTCTAAATTCGTGAAAAGAGGCACATAAGATAATTGTCACTTGGATGCCACCTCTTGATATGCCATATAAAAATCTTTAATATGGTCATGAGGATCACCTTTTCACTTATACTTTTCAAATTTCAGAAAATCAAAGTGTCTTGGGAAAGGTACCGTAGTATGGCTTTGTCAAATGGGTAGGGACATAAATCATCAAACCTGCTATTTCTTGTTATTATTATCTGGTTTGGCCCTCTTGTAATGCTTGAAGGGCGTTCTTCATAGTAGATCATTCTTAGTGGAAGAGCTGGTCTGCATGGGTGATGTTGGTTTATACATAGGATTAAATCTAGGTGTATTCCCAACCCTATTTGCTTTGTGAGAATATCTTCATAAGGATATCTTTGTGCCTCACGTCGAGGAGTTTTTATTGAGAAATCGTGAAATGAAGCCTTAGGGTTTACCTTTGGTATGACTTGTTTCAAAAATTTTGGTTGTTCCTTTTGTATATGCAAAGCCAAACTTGCCAATTGGTGAGTGAGAGATTGAACTTGTTCCTCTAAGGTTACCTCTTGGGTTGGTATTTCTTTACAATTTTCATCATGAGGAGGTTGCTCATGGTGAGCATGTGCTTCATGGTCTTCACAATGAATTTTAAGAGGAAGTAAACGATAGTCTCCATCGTTTTCGAAAGGTACTTCCTCATTATTCAGTCATCCTGAAGTAGAGGCGTGACTTAGGTTTAATATTTCATTAACAAGACGAGATCTTCTAAGAATTTATACTAAAAGCTAATTTCTAAACACTAAAAAGTCTAAGCTTTATAAAATGGATGATACAAGTATCGAGCACCAGTAATAATGCTATTTGGACACGTAATCAAACTTTACAAGAAAGTAAGATTTTAGTATAAAAATGGCATTATAGCAATGCTAACAAAGTAACCTCAACACTCAAGAAACTCAAGAAAATGCTAGGGTATTAAAACTATGTCTAAGTGTAACAAGAAATTGCTATGCGTGTGAACAACGTAACTCTACAATATAGAGATTTAGGCCTAATTTCACAATGGAAACATGACGTAAATATCTCGATCAGTATGACTACAATGTGGGTAGCGAACAACTCAAAAGAATAAAAACATGAAATCACCTAACTACGATGATAATAAGTCTCAAATATGGGTTTTTGAGATAAGGGGGTATACTAGATTGTGAGTATGTACCATGCACACTTTCAACACTTGCGCTCCAACATTGCAACCTGGTCACACAAGTAGAATAAAAAAGTGATGGACATATGATATCTAGCGGTATCCGGTATATGTTGTTTCATTTTGTCAAAAAATGGGCAACAAGAAAACAAGGGTGTAGAATAAGTGGTTTTGAAATGAACTTGGTGTTATTTTGGCAGAGTTTCACCTTGTCTTAGGACAAGTGAAAACTAGGAAAAAATGACACTAAGTATATTTCATGATGAAATCATGCGGTTTCAAATTTAAGAGATTCTTTCCTTTGTTAAAAAAAGAGAGTTTGAATCAAACAAAGTTTTCACTTTGTGAGAGCTCTCAAGTATAATAACTAAGACAAAAACAATGGCTCCAAGCCGGAAAGCTTCCTAGTGGTTTTCTCTCTATGTGTCACAAGTTTACTTCTGCGAGCTTGATTTACCAAGAAAATCACACTGAATAATCTTGGAGTATGTCGGATTTACTTTACCCCCTTCTAATACAATGAGAAACTAGTGCGTTCAATTGTATTATCACCGGGGTCTTAATGGAAGTAAATTTGACTCTAATCTCACCAAAGCGTACTAGTCAATTTGGTAATGTGGAGCACTTTCCTGTTTTTTCACAAGTTTCCCTTTTCGTGAACTAATTTAGGGTTCCTAGGACCACCCCCATTATTGTAGCTTAAGAATTATGTCAAAGGGGTTATGTCGTATTTAAGCGAGATGGGCCATAGCTCTTAACCGGTGTGCCAAATGAAAGCACCCTAAACTTTACAAAGCAAATAACATAGCTAATCAAGGAAGGATAACACCATTGCCACCTAATAGCTAAGGATTCTAAGTCTAGGAATGTAACATTAAGATAAAAGCTAAAAGGAATGCTTAACTAGTATGAAAACAATGCAAAATCTAACTAAAGATGCATACTAATATGCTTTAATTACCTAACATGGGCCTAAATCTAGACCTAAGAGGGGAAATCAAATGGTTATGGTCTACTCCAAATAATGGTGAAAATGACATCTCTCAAATGACTTGTTAATTAAATTTAGATATTCATCTACTAACCTTGTTGAAGGTTTTAGTCAAGGATTGAACTTGGCTATATATCATATTTATTATATGGATGCAAATCAAAGTATGATGTAAAGTATAAATGAATGAGGTGACACTCTTTTTATAGTTTTCCTTTGGGAGAAAAAAAAGTATTTTGGTGCATGTGGGACTAAAATCACCAAATTAGATTAGAATTTATAATCATGATTAGGCCTTTCTAATCACAAGTAGTGAATTAACAAGTGATTAAGAAGTATGAAGCCTTAATCAACCGCTTAGGTCAACTAGGAGGCTAGGATAAGATTTTGAAGCTTGCTTTGAGATGTTGTGGAGGTGAATGGGGTGATTTTGAGTGATTGGAAGAGGGGTTTGAGTCAATATTAGGGCATATTGACCAAATCAAGGGAAAAATAGGCTTAATTAGCTATAATCACTAATTGTTTGTTTTGAAGAGGATTTTGACTTACGATTCGTCGTAAAGTGGCATCCTGAATGCGAAAGGGGTTATGCAATCAAAATCCAGTGTTAATTGGATAATTGGTAAGGAACGTTATTTAATTAGTGAAAACCACTAATTATAATAGATTTGGCAAGAATGAGAGTGATTTGTGTGCATTTGGCAATAAGATTGCAAAAGCGGAATTTAGGTGTCTACGATTTCACTTATCATCTGAGTGACTCCACTTCATCAATATTAGCCCTAGATCAATTTTTCTTATATAGGAGTTCATCCATGCGAGAAATGTTTGGAATTATTTTCCCTCTCAGTGTCGATTCTACAATAAATTAGGATAATGTCAATCAACTTGATTGAATTAGATGTGACCTTATATGGTTTTGGGAAACCTAGATGCCCCTTTGGTTTTTTCAAGTAAGCTTGTATTCATGATCTTGATAAACATCGGACATGTTCTTCTCCCCGTTGCTCAATAGCTTTCTCCATGGTCAAATCTGTCACCTTTTCTTTGGTTGGGATCTTCAAATGAATAGTTAAAATAGTCAAGTAAAAGTCTTACCACTAAATTCCTTGATGTATGCTTTAATCCTCTAGTTAGAGGAACATAATACTTAGCACACTCTAAAACAACTTTAGGTAATTGAGCAAAAACGTAAGATAACATGGGAATGCGAGATAAATTAACTAACATTTGGTTAGGGCATCGTAAATTTTGTAACATACATAACCTGTCTATTAGCTACTATAAAGATACATGATACCATATCAATACCAATGATTTCTACAAACTTAGATCCAATTCATGACTCAATTAGATAACCCTCAGCTTCATACTTCATTTTCTCAACTCATGGTTCATTAATCATTAGATTTAGATTTTACTTTTCTCTTGGCCCTAAGGTATCTTCAATGCAAGATTGAGATCTTATCAATAATAGCTCTCTTGTTTGTGTCTGATAACTTTACCCTTACCTCGTATACATTTGTAGTGCTTTACCTCAAGTAAGAAGATTATGTATGCAAACTAATGATATGTCAACAATGTGATTCTACAAAATGGAGTTGACACAATGGATTGCTCAAAAATCATTTAAGTTGGTCGGCTTAAGGTAGCTCGATTTTATAGGATGGTTTAATTGCTTTGAAAACATGGAATGATAGGTAAAAATGATGTGGAATTATTTTTCATTTTTATTTTAAACCTTCCACCTCATTAAATGTGAACAAGTGGGATATTTCCACGTTTTGTCATACAAATTTTGATGATTGACTTTGCTTGATTATGTTAATGGAGTAAAGTGCCATAAACCCGATTTGGCCTAGGTTTTAGAAATGTGGGGTTTCACTTTGAATTTTCTAATTATTTTGGATTTTGATAGCTGATTAAAGTAATTTTTTTTTGAATAGGTTTGGAATTGAATTGTGGGATTGGGATTCAACTTTGCTTGATTACTTTCTGAAGTAGAGAAATATAAATTTTCTGCAATGTATCTATAAATAGTAGTATAAATAACGAAGTCGTAATTGGATTTTAGGAATAACTTTAGTCAATTACTTTAAAGAAGTAAGCTAGTAGCGTATTTATCCTCGTAGGATTGTGGTACAAATCAGATCTCATTGAGGACTCACCAACTTCTAAAGTAAAGTAACTTGGGCTGAAAAACCGAATAGGTCTAGGGGTGAGATCAATACTAAGCTTTTGGAATTTTTTGAAATTTTGTGCAAGTGGGTATGTTTGGCTGCAAATGTGACCAAGAACCTCTTGCAACATCTTGAAGGAATCCTAATCAATCCTTTTTCCAAAAGTTAAGGTAAAACACTAAACAACATAATATTTTTCAAGAGATGCAAAAACAACATGACCTCTAACCTTCACAAGGCAAAAAAGCAAAATTTTAAAGGGGTATCCTAAATTTTCTAAGTGAAATATTGGGGACACCAATTCCAAAAAAAGAAAGTAACTCATGTATGATGCATCGGTTCACATTGACACGTATGAAAAATTCTACGAAAAATCATCATAGCTCTAAGACACTTAAGACCTATGATCTCACCCAAGTGAGATGACACATAACTAATGTGGACAATGCCCCGATATGACAAGGCAAGTACCTCACACCAACAACCCCCTTCATCATAACTTAGGATGAGGTAGGAAATTCATAAATGAGAAATGGGTCCCGAAAGCTACACCTAATGAGTTGGACATGTATTGAACAAGGATCTCATGTAATGGACAAAAATTTTGGTGGGAAAAAATCCAATTACTTTTCTTCGATAAAAACTCCCTTAAAACAACCTAAGAAAGATGTGTTTGAGCCTTTAATAATTAAAAGCCCGATGAAGTACCCATGTAAAACATATTTGAATATTTATAGGAGAATAAGAGAAGATAGGAAGGAAAATAGAGAGATGAAATAAGATGTAAATCTAGAAACGTGGAACTCATCCAAAAATGGGAGCACAAGTAAGGATATTGGCCTCAAGAAGGTTTGATAAAAATCCTAAAACCAGATTTGAAATATGTAACTCGTGAAGTCTCCAAGAAGATTTTCAATGATGTGGTCTTCCACCTTTAGAATGAAGAAGGTCCATCCATATCGAACAATGTTTTTCTCTTAGTAAGAACATAAATGGAGTAGGCTCCACCCACTTCACAAAGGTACTTTAAATATCTTTAAGAACTCTAAAGCATCACCCACTTAAATGTGATATTTCTTTTACAAGTAAGTATTAAGGAAGTGAATGTTATGTCACATAAGTAGAACTATTAGAGTATGGAAATGAAACATTAACCAAAAAAATGTCTATATGTAGTGAAGGTAATGTGACAAGTTCACTCCTAAATCTATAGAGAGAGTTCCATAAGAGGAGGTGGATTAACGATTTATGGTCTCTGAAATAATGGAAGTGATGAAAGTCTTAGAGAAGGACACTCCCATATAAAGAAGATGGACTCTCTTAAATTTCACCTGAGTTCCAGAATAAGGAGTGAAAAATCCTCACACTATTGTGGAAAGGAGGTAGATGTTAAATGAGAGTATGAGGCTAGGAATATGATTGCTTGATGTTTGTGTTGGAGTAGGTATTTACCTTATCTCATGTTCACCTGGTACTTTATTCACCTTTATTCAGTATTTATCCTCACCCACTTATGTGTGTTTTGCAAATATTTATTTTTATATATTTATATATTAGGGGGATATTATCTAGTTGTTAGGTATAGTTCTTTCTTTGATCTATGGTATTGACTAGTTCTTTCCTTGATCCGTGAAGGTATTGAAAGATCCTTGATGTCTATTTCTCTCCTAAATATATGGACTTGACTAGTTATTTGATGACTAGTTGTTTCCTTGATTTATGGCTTGATATACACTTTGAGTGGTTCTTAGATTGTTGTTCTTTGGCTATATAAGCAAGTCCCATTCTCAATTTTATTTTATTGAGTTCCATAATAATATATGATATTATTGCTCATTTGTTTACAAAGGTTTATGTAAAGTTATTCTAGCGAATTAATTTCATCTTATTGATCGCTGGTGTTTGATTAATATATGTGTTCTTGGCTTGGTGCGATTTTGGTTATAGTTTCTTTTATGCTATTAGAGTAGGAGATTGCTCACTTGACATTTGTCAGTAAGTTTTGTTTTGCAAACATTTTTTTGTATATTCATATATTCAGGATTTTTACATTTTTTTGTCTGGTCATTTTATGGTCAAAACAAAGGCTTAAATTGGATTCCTAAGGTGGAAAATAGGTGCTTAAATCTCAGCCCCTTTCATTTTATTTGTGTGGTGAAGGAAAGAGAATTTTATTTTGTTTTAGTGACAACTAAAATAAATAGTAGAGCATAATATTGAAAAACTTGTATCTTTTGATCGGTAACTCGGTTTTGAGTGTTATTTTTTGCAAAAGTGCTTTTTTTTTATGTTCTTTCCATTGGAAATATTTATTTTGAGAATCACACTATAATTATAAAGTTCCATATTGTAACACACACTCATTATAAAGTGCCAAAATATGGGGGCTCTTGTTGCATTGTTTGGGGCTCTTGTTGCATTGCTTGGTTCTTGCATTTATTTTGGTGATTTTTTGAGGATGGTGTCTTTATCTACTTTATTAGATCATGTTGAGCCATTAACAACACATAATTACCACACATGGAAACCAAGAATGGAAAAAATAATTAAGCGGAAAGGATTATGGGCTTTAACTTCTTTAGAACAATCAGTGTTCACTAGAGAATATGAGAAATTTCAGTACCAAAGAAATTTGATGAGTGTATGGGTTTGATAGGAACTTATGTAAGTGACAGTCTTTTGTTTCATTTGGAAAAATGTGACTCTCCTTTCAAAATATGGGAGAAATTGGAGGATTTATTTGGTAAGGTGGATCATATGAGAGCCATGCAACTTGAAATTGAGATCACCTCTCTTAATCTGAAGATTTTCCAACAATTATAGACTATCTTACCAAGTTCAAGCATTTTTTGACACAATTGAAGGGGAGTGGAAGAGATAAGAAAGATGAAGAGTGTGTTTACTTGATTTTATCCAAGTTGAGAGGACCATTTCAAATCTTTTCTTCACCTTTTTCTCTAGCATGGATGCCTTAGGTGACAAATTCAAAATGCTTGACTTAGAAACATTTTTGTGAAAGACTTACTAGGGAAGAATCCAAATTGTCTCACCTTGAGTCTTCCACCTCTCAAAAGGCATTAGTTGCATCTAATCCTAAGGGCAAGGAAAACCAAAAAGTAAAACCAAATCCACCCCTTCTCCATCTCAAAATGCTCCTAAACCCAAAGAAAACAACTCTAAACCCAAGGAGTCTTCTAAATCCAAGAATAAGTCTAGCCTTTCATGCTCTTTTTGTGGGGGTAGTGGTCATGAAGAACATAGGTGTTATAAGTGAATGCAAGCCTTAGAGGATGCAATCAAGAAACAAAAAATTTCTATCTCCACTCCACCTCCTTCTAATCAGCATGGAAAAGCACTTAATGTTGTTGGGAGATCTCAGTCACCACTTGCAGACAGTTGGGTTATAGATTTTGGTGCTTCTCATCACATGAATTCTTCCAAGGAGTCTTTTGTTTCTCTAGGTTTGAGTTCTACTTCCAAAATTGAGGTTGGAGATTCTTCCTTTCTTTCTGTTGAGGGAAAAGGTGATATACAACTTGATGGTGGTAAATATCCAAGATGCACTATATGTTCCTAACATCACTACAAATTTTTTTTAGTATATCAAATTTTTCATTCTAGTCAAGGAAAAAACAATGAATTTTACACCACATGGGGCAAAGTAAGAACTTTTTTTGGAGCCTTATTCACTTGTTGCTCAGGGTATTGTTGATCATAGTTCTAGACTATATCACTTTGAGGGTTTTGATGACACTTCTTCTATAGGGACAAGATTGGTTTCTCATGCAGATTCAGAGAGTAAGCTTTGGCATGAAATATTTGGACATCTTAATTACAAATATTTGAAGGAGTTGAGCACTCATGGTATGGTAGATGGTCTTCCTAGAGTTTCTTATCTTGAGGGAGTTTGCTCTGGCTGTGCATTAGGGAAACAACACCAAGATCCATTTCCTAAGAATTTGTCTAAGAGAGCTTCTTCACCACTTGAGCTTGTGCATAGTGACTTGATGGTTTTTCCTACCCCCTCTTTCAATGGAGCTAAGTATGCACTTACCTTTATTGATAATTTCTTGAGGCGTACTTGGGTTTATTTTCTCAAGTAAAAAAGTGATGTTTTTCACACTTCAAAGTCTTCAAGGCTTTGGTCGAGAAACAATCTTCTAGTTGCATAAAGAACCTTCATACTGATAATGGGGGAGTACTTTAACAATGAGTTTTTTGATTTTTTGGCAACTCAAGGCATTATTCACCAACATTCTATTCCTCATACTCCACAACATAATGGCTTAGCAGAAAGGAAGAATAGAAATTTGAAGGAAATGGCTAACTATATGATGCATTCTAGAGATTTACCTCCTATCTATTGGGTAGAAGTAGTTAATTGTGCTAACTACATTCATAATCACACACCACACACAGAGCACTTGAGCATTTGACTCCAGAGGAAGCTTGGTCCAACACTAAGCCAAATGTCTCATTTTTTTGAGTCTTTGGGAGCCATGCTTGGGCCTTTGTGCCAAAGAAGAAAAGGAAATATTTGGATAAGAAGAGCAAACCCTTGATCTTTGTAGGGTATTGTGAGGACATGAGAGCTTATCAAATTTTAGATCCTGATACTCATGACGTTATTTTTGAACACATGTTCAGTTTGATGAGTGCTTCACTCCTCATGATTCTTCATCTTCTTCCATGCCTCCTTCTTCTTCATCTCATCTTGAGGATCCTTTCTTTGAGGAGGTTGATGAGGAGGTTATAGATGTCATTGAGGATCCTATTCCCACTGATGTTGTCACTATGCCTAAGTGGGCTTGTACTACAGTTTCTAAGGCAACACCTTTCATACAGGATCTTCCACCCACTAGGCATCATCATGCACATTCTACAGGTTCTGGAATTTTGTGTTAGGTAGTTTCTGAGGATCCACAGATTTTTCAAAGGCTCATGGGATACAAGAGTGGGATGATGCGATGATAGCTGAGTATTCTTCTTTGATGAAGAATCATACTTGGGATTTGGTATCTCTTCCTAAAGGAAGAAATATGGTTAGGTGTAAGTGGGTATACCGAACCAAATACATAGTGATGGGTCCATTGACAAGTATAAGGCTCATCTTGTTGCAAAGGGTTTTTCACAAGTTAAAGGTATTGATTACTCTAAGAATTTTGCACCCATTGCTAAGATGGATTCTATATGCCTTGTACTTGTATTGTTGTTGCATCATAGGGGTGGCTTGTATACCAGATGGACATGAAGAGTGCCTTTTTACATGGATATTTACAAGAGGAAATATACATGGAGCAACCAGATGGATTTGTTTAGGATTCTTCTCTTGTTTGTAGGCTCAAAGGTCTCTCTATGGTCTCAAACAAGCCCCTCGGGCTTGGTATGAGAAGATGGATTCTTTTCTTCTATCTACTTAGTTTTGTTCATTTCCACTCCGATCATACAATGTATCTCCAACATGTTGGTGAGGATATTATGATACTTGTCTTGTATGTTGATGATCTATTACTTACTGGAAACTCTTCTTCCCACATTCAGAGTATTCAGAGGGCTCTTTCTACATAGTTTGACATGACAAAGATCTTGGGTTATTGCATTATTTCCTTGGTTTGTAGATTTCTCAGATAGATTTAGGGATTCATTTGAGTCAAAAAAATTACACCCATGATCTTCTTCAGCACTTTGATATGGCTGATTGCCAAGTCCATCTCCTTTTCATTCAGGGTTACTCTTACTTCCACATGTACCACACCACTTTGTGATCCTACGTTGTATAGGTAGTTGGTTGGGAGTCTCATGTACTTGACCCATACTCACCCTATATTTCATTTGTAGTAGGGCTTGTATCTCGGTTTGCACATTCTCCTCATAGTAGTCACTGACAGGCTGCTAAAAGGATTTTGTGCTATTTGTAGGGCACTTCCCACTTTGGCCTACACTACACTAGGGGTTCTACTCAGTTGGTTGGGTATACAGATTTAGATTGGGTAGGTTCTATTGATGACATGCATTCCACTTTTGGCTATCTTTTTTTGTCTTGGTTCTTCTCTAGTTGCTTGGGCATGTAAAAAGCAACATGCTATTGCACTTTCATCTTCAGAGGTAGAGTACAGGGCAACAGTTACAACGAGTCAACAGATTCTTTGGCTTCGCCAGTTATTATTGACAAAGTTTGGATTCCCATAGGATTCACCGACTGTACTTTGGTGTGACAACCAAAGTGCAATTCACATTTCTCACAACCCAGTTGAGCACCAACGGACCAAGCATATTGAGATACACATCCACTTCATTCATTAGCACATTCAAGATGGATTTCTTTGCTTGGAGTACATTCTGACTCAACAGCAGGTTGCAGACATCTTTACGAAGCCTTTTTCATCACCTCGCTACCTTGAGTTGCGTGGAATGCTTGGGGTTTCAGAATTTGTTCTTGGGGGTGTTTGTGATAACATATTCCTTCTTCTTCTTCTTTATCTTTCCTTCTAGCAAGATTCTTTCCTTATTTTGGTTTGATATTTCTTCATGGATATATTGTACATGAGTACCTCATCGAGCCTAGTTCATGGGACTCATACTATGTGGATGTGCCACTTATATTTTGGCCCCTAGCTTCACTTGAGGGGGTGTTAGAGTAGGTATTTACCTTAGCTCATGTTCACCTAGGTACTTTATTTACCTTTATTGTATTTATCCTCACCCACTTATGTGTGTGGATATTTCTTTTTATTTATTTAGATATTAGGGGATATTATCTAGTTGTTAGTTATCTAGTATCTTTTTCCTTGATCTATGGTATTGACTAGATCCTTGATGTCTATTTCTCTCCTAAATCTATGGACTTGAATAGTTCTTTGATGACTAGTTCTTTCCTTGATTTATGGCTTGATCTACGACCTTGATTGGTTCTTAGATTGTTATTCCTTTCCTATATAAGCAAGGCCCATTCTCATTGTATTTCATTGAGTTCCATAATAATATATGATATTTTTGCTCATTTTTTGCAAAGGTTTATGTAAATTTATTTTGGTGAATTAATTTCATCTTATTGATCACGGTGTTTTATTAACATCGTGTTCTTGGCTTGTGTGATCTCGGTTATCATTCCTTTTAGTCTAACGGAAAAGATGAGGTTCAACATTCTTTGAAAGGTGTCCATGAGGAGAAAAAGAGGAGTCCTCATTAGTAATGTCTTTATCGAAATAGAAGAATAAACCTCATAATCAACAGAGTAGGAGGTGGAAAATCGTTGTTAATAAAACTTTCATCACATGAAGAAGAAGAGGAAATAATTGTATTTGAAGGGTCTCCAAATAAGGATTGAAGAATGATCCAAATAGTGCAAGGACACTTCATGTGCACCACATGATGGTGGAGAGGCCTGGAAATGTACGTCAACAAATGACCAATGACCATGCTACAAGTGTCAAGCCAGTCTTCAAGTGATCAGGATCATTGGGGAAAGTACTTGTCCATACAAGTAGAGATAAAGGTCATTGTGAATAATGAAACATTCCATGTTTGAATGCCAAAGTGCATAGTTATCCCTAGAAGAAGAGGTGGATGATGTGATGCAGTAAATGTCCTATGAAGCATAAGTATAGGAAGAACATTAACCATGGTGTATCTGCGCAAAAAAATCGAAGAGTGCGAGAAGAGTCAAAAGTACAAACACGCTTAAATGGATGCCGGACACATCAAAAAGTGCATCCAAAATGTGAGAACAAGGTTGCAAAGATGTCAAAATTAATCGAGAATGTGTTTACATGTAATTACAACACCCAAGAATAATGATAACCCCATATTTACGAAACTTTATAAACAATGTGTTGATTATAGTAAGGTGTGTTCGTGCGATGTGAAACAATTGACCAATCACCTTATAGTAGGTGAAAAATCACGCAAGAGTGGAGGCCACAATAAGTTTCATTGGAAGCAACAAAACAACAACGTAAACAAGCACAAAGTGTGAAAGTAAGGAACAAGGAGATAAAGCAAGGTTCGGTGTGATAAAAAATGTCTCATGTCACATAAGGGGATCTCTTTCTGCAAGGTTGTCATAGACGCACACTCACTATCCCACAAATGAAGATCACTACACCGATGAAGATCTAAAAAATCCTAGAAAAACCCAATAACCCTATATTAAAGCCAAAAAGGTACTTCCCCCTTAATCAAATTTTAAAATTAATTATCCTTAATTAAATTTAATCGATTAAAAACTAGATTAAAAAAGGTAAAATTGATTAAAAATTAAATGAGGGTGAGAGAAAAATACCTTAAACTCAAGGGGGCCAACCTAGCTCCACGAGTATGGGTGGCGGTTGGAGGAGGACAAGCTAGTAGTAGAGGTCCGAGTTAGGCTGGTGAGTTACACAAGCTATTGAACGAGGGACGAGTTGAGTTGACACCGAGCTGTGTAAAGTGATTTGAGTTGGCGTGGAATTGAATGCGGAGTAATTGAATCCATGTGTCAAGTGAGCAAGCATAAGAAATAACAGTCGAGTTGGTCTTTGAGAAAGTCAAAGGCGAGTGAATGGGTGAGTTCTAATGACATCGGTGACATTCTCCATGTGGTGAGCTAGTGAAACAAATGGGGTGGAGTGAGATATCCCTCCACATGGTAGATGGTGGAAGAAATGGCCATGGCAACAAGAAAAAACACATCGGTGAACATCCAACGAGTTGAAGTCGATGAATAATCTGGTAAGGAGCCAAAAATATGATGTAGGGGAGAGTGAATCCGATGAGCCATCGAGACATGCACATGTGAAGTGTGACGTGTGAGATAATAATGAGTAGGAAACATAGGGAAAGGGCCAATCTCCTAAAGGTGAGTGAAAGGATGAGCTTCAACGGTTTGCGGGGCAAAAGCCAACATATAGAGCTAAAATAAAGCTCAGGATAGAGGGTAAGCAAGGATCTTGATGGGACACAAACATGGACAAGGATCTTAATGTAGAGAGCAAGGTAGGCTTAGGGAGTTCGTTGGAAGTGCAACTGGATTAGGATGAGGTATGAGCACTGTTGATACGAGAGCTCGAGCTAGGCGAGATTGGAGAGACTCCTGGATAGAGTGGGAGCACATGGAATAATAGGGAGAGGAGAATCCAATGCATGAGAAAGATGATCCTGGGACAACATGCGAGAGGTGGAGCTTGATCTAAGTGGGGTAAAGTTGGAGACATGACAACTCGGGAAGGATCTTGGTGAGCTTGCTAAGGGGAACGCACAAGAGAGGCAACTACAAGAGAGTGAGATGGGGCCAAGATGGGCCTAAAAGAGAGTTAACCACATTTTATAAAAGATAAAATTATACACTGAAAACTTGATTTTTCCTACTATACCAACAACGTTGAACACATACAAAGCACACAACCAAGAAGTAACTCCGAAAAGATGTCAACTTAGAATAAAACCAAATGAATGCAAGTAAAACAAAAATTGAAAAATGGAAAATGAAGCTTGCAAAATAAACTAGTAAGGACACAAAACTAAGAGTATTACACAACATATGACAACAATTGACGTGAATCCCAACAACATACTCTAATACCATGTGAGAGAATATGAGAGAAAGGATCAAGCGGGATGACACACACACTAACCGAGTTGCACTCGAATGACAAGTGTGACGGAGTTCCATGTAGTAAGAAAAATTCAACCACCATGAAATGTGCATGCAAAATAAAATGGTCTACTCATTCTCATAGATAAGAAAAGAAGGTATAAATAGGAGTGTTGTGTAACTCCCAATGTAAGACCAATCATACCTCCATAAGGGAGAAAGGAGTTACATTCTAGAAATGGAAAGTAACTCTGTATGACACACTGACTTATAATGACGCATATGAAAGATTCTATGAATAAATCTATCATATCTCCTAAGACACCTAGGACCTACGATCTCACCTAAGTGAGATGACTCACAAAGTGATGTGAACAATGCCCCAAGATGACAAGGCAAGTACCTCACACCAAGAAAAGTAGACATATGAGTGCATTGTGTGAACAAGGGGAAGAAACAAGGAAAGTATGGGGTGATTAAGGCTAATAATGAAATATCTCAAATGATATTGGCTATAATCAAGAGTAGGAGTAGGAAAATCAAGTGTCAATAAAGCTTTCATCACATGAAGAAGAAGAGGAAATAATTGTATCTTAAGGGTCTCCAAATAAGGACTGAAGAATGATCCAAACAATGTAAGGACACTTCATGTGCACCACATGATGGTGGAGAGGCATGGAAATGTACATCAACAAATGACCAATGACCATGCTATAAGTGTCAATCCAGTCTTCAAGCTAATTAGGATCACTAGGGAAAGTACTTGTCCATACAAGTAGAGATAAAGGTCATCGTGCATAATGAAACATTCCATGTTTGAATGCCAAAGTGCATAGTTATCCCTACCAAGAAGAAGAGGTAGAGGATGTGATGCAAGAAATGTCCTAAGAAGCATAAGTATAGGAAGAACATTATCCGTGGTGTATCGCAAAAAGATCAAAGAGTGGAGAAGAGTCAAAAGTACAAGAACGCTTAAATGGATGCTAGACACATCAAAAAGTGCATCCCAAATGTGAGAACAAGGTTGCAAGATGTCGAATTAATCAAGAATGTGTTTACATGTAATTACAACACCCAAGAATAATGATAACCCCATATTTACGACACTTTATAAAAATGTGTTGATTACAATAAGGTGTGTTCGTACGATGTTAAATAATTGACCAATCACATTATAGTAGGTGAAAAATCAAGCAAGAGTGGAGGCACAATAAGTTTCAATTGGAAGCAACAAAACAACAACGCAAACAAGCACAAAGTGTGAAAGTAAGGAACAAGGAGACAAAACAAGGTTCAGTGATAAAAATGTCTCATGTCGCATAAGGGGCTCTCTTTCGCAAGGCTATCATAGAGACACTCACTATCCCAAAAATGAAGATCACTACATTGATGAAGAGCTAAAAAATCCTAGAAAAACCCAATAACCCTATATTAAAGCCAAAAAAGGTACTTCCCCTTCATCGATTTTTAAAATTAATTATCCTTAATTAAATTTAATCTGATTAAAAAAGGTAAAATTGATTAAAAATTAAATGAGGGTGAGAGAAAAATACCTTAAACTCAAGAGGGGCCAACCTAGCTCCACGAGCCGGTTGGCAAGATGGCCGGAGGAGGCAAGCTAGTAGTAAGGTCTCGAGTTAATTTGTGACGAGTTACACGAGCTATTGAATGAGGGACGAGTTGAGTTGACACCGAACTATGCAAAGTGATCCGAGTTGGCATGGAATTGAATGCGAGCAATTGAATCCACGTGTCGAGTGAGCAAGCATAAGTAATAATAGCCGAGTTGGTCTTTGAGAAAGTCGAAGGCTAGCGAATGGGTGAGTTCTAATGACATCGATAACATTCTCCATGTGGTGAGCTAGTGCAACAAATGGGGTGGAGCGAGATATCCCTCCACATGGTGAATGGTGAAAGAAATGGCCATAGAAACAAGAAAAAACACATCGGTGAACGTCCAACGAGTTGGAAGATGATCAAAAATCCGTAAGGGAGCCAAAAATATGATGTAGGGGAGAGTGAATATGACGAGCCATTAGAGATGCACATGTGAAGTTTGACGTGTGAGCCAACAATGAGTAGGAAACACAGGGGAAAGGGCCAATCTCCTAAAGGTGAGTGAAAGGATGAGCTGCAATGGTTTGCGAGGCAAAGCTAACACGTAGAGCTAAAACAAAGCTCATGATAGAGGGTAAGCAAGGATCTCAATGGGACACAAACATGGACAAGGATCTTAATATAGAGAGCAAGGTAGGCTCAGGAGTTCATTGGAAGTGCAACTATATTAGGATGAGGTCCGAGCTTGTTGATACGAGAGCTCAAGCTAGGCGAGATTGGAGAGACTTGGGATAGAGTGGGAGCACATGGAACAATAGGGTGAGGAGAATCCAATGCATGAGAAAGATGATCCCGGGACAACATGCAGAGGTGGAGCTTGATCTAAGTGGGGTGAAGTTGGAGACATGACAACCCGGAAGGATCTCGGTGAGCTTGCTAAGGGGAATGCACAAGAGAGGCAACTACAAGAGAGTGAGATGGGGCCAAGATGGGCCTAACAGAGAGTTAACCACCTTTCATAAAAGATAAAAGTATACACCGAAAACTTGATTTTTCCTACTATACCAACAACGCCGAACACATACAAAGCACACAACCAAGAAGTAACTCAAAAAAAGATGTTAACTAGGAATAAAACCAAATTAATGCAAGTAAAACAAAAATTGAAAAATGGAAAATGAAGCTTGCAAAATAAACTAGTAAGGACACAAAATTGAGAGTATTACACAACATATGACAACAATTGACGTGAATCCCAACAACATGCTCTAATACCATGTGAGAGAATATGAGAGAAAGGATCAAGCGGGATGACACACACACTAACCGAGTTGCACTCGAATGACAAGCAGTGACGGAGATCCATGTAGTAAGAAAAAATTCAACCACCATGAAATGTGCATGCAAAATAAAATGTTTTACTAATTCTCATAGATAAAGAAAAGAAGGTACAAATATGAGTGTTGTGTAATTCCCAATGCAAGACCAATCATACCTCCACAAGGGAGAAAGGAGTTACATTCTAGAAATGGAAAGTAACTCTGTATGACACACTCGACTTATAATGACGCATATGAAAGATTCTATGAATAAATCTATCATATCTCCTAAGACACCTAAGACCTATGATCTCACCTAAGTGAGATGACTCACCAAGTGATGTGGACAATGCCCCAAGATGACAAGGCAAGTACCTCACACCAAGAAAATTAGACATAATGAGTGCAATGTGTGAACAAAGGGAAGAAACAAGGAAAGTATGGGGTGATTAAGGCTAATAACGACATCTCTCAAATGTTGTGGTCTAGCCCACATGACCAAGTTTGATCATACCCCAATCTTGACATGCCCCTTAAGGCACCCACTCAGGAGGAGAATGCATCAAACCCCTACACAAAATAAATGGTTAGCAAGCGTCAAAAATATGGTGTATACATATGCCCCAACCGAAGATCATTGTGTTACAATAGTGAAACATGAGATGGTCTTCGAGAAAATATCTATGTAACATGAAATTAAAAGGAAATGTTGAAAATAAATTACTGAAATGAAATAATGAAATGCTAAATGAAATATACCTACCTCATACTTACCTGTTGGTGTTGTTTGGCTTGCCTATGGTGGGAAAAATAGTTGTTTGGAACCCTAAATAAGTAATAATGAAAAGAAAAACTAGAATATAATAAGTAAAATAAAACATAAATAAAATAGGAGGACCATGAGAGGGATGATAGCTACGAGATGGATAACAATGCTGAATAGTGCAGAAAAACCAATTGGTAGATGCTATAAGGATGATAAAGTGTGATAAAGGTGATAATGGAGACACGATGCTATGGAGTTAGCATGCCTGAAGAGATTAGATTCCTAGATGAGGGAATTTCCCTAGATAAATTACCAAAGTATCAAAGACAGGAAGCAATGATCGTATAAACCCAAGTGGGAAGAATGAAATTAAAATAACAAGTTGATGAAGTAGTTTATTAGAAGAGAATGCACTATTCTTTGAATATTTATTGAGTTAAATTTTTGATTTTAATGGAGGATGGGCATCATGATGTGCCCCAAAATATGGTGTGGTGAAGGAAATAACATCGTGAGATAACCTAAAAGTGTATACCATTTTAGTATTGTGGTTAAAGTTATACATTCTTTCCAAGCTGTGTTGGTAATGAAGAACATCTAA
The DNA here is from genome assembly GCA_018340775.1 of Taxus wallichiana var. yunnanensis. Taxonomy (NCBI): domain Eukaryota; kingdom Viridiplantae; phylum Streptophyta; class Pinopsida; order Cupressales; family Taxaceae; genus Taxus; species Taxus wallichiana. Next base: position 22,169,874 of record CM031235.1, on the reverse strand, counting down.
ATGATGTGATTCAACATGAGATAAGATGCAGTCTTCATTAATGATAGGTGAAGTAGAATGATTTGTAATGTCATCGAATCAGATCTCTCATAATCACATGTATTTTCATGGGACACGATCTCCATTATGCTAAAAGAGTGCATGAGAAATGGGTCCGCAAAGAGTGTGTATGATATAAAGTTCATCATTTTAAGGGGATTACCATGATTATGAATAAAGGAGGAAACATTACAAGGAAGTTCCTTAGATTCTAAAAATTGGAGAAAATCGATCCTAAGGTGGTAGAGCTATAGGAAGCTGGAGTGTAAATGCATTTGGTAAGTGATTTTTATTGACTATGTTTTGCAACTAATTAGGTTCACTATCATCCGAGTCAGCTAAGGTTACTTGAATATTGGGTCTATAGTCATAAAAATCGGGGTTTGGGATGCTTAGGCATTGTAGCAAGATCGAGGAACGTGAAAGGGTTTATTAGCGAAGGGGACAAATATGTTCCAAGAATTCGGGTCAACATCATGTCTATATCATTGGTTATTATGAATGAACTTAATGCATTGGTACCCAAATATTGTTGTTGCATGCATGTAAAGTGTCCAATGTTATCCAAGCAAGATATTGTAAGTAAGATGTCGGTCAAGTATTATGATCTTGGTGTGAATGGTCTTGAGTCCCATAGTGATGGGAATCCAAATGTGATCAAGAATCTTTTGACAAGTTTTATCAAATCCATGACAGTGAATTGAGTCTGCTTAAGGTCACCAAAAAACAATATGAGGTTTTTGATGAGAGATAAGGATGAGATATTGATTCTAGAGCCTTCATCCACTAGGACTTGTCTTCCTTACACATTGTGAATGATGACACTAATAAGGAGTGGAGGATCATTGAAAAGTAAAATATTTTTTGTTGATCATGTTATCTTTTGGAAATTTTATGGCTATAGATTTGGAGTTTTTTGAGGGAATGGTAGCTTAGGGAAAGGTGTTATAGAGGGAGGTTCCTCCACCTCATTGAAGGCATCCTCCAAGTGATAGATTTATTGCATGAGGAATCTTTGATGTTGTGGAGAAGTACACATGAGTTCCATCAAAGGGATTTTGCAAGTCATGGAATTGAGCTCATCTAAGAAATTCCATTGTAGCCTAGGATATGTTCCATAATGGTATTTAGGAGGATAAGAAGTGGAAGAAGGAACCATGGCCAAATAAGGCTTATGGGATTGGTAAACCTTACATGAGGATGGTGGAATTTATTCTGTAGAGAGGCTTTCTAGTGTGGCTTTGGGATGAGGCTCGATTGAGGGAGTAGGCTCATCATTTGGTTTCTCGTGAGAAGTATTAGTTTGATTTTGATTATTATGGGAAGGAATTTTGGGTTTATTGACACGGTCTTTATGCACGTGCTTTCAATGGTAGTTGAATTTATCCACATTTACGTATTGAAAATTAAGGTAGTTATAGTCATGAGAACCTTCAATTATTTCCAAACAAAGTGGTTCATAGGTTCTTTGTTATGGTTGGTCCTATATTGGTAGTATTTGTGAGCTTGGAGAAGAGATTTATATTTATGATAATGTTCTTGGATAATACCATTGATATCAAATTGGGGTCCATGAAATAAAATTAAGGTAAACCTTTTTAATATCCATATAAACCTCCTGGGAATGGTTGATAGTGGCATGCCACAAACAAAATAGGTCAATATTAAAGGAAGCTGATTGCTTAGTAGGAGGAAAATGTGAGGCATGGGGAGAACTTGTAATTTCTCACCATGTGATAAAGGCGAGTGATGTGGGTTATATGAAATAAAATTTTGAGTATCGTTGTTTGAAGAGGAAATGTGATAGATTTTCCTCTAGAAATGGCTTGTGAGTTAATGGAGTTGGACATGGATTTGAGGGTATTCAAGGGCTTAGATGGCTATTAAAATTATCACATAAGGTAATACTTATGATTGGCTTGTTTAAGAGCCTCTTTCAATGTGGTGGGAGAGTAGGATCAAAACTTATATTGGAGATTAGGAATAAGGGCCTTAAGGAAGAGCGACAAAGATTTTGATTGTCATGAGTGAATTATTATTCCAATAGTTAATGAATCGAATGATATTACAAGTAATAAAAATGTGGATCATTTAAAATTTGGTTAGATAAAAATAAGAATTAATATTTTGAACCTAGGCCTAAACTTGAAATGTAAAGTGAGATGAAGAAAGTTCATAAGAAAATTCTCGAAGCTTTCCTATTCCAAATTCACAAAACTTTACAAAATGTTTCATTTGGGTATTTATAGGAAAACCCAAACATAAAAAATGTTTATAAGCATTAATAACAATAATATACTTCATATCCCATATTTGAAAAATTATTTACAAATTGGATGCATAATCTAGTCTAATTAAATGCCAAGTAGGTCATCTAGAATTGTTTGACATGTCAAACTACTCTTTTCAATGTATAATATATTCATTATATGTTGTTAATGCATAAAATAATCCTTGATCACATTTGATCTAGTCATTACACTTCAATGTGTTATGGCATGCATGGTGAGATTGGATGCATAAGTCAATATTCTACATTAATCGTGCCATCTTCTATTTGAAATGATGTATCTAGGGGTATTTATTTAGCTAAACAAGTCTTGTAAGTGGGTGATATCTTGGATAATTTGATTTTATAGTCTTGTATATTGTGGCTTCATTGACTTTGGGTGGTCAAAAATTGTCTTCTAGAGAATTGGCATTTTTTCATTGAGTGCATCCTAAGTTATGTGCTGCACATAGAATTCATGATTTTGTGCCCATAGTGCATGCTTAGTTTTTCCCATAAGGATTGTTATCTTAATTGTATATCATCCTCAACTATAAGTATGTCTTCATCTCTAGTAGATTACATAGAATTTGCAACATTTGTACACTCCTCTTTCTGGTTTGGTTTTATTGGTTTTGTGATTATGTGCTCCATATTTGTGTAACAAACCGAAAGGAAAAGAGTTAGTTCTATGATTGGATATTTAGAGTCTTGGTAGAGATATTCAACTTGCATGAAAAATATCAACATTGTTGGGGTTAAACCATATAACAATGTTGCAAAAATATAATCAAATAAAGCATACAATCAATGAATGCGAAGTAACTAGAAGATAAAATAAAACAAGAGAAAGATAACACCAGATTTAGTGTGTTTCACCTAGTGTGGGCACATCCACTAAGAATTAACCAATATTATTATTCAAAGTGCTTTATAGAGGAAATACAATGAATATCTTTTTCTTTCAAAACCTCACAGATGTTCAATGATTTTTCCTCACTTAGCTACTCTTTCTTTCTCACCAAGAAAAATAACATGCAAAACAATTACTATTTTCTCTTCTCATACCCTCATAGAATGCATACATGCATATATATCTATTCTGGGAAACTAACTCTACTTTTACAATCAAGAAGTCATCTTTAAAACAAAAGATTTATTATAATTCTCATTTAAAGAATAAAGCACCATCGCACATGACCGATGCGATCCTGCCTGCCTGACCGATGCGGTCACTTCTCAACCGATGCCATTTACCTCTGAATGATGCTGATCTCTATCAAAACCAGAAACATGTAAAAGCAAGCTTCCAGTGAAGTAATTAATCTCCACACTCAATAATCTCCCACTTGGAGATCAATTGTTGTACTGTATTGTGCATCACCATCCTTGGTTCCTTTTCCTTGGCTGTTTCTTCCTCTTGAGTCTCAAACTCGAAGACCAACGAAAGTGGAGTGAAGCTCCAACTTCTCCTTTATCAAGGGCTTCATTAGCATATCCACATGGTTCTCATCCATATGGATTTTCTCTAACTTCAGCTGCCCATCCTCTAACACCTATCGTATGAAGTGATACCTCAAATGAATGTGTTTCGTTCTTGAATGGAATGTTGAATTCTTTTCTAGATGGATCGTGCTCTAGACTATCACTGTATAATCTACAATCCTCTTACTCCTTTCCCAACTCTTCCATGAACCTACTCATCCATATCATCTCTTTGCTAGCTTCTGTAGCTGTAACATACTTTGCCTCTGTAGTAGACAAAGCCACAACCTTCTACAATCTCAAAATCCAGCTAACTTCCATTCCACCTACTATGAAAACATATCCAATGGTGCTCCTCCTGCCATCCAAATCTCCAGCCATATCTGAATCAACATAGCTGCATAAAGAAGTATCTAACCCTCCATAAAATAAATCCATGTCGGATGTCCCTCTCAAGTACTTGAGAATCCATTGGACTACTTTCCAATGTTCTTTACCTAGATTAGCCATAAACTTGCTCACAACTCCCACTGCCTGTGCAATGTCTGGTCTAGTACAACCCATGACATACATAATACTTCCTACTTGAAGCATAGGGAACACGTGCCATGTAATCAACCTCCTCATGTGATTAAGGATACATCGATATTTTCTCAATTTGAAGTGTCCATCCATGGGTGTACTAATAGGTTTTGAAACTTGCATGTTAAACCTTTCCAACACCTTATTGATATAAACTTCCGAGACAAATACAACCTCTTATTTTTCCTATCTCGATGAATTTGCATGCCAAGGATTTTTTTAGCTCCCAAATCCTTCATTTTAAATGTGTGAGTTAACCTTTCTTTAAGTTTACCAATGTCCTACATACTAGATCCCGCAATCAACATATCATCCCACATAGTAACAAAATAACATGGCTCCCATTATCAAGATTCTTAAAATAAACACAATGGTAAGATTCACATCTCATATAACCATGCTTATGCATAAAACTATTAAATCTCAAATACCATTTCCTTGGAGCTTAATATAGGCTCTTTTTCAATTTACACACAAGTTTCTCCTTACCCTTGACTTCATAACCAAACAATTGCTACATATAAATATCCCTCCAAATCACCATGAAGAAAAGTCATCTTAACATCAAGTTGTTCTAAATGAAAATCTTCTTACCAAACTTAGAAAATACGAATAGAAGTCATCTTAACTACAAGACAAAAAATCTCATCAAAGTCAATACCATCTTTCTATGCAAATCCCTTTACCACAAGTCTTTTACCTTTTCAGTCCACCCTATTCTTCCTTGATTCTATAAACCCATTTGTTATGTAGAGTTTTCTTACATCTCCAAATCCCATGTCTAATTTTGTTTCAAGGAGTCCATCTCCTCATCCATGCCATGCTCCCAGTGCTCGTGGGTATCTACATGCATTGTTTCTTCAAATATTTCTGGTTCACCACTATTAGTCAATAATAAATAAGAAAAGGAAGGTGAAAATATCTCTGGAGGTATACTTACCCTTTGTGACCTTCTCATTGAGATTTGGGGTATCTGGGCTCATTCTGTGCTTGTTGCACATTCATGTTAATCTTTGTCAGTGATTATGTAGGTCACCTCAGTAATCGATCGCCTTGGTCCTCCTCTGTTTCTAACCGATTGTGGTTGCCTTACTGACATCGATTTGAGGAGTACCAAAACTAGTTCCAATAGTATGCTCTGCTTTTGAACCCGATCTTGTCTCATCGATGCGGTTAGCTTTGATCAACATTGGTTTATGTAGAACTAACGTTAGTGTCATGGATGTCTAATTTAGGTCTGAAAATTGTTTTTCCTTCAAAATATCATCAACTTTGTTCATGTATAGGCATAAAACCTGATCCATGTAAATTCTTTTTTCATTCCAATCAATGTCACAACTCCTAACAATCTTAGAATCTTCTAAATCCCAAAATCGATATCCAAAATCACTAGAGCCATAACCAATGAAAGTGCATCTCTTAGATTTAGCATCCAACTTCTTCCTATTTTCCCTATCAACATGCACAAAAGCTTCTGAGCCAAAAACTCTAAGAAAAGAAAAATCTACCTCTTTTCTAGACCAAGCTTCTTCTAGTATTCCACCATCCAGTGTTGTTGAAGGCCCACGGTTGATCAAGTACACTATTGTATCCATTACTTCGCCCAAAAATTCAAAGGAAAACCGACATGTATCCTCATGCTTCTAGCACATTCCATGATTGTCCTGTTCATTATTTCTACAACTCCATTCTCCTGTGGAGTTCTAGGAACCATTATTTCTCTTCGTATTCCATTCACTAAACAATAATAATTGAAATCCTTGTTGTAGTACTCACCACCATTGTTAGATCTAAGGCACTTTAATTTAGAATTTGTTTCATTTTACACAAGGGATTTCCACCTTTTAAAATTCTAAAAACATCAGATTTATGCTTAATACAATAGATCCATACCTTCCTTGTGGCATCATCAATGAAATTCACATAATATTAGGATCCTCCAATCGAAGCTACCTGAGTTGGTCCCCACACATTTGAGTGTAAAATTCCAGCTTTACTCCTTCTTTGTTGACCCAACCTTGAGAACTCTCACTCTCTTTTGCTTTTCAAATATGCAATGCTCACAAAATTTAAGATCTAATTGTTTCAAATATGATAGCTTACCCTTAGCCTTTAAGATCTGCATTCCTTTTTCACTCATATGGCCCAACCGATTATGCCACATGGTTGCATCTCAAATTGTATTAGATATCACGAGAAAAGGAATTAGTAACACAATTAGACAAATTTAAAGTTCTTACCTTCTTACCTCTTACTACATAAGAGATCCCTTGGTAACCTTCCAAGAATTGACTATGAATGTAACTACGCATCCATATTCACTTATTTTCCTACAGATATTAGATTTCTCTTGAGGCTTGGTACATGCCTCACATCTTTCAATACCCATGGATTTCCATTCTGTAACTTTAGATGAACATCACCTTTACTAGTAATATTTCATGGCTCATCATCTCCTAAATAAACTTGTCCAAAATCACCCTGAACATAATTACTGAAATAACCCTTATTAGGGGTAGCATGGAAAGAAGCTCCAGAATCTAAAACCCAAGATTCTAATTTATTGTCTAAGGAGAGAATAAGGGCATCTTGATTTACCTCACTTGCAATGTTTTCCTCTTTACCTTTTTCTTTACCTTTGTCTGATGTATTCTCTTTGTTTTCCTTGGACCAACACTCCTTTACGTGTCCTCTCTTTCCAAAATTCCAGAAAAGTAAATCTTTGTACCTAGATCTAGATCTCCATGTCTTGACTTTGATCTCCCATTCTTCTTGCTCTTAGATGATCTCTCCTTAGATCTTCCTCTACTTTCTACATTTAAAGCATTTCCAGATGATGCTTCTCCTAAGATTTTCCTGTGTATTTCCTCATTAAGGATTACACTAACCACATCATCAAATTTCAAACCTTTAGAAGTAGATGTTGTATTACTTACAGCCATTACCAAGTTATCCCAACTATCTAGCAAAGAGCATAAGAATAAAAGTGCTTTCACTTCATCATCAAATGGAATTTCTACCGATTTTAATTGATTTAAAATAGATTGAAAATCATTCAAGTGATTAGATATAGATCCACCTTCTTACATATTAGAATTAACATTTTTTCATCAAATATACCTTATTCAAAGCACTACGAGTTTCATACAAATTTGCTAAATATTTCATCAAATCTACCGTGGTTTTTGCATCTATAAAATTCAAAGCCATCGATCTTTGCCGAGCTTAATCTTATAGATCCCAGAGCCTTTATGTCAAGAAACATCCATTCTTCATTATTCATTGTGTCGGATGTGCATGCCAATCCAATGGTAAGTATAAATCCTTCCCGATATAAATAATCCTCCACCTACATCATCCATATTTGATAATTATGACCAGTGTGAAATTTCTCTACTCGGTGCTTACTATCTTCGCCATTACTCTCGCTCCCACTCAATCGAAAACCCTCTTTGAGTAAATCCTGTCAACACACACAAAACCTCCAAACAAATATCGATACCAGTTGTTGGGGTAAACCATATAATTGTGTTTCACATATCTATAATCAGATAAAGCATACAAGAAATAAATGCGGAAATAACCAGAAGATAAAATAAAACAAGAGAAAGATAACACCAGATTTAACATGGTTCACCCAGTGTGGGCTACATCCACCAAGAAATGACCAATATTATTATTCGAAGTGCTTTACGAGAGGAAATACAATGAAGATCTGCTATCTTTCAACACCTCACAAGATGTTCAATTCTTTTTCCTCACCCAAATACTCTTTCTTGCTCACCAAGAAAACTAACATGCAAAAACATTGCTATTTTATCTTCTTATACCCTCATCAATGCATACATGCATATATATCTATTCCTGGAAACTAACTATGATTTTACAATCAAGAAATCATATTTAAAACACAATATTTATTCTAATTCTCATTTAAAGAATAAAGCACTATCGCATAGGTGACCATTTCCTGTCCTCGCTTGGCCGATGCTAGTCACTTCTTAACCGATGCGGTTACCTCCTAACCGATCTTCACACAAAACCAAAAAAATGTAAAAGCAAGCTTCTGTGAAGCAATTAAGATCCACACTCAATAAACACATACCTCTTTTCTACTTGTGTGTCTATGTGCATTGGTTTATACACTAAAATCTACACAAAATCATTATTACATTATGTTTTTATTGAAATTTATGTATGTGAATTCTGAATAATGAAACTACGTCTTAGTGGCACGAGTTCTTGTTGCTTCGCTTTTTAATGCTTGATTTGAATATGGTTGTGTGATTTCCTTTTCTATTTTTTTCTTTTGATTCGAGTCACAAGGATATTTGGTAATTGCAATTTATTTCCATTTCATATTTTTCTCGGCCTAAGACCGGACAACTGGGTCAAGATCTTACTAGGGTCATACCCCAGTTTGTACGGTTCTAAACACCTTTACTTTTTTATTATTATTTCTTAATGCCTCCCTTGATTACTCTTTTGATTTTGTATTTTATGTTTCTAGGCCAACCTTTCCAACCTCTAAGGCCGATATTTTAAATAAAAGAACTTATATATATAATCTAGCAATCATCTATCCATCTACAACATACTAAGCTAAGGAGGTAAGAGAATACTTCTAAATATTGCATACACATTATAAGAGTGAATGAATACAATTTTTGTCATCTATACACAAGGGTTTCATTGGGATGAAGTAGCGTATCCTATTATTAGTATGGAAACACAAGGGTTAAGATAGATCAATGGATGGATGCATGCAAATCTTCAAAAACACTCGAGAACTACATTGAGCTTGAAATTTAGTGTAGTACTTGGTGAATAACAAATGGGGTGACTGATGAGGTTCATTTGAATCAAGTATTTGTATATTTTATTTTTAGATCTAATGAGTGCCCGAGTGTATTACAGATAACTAGGTTTTTTCGTAGGAACCATGTGTGAAATTTAGGGTTACATGTAAAATTGAGTTCATCAAAACAAAAAAAAATGAGATAAAGCAACATAAAAAGTTCTAGATTCCTACTACTAATTGATACAAGACCGTATAACTCGGTCACTTTGTGATTTATGCTTATGACACTTATTATGATCATATACAATTGATTTCAAGACATAAGTGATGATGTGAGCAATTTCCGTGCTATGTATTTGTTCTATTTTTTCCAAGAATTCATCCCGAATCCCTTTTGATTAAGCTAAGTCATTCGTATAACCCCAAATTACACTTCAAATTTGATTGTGTCTTAGTTTACTTGTGAATTTTGTTGTGTATATGCTTGTTATCTATTCTAAATGCATTTTAACTAGTTTCCTTATATTCAAATATATAACTAATTAAAATTCAATTAGGGCTGATATAATTAAATGTACACATTCACTTTTGCATTCCCTAGGTGAGATAGTGCATGTGTCTAGATGATAATAGTTTTGGTGCACAAAGATAACGCATAAATGTCTATGCACATGCTTATGTGAATACTTATATTTAAATGGATTCCTATAACACTTTATTTGCACATTTATTCAAGTTATCATTAATGTGTGTGTAGTATCTTCTCAAAATAAACTTCAAGAAATAAAGTTTTAGGTATTAGATTTTTAAGTAGGTGATTATCATATGAAATATACCTAAAAAAATACTTATAAAGACTTAGAAGGTTATGATGCACTTAGATTATGCACATGTTTCTTAGAAATTTATAAGGACATGAAGGATAAGGGGTACTAAAAGAATCTCAATATGACTATGTAATGAAACACAAGGCTAGTTTGAATGTGGGAGATCAACAAATACTTGGGGTGTGAACAAAAAGTGCTTAATGTATTGCGTGGATTATGCTATGAAGGGATATTGCATGGGACCGAATGAAGTATTTTCAAAGTACGTAAATGATGGGAAAAGAAAAGGAGTGCAAGATAATACAAAAAAATGTTAATTCTTAAATATACGTATTTGTGTAATAGATAGAAACAAAGTTTGAGAAAAATTAAGGTCATATTGAGAAAGGAAAAGGGGTTCCATGACTTCAATTGTGGAAACAGGGGTGTGTTTTGACACAAAAATGATGCTAGTGGTGGAGAATATTGATGAACAATCTTATAATGAAGTGTAATGAATCTAGAATCCATGTTTTACCTACTAAAAAAATAGATAAACACACTAGAATATTTTGTGTTATCAAATTAAGAGAAAAATATAATACCTTAACTTTATAATGCAACATAATGAATTACAATATTTTCAAAGAGTGGTTTGATATTTTATTGTTTAGCTTTGAGAAAATCACATCATTGCACGACTTCTTGCACATAGGCTTTATTCTATTTTTCTTATTTTCATGATTATTTTTGGGATAAATAGGAGGAATGTTTAAGAATTTATCATCTACTAGTTAGGTGATAATATACATGATAAAGATATGTTTGGTTCAAATCATGGCCTTGCTCCACTAATAGCTAGGCATCCGTAGCCCCTAATGGAGATTACCAAACTCCCTTACATGGAGAAATATTTTGAAATAATTTAACTTGATTAAATTATATTTCTTGTTCAATTTTTTTGTGGGTTGGGAAACACATTATATAGGTTAGAGGATGGAAAAAAGCAACACAAAAGTGAACTCTAGCTTCATATGTGACTAAAAGGTAATATTAAAGTACAAATTATGAATCTTCTTGAGTGCTGAAAATTTTCTAAATCTGCTTTAGAAATTTAAAATAAAGATTAGGAACTTATACTTAAAGTACAAAATAATCAAGTAGGCTTACCAATGTTTGTTTCACATTTCACCAAGGTTCCCAAAATCAAAATATTTTTGTTGTTAGAGTATACCATTACCAACAATTGTTTCAATTGACACAAGTACACAAAATGTGATCATAATGAAATAGAGATGATAGAATAATTCTATGGTAAATATATTTATAAGAGGAAATGAACTATACTAAGGATTTGATGGGCCACACCTAACAACATTTGTCATGGAAATGCATAAGTTTATCAATAAATAATGAAAGAAAACTGTAAAAGTAAAGAATAAGGTAACTACAAAAGAAAACTTAGGAATCAGGGGAAAATTATGTACAAGGTATGTGCTTATCTTGAATTTTGTGCAATGAAAAATATCAAGGACTAAACAATGGAGAATCACACATTGAAGTAGTAGTAATAGGTTAGATATCCTAAAATATTTGAATTTGGTTTTTTTGTGAAACTAAAATTTGACAACCTCTTAGTGCATACTAAAATGAGTAAGGGATTCATCTTATTTTTCATATTATTGCACAAGGATAAGGAGTCTAGCCTAAATTTTATCATTCCATCCCCAAGTAATTTGCATAAATTTCTACGTGGGCATTTTTAAGTTCACTAGAAATAAAGGGTCTAGGCCACATGCTAGATGATAAGGGGCCATGCCTAGCGAAAAAAATGGATTTTTGTTTTGTTAGACCAAAGGACATATTTGATCTAATTATGAAAATCTCTCAAGTTGATATTTTTTTCCTAATTACATTAGAATATTTTGTATTTTATTTTTCTAAGAAATTTCCCTATGGATAGAATAACACAAAATTTTAAAATTATTTTATAATCATAATCCCAATAAAAATTGCATAGATGAAAAAGTGGGACATTGATCACATACCAATATTTTGTCATGCATTTTTGCTAGCCTGTTGGGATGGAGAAATTTCCAAAGTATTAGAGGGTGCACACATGGGGTGTATAGGCACATGCAAGTATCGCTTATGTGGGGCACACCAAGAAGACCATTTGGGACATAACCAATTTTTCATGGCATGGGATGAAAATAAGAAAAGTAGATGGAGTGAAGATCGAAAAAGATAAGAATAAAAATACTTCACGAAGAAGAAGGAGCTATTTTGGGAGCAAAGTGGAAGATCAAAGGTCATGCATAGTTTGTGCTAATAATATGATTAAGATATAATTTAATTATAAATTAATCTATTATTAGCCTTCTTGTAAAAGCATGCAACTGTTGGCACATGGCTATTTTGAGCATACAGGCTAATTTTGAGATGCATGGGCGGTGAAGGGAAATTCCCCACCCCTATATATGTTAGTTGATCTACATAGTTTTAAGAGAGCATGTATTAGGATCCAAGTTGTATTAGAGTTATGCTTCCTGGATATACTTGCGCGCCGCATAACCCCATGACATTACTATTATGTATTCAACTTCTGTTATGTAATCTTTCTAGTTATTAATGGATTATTGTGGATGGATTATGGTAATTTATGTATTTGATCATGGTGGTTGTATGGTTAATCTGATCTTAGTTCTGGTTTGATTCATTATGCTCTATGGTTGTGATTTGATTCATGTTATGATTTGTACCTAGTTACTTGATCTATTAATGGTTAATATGATTATGTATGCTAACATTGATAAGCTTTCATAAAGGAGGAACCTAGTAGCTTTGCGTGCTTCGGTTGAGCATTCATATTTATCTCGGATGAAGTGCCAATGCACCTAAGCAATTAAGGGAAAAAAAAGACTACAGTTTAGTTCCGTTCTTCGAGATCTCTTTTTGAACTATTTTCCATGATGTTGCATGATGATGGCATATCGATTGACTCTTGCGGACATTGAAAGTTGGGTAGATGAAGGAAAAGATCAGTTTGTGCGAAGATATGGTTTTGGACCTGATTTCAATGCGTGCAAGTGAGTGGAAGATAATAAATATCATGAGCTCTATGAGACATTCTTCAACCTTTTTCCTATAGAATTTTACTAGTGGTCACAAGATATGCATCAAAGAAAAATTGGAGTTACTGGACCAAGGGTTTGAACACATGAAGATTACCAGATTTGTTTGATGCAGATGAACCTTAGACACATGTTGTAGATCATTGGTGGGCTGGTGTTATACAAATTTATAATTTGGAGTACGTTGTTTCTATGTATTCTTGTCGGAAGTTGTTGAGTTTGAATTTTTACACGAGCCCAAAGGATCTTACATTTGCGCTATTCCTTTGGAAATTAAGATCTTGATGGTGGTGTTGAGTTTAGAGCACCTACCTATGGCTAGCTAAACATACCACCACATGTAGGGGTAGGAGTAGGTGTGGTGAAATATGGTGGACCTTGCGGTATAAAGACAATCAAAAGAAAGGATGCTTGAGTATAATGAAGCATGAGAGAGGAATTGGTGAAGAAGCACGATATTGAGGAGTTTGTGGAGTTGTGGAGGATGATGTCTTGTGAAGGATTTGAAGCTCACATGGAAGATGTGGAGCTAGAGCATCAAGATCTCCCCACTTAGGTAAGTGTAGTGGAGAATCCCCTTGATTCGACGAGATCACGTTAGAGGAGGAAATATTAAGGACCACGGTGTGCATCTAATCCCACTTGGTGACCTAACCCTTGCGCTTGGTGTTCTAGTTATAAAAGTAATCATTGATAAACATGCGAGTGTAGGTAATACAATAGCTTCAAGTAGATATCATTTTACTTTGAATACAAAAGTGCATTAGACAACACATACACCTATGGTAGTACAAATGAAATCATCTTTGTTTAGGGGCTCGATTAGAGGAATATTTTCTCGATGCATCATCAAGACGAGTGTGGGCACACAAAATATTGGGAATACATCTGGAATTACTAAAAATTCAAAGATTATGGGAGTTCAATTTAGCACTAATGTTGGGACACGAGGAAGTACATCCACTGGGTATGTTGCTTGCTATGGGAGGTGGACCAGAGAATCAAGAGGATTAGGATCAAGTTGATCGTGGTCTAGAGGTGGTGGAAATATTGTGGGGGTTTTGGTTATAGATTCGGTGGACAAGGTCCCCACCCTCATCAACCACATGAAGTGTATTATGAAATGTCTCTTCACTTTCCAAAATACAAAGGTATTGAAGATGCTATAGAGCATGTGCACAAGTGTGAGTTGCTTTATGGCACGCTAAAGGAATCACAACCTCAAATATAAAATCAAGTCAATTTTCTACCTCTCTTGGGCGCACGCATCGATGGTACATAAAGTATGACCTACATCATACTGCGGTAGATTATTATGCTTTACGTTCTACATTTCTAGATGTGTTCCATATTTTATAATTTGAGAAAAAGTATTAGCACACTTAAGGACATTAAGTAGGGCCTATCAGAAAGCATTCGAGAATATGACGTGTGTTTTAATTTTTTTTTTTTTATCGAATTTGTCTTATGACATACATCCTAGTTAACATGCATAGTGGTTTGTTGGTGGAATATTAACTCCGTTCAGGTGGGTGCTATCTCATAATACCTTTATAGATCTATGCGATGCTTTGGAAGTAGATCTATGCACTGAGGTAGTTGGGAGTGTGGATACTGGAGTAAATCCTTTCTTAGAGGCATAAATTGTGGCCATGGAAAAAAAGTTGGAGAAGCTCTCTGATAATTCAGATCATGAGACACGTAATGGAATATGGTGTACAAGTTGTAAGGTTAAAGGACACACTAAGGATAGTTACCATCATAATTCGGTGTGCGCCCATGTCATTGTTGATTTGAGATTTGTAATTTGGACCATGATGCAAGTAGATGTCCCCTCTTACAATGCACGATCCGGAAGAATGTGTCTATGTATTGTAAGATTTGAAAACTCATACTCATGACACTATTGAGTGCGAGTGATTGATCATATATATGAGGTCACCGAGACTCATGTGCACCCGATTAGTGTAGTAGGAGGATCTAAGGAATAGGGAGAGCAACATAATAAAGGGCACAATAATGGGGATAATAGGAATATAATATTTTGTGGAGGATATAGAGGTCAATGTTGTGGTGGTGGCAGAGGATGATTTCCTATAGGAACTTGTTATAATTTTGGATCACCCGATTATTATCGGCGATGAGTGTCATCGAATGTGGTTTTCTCATGGTGCTGAAAACAACACAAGTTTGAAGAATACCCTAACTTATATGAGCACATGAGCAAGAAACAAAGCAAGACAAGGGTGTGAGAATGATTATGTTAGTAAAATTTTCACTTTGTCCCCCATGGGATTTGTGACATGGACTAACCACCTATCGTGGATGGACTAAGCACCTCCCTTAGATTCATTAACTCTAGCAATTGTATTGAAGATTAATGCCTATAGGTTTTGGTCTAACGGCAATCATTTCCAACAATTGGTATCAGAGTGAAAAGTCACGGGTTTGAATCCCCTCGTAATGCTAGGGGGTTTGTTGGAAAAAATGTCAAATCTCCCCATGGGATCAGACATGGACTAACCGCCTCCCATGGATGGAATAATCACCTCCCTTGGATTCATTAACTCTGGAGATTATATCAGAGATTAATGCCTACAAGTTTTGGTCTAACGACAATCATTTCCAATAGATTAAGGTACAACACGTAGTTGATGATCAATGGATGCCGAAGGTAGCACCTACCCTTGAGTTATAACCTATTTTAGTTACTACATGTACTGATGTTATGCACACATGTGAGCCTTTAAAGTATAAGATGACTATAACAAAGAAAGAAGTGATAAATGTCATGTACCCTAATGCTACACATCAAAAAGGCTTACCAGAGACTATGAACTTTATCATAGAGCTGCCCAAGAGAGATTCTAAGCTTGAAGGAGAAGGTGCGGTGATGAAACAAGTAAGTAGGTTGAACTCCCATAGAAAGACATAGATGACTTGAAGGAGGTATGCCAAATATTGCACCAGAGAACATAATCCCTTTTTAGGAGAGTGGATTAGAGAAAAGGTACCACACGTAGGTACTTGAGCATGAGAGGTAAATACTTCATGCAAATATCCCCCATACAATCATGAGTATGATAAGGAAATTACAATGAATGTAGTCATAGATGGGTTCCTTCGATAAATATTATGATAGATATAGGTGCGAAGGTTAATGTACTCACGTTGGATCATGGAATCGGATGGGAAGACCACCATTACAACCTTCTTCGAATGTGCTGTATATGGAAAAAACAAGGGCTAATCCCATTGGAGTGTTAAAGGATGCAACTATTACAATTCAGGAGCCAAGTTTACTAGGGACTTTGAAGTATTGGAGCTAGATGAAGCGGATAACTTCCCAAAGTTACTTGGAGCCCCTGGTGTTATGTGAATAATGTATATTTATGCTTCAACAAGGGGTACATTAGCTTTGAGAACAAGGAAGAGCGCATTATTATACCTTTGAAAGATGCAAAGGCTGCTCCATATGTTGAGCCTTTGAGTGAAGAATACTTGAATAGGATATATGTGTGCATAATCAGAGACCATGAGGTAACTGATCCATTTAGGAAGACGTGATATGATGGGATGATGCCCGATTAGTTATTGATCGATACCACAAGTATTGATTATGAAAACGGGTGCATGGAACATATGAGGGAGTTGGGCGAGAGATCAAAAAAATAGGTACTCACATGATCAAGCTGTGCATGGTTAGGTGTTTGAGTTATAACTAGGTACCTCAATATACTGGTGAAGGGAACCTTGATGTATTTTTTTACGCCATGGAAGTCTAGTGGAAAAATGAAGGAGATAGGGAAATATGCTAGTATATACTCATCCGGGATAATAGCACGTTGGTGGACTACACACAAAGATAACCTATTGGAATGGTGAGAAGTGAGAATCACCTTTTCTACTAGGTTCCTAAGGAGAAATGTACCTTCTCAGATATGAAAATTCCATGAGAAGTCCCCTACCTCACACCACATTTAGAATTGTGAGAGAATTTAGATGGAGGGTAGGAGGCCTTGCCACCATCACTCTGGGTACATAAGTTCTACTCCACTTTAAGCGGCTGCATGTGCACATGGTATGTTCATGTATAATTGACAAGAGAAATAGTTAATTGGCAGAAATGACCTCAGGTATGATTCATACTTTTGATTAATTTTCTACAAAGCCTCCGGTCAATGAAGTACTCAGAGATTATAAAGCACCTTACTTTGGAAATAATGTGAAGGATGAGGAAATATTATTAGATACATTTGGATAGTTGGATTTAGAGGTGCACCTTGACCTTGAAGAGACCGAGAAGAAGAAATGGTCCACATGGGGAAGAAAAATAAAAGGGTAAACTGGTATGTATGATAAATGATGAGGATGATGAGGATAACAACTTGGATGTTAACCAAACTAAAGGTATGTGTGAGGTGATAAAAACAATAGATGAAAAGGTGCACACGTAGCATGATCCTATTAAAAAAATAAGGTTAACATTGGAATAGATGCTGAGCCTAAAGATTCCATTATTAGTGACTACTAGTTGAAGTAGGAAGTGGCTAAGATTATTGAAATTTTACGCGACTTTCAGGACTTGTTTCCAAGGGGCTCTCATGAGTTAAAAGGAGTACACCCTTCTTTAGGTGAGATGAGAATCAAACTTAAAGAAGACATGTACCCAATTAGGAAGAGGCCTTAGAGGATGAATCCTAATCTGCGTGTCAAGGTGAAGGAAGAAATTGATAAAATGCTCAAGTCTAGTATAATTGAGCCCATTGAGGAATCTGAATGGGTTATCCTATGGTCATCAGTATTAAAAAGGATGAGATGATAAGTATATGTGTGGAATACATAGAATTAAATTCTTAACGTGTTATTGATCATTTTCTCACCCCATTCATAGAGGAGATCCTTGAAGGAGTTGTAGGGCGTGAGATCTACTCTTTTACAGATGTGTTTTCAGGATATCATCAAGTGCACATAACGAGGAAGATCAGGAAAAAATAACTTTCACCACTAAGTGGAATTTTTTCATACATTGTGATGCCCTTTATGATGAATAATGCACCAACAATGTTCTCACGCATAATGGTGTAAGCTTTTCAAGACTTCATTCATAGGTTTTCACATGTATATCTAGATGATTGGAAAATACATGGTTTGGTCAAGGATCATTATGAGAATAGAAGGCTCATGTTTGAGAGGTGTAGACAGTTGAACATCTCTCTAAATATTAAAAATTGAATCTTTGCAACAAATTTTGGCACTTTGTTGGGATATATTATTTGTAAAGAAGGGTTGTTGGTGGACCCAACCAAGGTCATTGTAATCGTGGGTTTGGAAGAACATAAAAATTAGAGTGAAGTGCGCAGATTTTTGGGACATACATGGTATTACAAAAAATTCATTAAAGGCTATGCAAATATTGTCGTGCCCTTGGAAGAATAATTTAATGTTAAAGAAAAATTCTATTGGGATGACACAATAGAAGGCGTTTGAAACATTGAAGGAAAGGCTTACTACTACACCTATTTTGTACTTTCCTTCTTAGGATAAGCCATTTCATGTTCACATTGATGCTTCTAGAATGGAAAGTGGTGTAGTGTTGTCACAACCAGAGAAGGAATCACAGACCACCCTATTTGTTTTGCAAGCGTGAATTTGACACCTGCGCAATAGAATTATATAACTATTGAGCACGAGGATTTTTCTATGATCTATGCGTTGCACAAGTTTAGAAAATACTTATTGGAAACACCATTTATATTATTCACAGATTATATGACACTTCAAGGGCACTTTTTTAGGTGGATATTACTATTTCAGGAGTTTCAATTTACAAAGTGATTGTAAAGCCAGAAAAAGTAACTTAGGACCCGAGCATTTGTCAAGATTAAATTTTGGGTAGGATGCACAGAGCATTGATGACACAATACATGATGGGAAAATTTTCAGGTTAAACCATGCACCCACAGAACTAGAGGACATTGTAGTATTCTTTCTCACTTGACATATGCCTAAGGGACTGATGATATTAGAGAAGAAGCAACTTACAATACACGTGGCACCTTACCAGTTGATAGGTGGAGATTTGTACAAGCTAGGTCGTGATGAAGTTTTATGCCGATGTGTTTTGGAGTATGAGCGTGAGAATATTATGGAAGAATCTCATGGTGAAATTATAATAGGTCATTATGTAGGGGATTCCACCGCACACAAAATTTTGATGGCTGGCCTTTGGTGGGAAACTTTGTATAAGGATACTAAAGAATATGTCAAGGCATGTGACCATTGTCAGTGCCTTGGGAAGCCTGGAACCAGAGATGAGATGCCTTTGAGGCCTATTACAAGTGTTGAACCTTTTGAAAAATGGGATATTGACTTTGTAGGTCCTATTTCACCACCCACGTGTAGGATTGACACACACTACATTATAATTTGTGCAGCATTATCTCGAAAAGGTGGGAAGAAGCAACACCGCAAAGGATTGCACAACCGCTACAAAAGTAAGATTTTTATGGGAAAAATTATCAGTAGGTATGGATGTCCATTGAGTCTAACAAGTGATAGGGGAACTCATTTCTTGAATGATACAATCAAGATTTTATTGGCAGTTTATGGTGGCATACCATAAGAATACACCCTATTACCCACAAGCTAATGGTACTGTTGAAGCTTTCAACAATATTTTGGGACAAAAGATGACAAAATTTTTGATGTTGGAGGGAAAGACTGGGATGATAAAGTATATATTGTACTATGGGCATATAGGACCACCTAAAAATGCTGAATAAGGCCATACCCTTTCATTTGTTGTTTGGCACAAAGGCTATTTTTCTTGTTGAATTCATGTTACCATCCCAACGTATTACAGCAGCAGGAGGAATAGTTGACAAACAAGCTACGGAGGAGCACATAGAAAAAATGATGTAGTTAGATGAGTGGCACGTCATCACACGTTAGATCCAAAAGATAGAAAAGGTGAGATAGAAGGCCTAATATGATAGACACATAAAAAACAAAAAAATTGAGGTTGAAAAGATGGTTCTTCTATATGATTCAAAGTTTGCACGCTACCCAGAGAAATTGAAAGTTCATTGGTTGGGACCATTTGTAGTAACGAAGATACTTGATTCAGTGCTTATCGATTACAGGCTGGATGTCACTTTGTTGCCTAGGTACTTCAATGGGAGTAGTGAAGCCCTACTATAAATAAGGCTTCTTGGTGTTTGTAATAAGGCAATATTTCCACTTAGATTAGATTTCCCTTTCATGTGTTTAATTTCATCATTTCTATGCTTTGTCAATTTAGCTCAGTGTTTTGTTGTAATAAGCATGCTTGCGCGCTTGAATCTTAATTCAATATTTCAAGTTCATGTGTAGAGGACCACACATACTTTTAGTGTAGGGTGGATTGAAAGTATGCGTAAAAGTTTAAATTGATGGTGCTAAAAGTTGATTGTGAATTAAAGGAGTGCACTTGTGGATGACAATATTGTTTTCTTAAAAGAAAGATGTTATAGGTTCTTGATTGAAGGCATTTTAAAGGATTTTTTCTCAAATTGAAGACCATGCGTATAAGGATGATCACACAATGTAACACGAGGTAGGAAGAAACATGGGAAACTACTTAGGATAAGGCATAGTGGTTGATGTACTTTGGCGTATGGAGGCAAGTGTAAGGAGGTTTGTGGGTCGAGAAGTAGTAGGTTTGCTAGAAGGTTACAATTGGAGCGTGGAAAATCAATGAAAAGGCAGAAAAAGTAAGAAAGTGTTATTAATGCCAAGTACAGTGGTAGGTGAGGAATAATTAATGTAGAAAAATTTGCAAAATTAACAAAAGGGGTGCTTGTGAGTTGATTTCCACCTTGTAGAATTTGATTTTTCAAGTCATGAAGTACATTTTGATGATCGATTTGAGTGCAAAGTGTGAGAATGATTATATAAACTAGAAAACCAATGGATATTTGGAAACAACTGTAACAAAGATCCATTGGAAGGGTGTTTGAGCGAGTATAAGGTGTGCGAAAGGAAGGTTTATAGAGCTAGGGTTTGAGTATAACAAAATTACAACTAAGGCACGTGAATTTGGAGTTACAGAGGTAGAAAGAAACATGAAGATAAATTATCGAAGTTGATATGGCACCCAAGAGAGCACCTAGAGCATCTACTCATGGAAAGAAGAAGAATGAGGTGGAAGTGGAGGTTGAGGACGAGCCTCAAAGTAGATTTTCAAGATGCAGGGACCACTCAAGACATAATTATGGGGTGAGATTTGGAATCAAATATCATAAGAATAAAGGTAAGTGATTATAATCACCTCACTAAGATAAACAAGGATGAAATAGACAAGGCACTGGTAACAAAGACATATTTGCAAATAGAGGATGATAAGCCCATCTATGATGATGTGGGGCAAAAGATGTTGGAGAAAGTTGGAGTTTTGCAAGTATATGAGTTGCCATACTTTGGCAAGCTAGAAAAAATATACCAATGGTTAATGTTAGAGTCCATGAGGACTTATTCTACTTTACAGGAAGGTGGGTGCACCTCACTATTCCCTTGATCGGAAAATTGACAGGATTGAGGAGTTTGGGCACTAAAATTGGCAAGTGACCTTAATGATGATGAGGGCGTGGAAGAAACTTCTACTGAGTTGGAATATGCAAAAGGAGGGCACACTATGGACATTGAGAAGTTGGAAGATCATCATGTGATCAAGATTTCGCACACCTCCTCACCAATTTAAATAACCAAGAGCGCTAGAGCCAGATAAATAAGAAGTGGCTCCATATCACCAAGAAAATATATGAGGAATTTTTTTATAACTTTTCTATGTTCCTAGCTTAAACCATAATTTAAGAATCTCACCAAAGAGACTAGATAAGTTTTGGCACTATTCTATTATCTATTGTGTTTATAGAGATTGGGGTTCCCAATGCGCACTGTACAATTATTCTTTTCCTAGGTTAGCTATGAAAGCAAGAAACTACCACCTAAAATAGTTCCCTAACCTAGCTAGAAACAAGAAAGGAGTACCATCAAGATGAAGAAATGAACAAGGCCTACATTAGCATCATAACTTTGAAATAATGAAATCAAGCATAATGCAACTCAAGAATTCTATTCTTCTAATTGCCTAATCAAATCAATTAGACCTTTGTAGTCCAATGAAAATCAATAATATTGCTTGCTTTGATCCTTCAAGGATGCTTGGGTGTGAGGCTTAGCTCTTCAAGATGGATGATGGAAGGGCTTGAGAATGGCAAAAGGCTTTTAGTGCAAGACTATGTGCTTTCTTTTTCTTTCTCAAGGGAATTATGTGTAGGTATAAAGGTAGGAGGAGGGCTCCATATATAGCCCAATGGATAGAGGAAGCACTTCATCCCTTTGCATGTGGGATAAATGTAAAACATGATTAGGAATGGATAAGGTTGCTTTATTAAAGGTAACCTTACTTTAGAAGGGTTTAATTTATGCTTAGCAAGTCATGGGAGTTGGAGTGCTTTAATTAATCAAAGGTGATTAACTAATAGGTAGGTGTAAGTTTATAGAAGCCAATTAGAGGAATACTAGTACGATCTAGGCCATTAGAAAGGGATTAAATCAATTAAATATTGATTTATTAGTTAAATGAAGTGAAAGACTAATTAATTAATAATAATTAATTAGTCTAGATAGAAGGGGTAACTAATTAATGGAAGGTCGTTAATTAGGTTGTTAGTTGGATAGGTGGCTTAATCAATTAGCGTATTGTAATCAATTAACAACAAGAGGGAATATGAGTGCTTTTGATGATATGTCATTGATTTGCGAGAAAGGGGATAATTAACGTAATTTAAGTATTTAAATTGCTTGGGCGTAATTATGGGTGTCTACATTTTCCCCTCTTTGGGGTGGCGTAAGTGACACCACTTCAAATATAGTAGATGGAAGAAATTTTTGAAGGGATAGAACAAAAATTAGTAGGAGAGAGAGATGCCCCCTCGAGTGTCGATGGGGTGATGAAAGAAACCGATCGACAATCGAAAAGATGAGAGATAGCGTAAGAATAGGGAAGAGGAAGGATGCCCCGGGTGAGAGAGAAGATTAGGGGTGAAAGGGAAGTGATGTAGAAGAAATAGGGAGGAGGGGAGAGAAGAGATTAGCCTCTAGCCATTTTTATTGGAACAATTTTGATGTCATCATATTGCCACAAGAGCTATGTCATCGGTCCTTATGAAAAATATAAGCATATGACAATGGTAGAATGACATGAAAATCCATACTACGAACAATTGTCCATTGCTGAAAATACCAACTCCATGCAACATACAATAATGCAATGCAATACGAGAAGGAAACAAGCTCATTTAACATGGAAAACAAGTACGAATGCACATATCCAACCCAACAATGATCAAGACAGTTGTACAAATGTTTTGTTATCAATGCTGAAGAGATCCACAAGTTTGTGATTGATGACAAGGGTTAAAAATGATGCCCCGAGAAAGGATACATGCAAGGGGAAATGACAATGGACATGGGGTCCATGAAAAGTGTTTGTGCACAACAAAATAGCACCAGCAACAAAAGTGCCCCAGAGTACAGATAAAGCAAGCAACTAGCTTTGTGAATGGTTGTGAATCCGGTGATCCATGAGTCATATTAATCGGGGAAGATATGAGACAAACCAACTGAATATGGAGAAAATACCATGCGTAAGACACAAGTGTCACCGTAATAAGCAAGTTACCATTTTTGTAGGGTTTTTTACTTTTTAGGATTTTTTGTTGAAAAATTTTGCCCTATTTTTGGGTTTTTACATATATATTGTTTTTATTGTTTTTGCTTTCCAAATTGTGGTGAACAGTAGAAGAAAATAGAAGAAGAAAGTGAAGGGCCTAGGGGCAACAGAAAGTGCCCTAGGTGGAAGAAAGAAGAAACAAATGACAAATAATGTCCTTGTTTAGTGGAAAAATTAAGAAAAAATAATTATTTGAAAAATAATTATTTACGAGAGTGTGGAGAAGAATAAAAATTGCCAGGGAGCAATAAAATTGTCTCGAGGGAGAAGAAAGGGGTATCGACAACAAAAAATGCCCCAATACGGTGAAAAATAATTATTTAATAAAAATAATTATTCCACAAAGAAATGAGAGGAGAAAATGGCGATCAAACGAGCCTCCCGGCCCTCCCGATGGTGAAAAATGGGTTAATATACCCCACTAGGGGGTAAAAACATCATGACCAATTCATTTTAACCGAGTTGTTTAGAAAATTTATCGTGAGGCTCTGATACTGAGGAGAACCATGGTGATCACACGAGACCGATTGAGGTGCGCAGATGCGATGCACTTGGGGTACCAAAGCACGCACGTAGACGACGGCCCCTTTGTGAGTATTGAACCCTATCCTAGTGATTTTAGTCATTAATGCATTAAATTAGGCATTTAGCCCTAGAAATTGTGTTGGCACACACCGCACGTAGGCACAAGCATCGAGATAGGGGCCGTAGATGCTTTTTTGGGGTGCACACTGCATGCACCAAAAACATACGCGCACATGTGCAGAATAGAAACACACACGCACGTGCACACGCACACACATGTGCGCACATGCGCACACATGAGAAATGGGGCACACATGCAAAAAGTGTGGTGTTGGCATGAAAAGGCGAGAGCACACACACAAGAGCATACGCGCGCAAGCGCAAGCACCAAATGTGTGGCGTACACGCTAAAAAGGGCGCACAGTGCTAAAGACATACATGTGTAAGTGCAAGTGCCAAAATGTGGTGCACATGCCCAAAAGGGTGTGCGTGCACCCTAGATAGGTAGAGAAAAGATAAGAAAGTGTCAAAAACATGACACTTAGAAGAATTTTAAGATTTTTGGGTTAACCCTAAAAGGGGAGATAGATTTTTAGAAGAAATGTTAGGAACTGACTAGTGTCGTGTTATTTTGTAGAGACGATTACCAGTGTTATAGATGCGGGAGTGACATACCCGGATAGCAGAGCTAGAGGGGAGTATGCACTGGCGTGACCAGCGAGCCATGGTGATGCTTTTCGAGGTAGTGGGGCTAGGCCCGTGTCTCGGATGCCTTCTATCATACCGGGATCACACCACACTACACTACTAGCCGAGCGATGGCATAACGAGAGTTAGTGTTTGAGCATGCAGACATGAGAGCCGACTGTCACCATTGAGGATGTATGGTGGATTCTTCACGTGCCGATGATGGGCACCTTGATTGAGTATAGTTCTGATGCAGGGCTAATTAGAGCAGCTTGCGCAGGCCCTGTTTGTTATTGATGATATACCATATGACGAGATGACCATAGAATCAAGCGAGTGCATCTCTGACCCCACATTGCATTGGGGGCCTCTCTATATCATGTCTCTTATCAGTGGGTTCTTACTCACTGATAAGATATGGACCTCATTCCCGAGAGGACTATTGCCCTTGGTTCATGGCATCTATAGCGGTGAGAGATATTACTGGGGTAGTGCATACTGGCCCACATATACTGGGATTTACACTTGATCACATACCACAGTCAGAAGACCGTGGGTCCAACCTCCTTATTACAGATATGGTCATGGGATCATATTTTGACCGATGCCCCTTAGGACCTTTTCGTGTCCGAGATCCTGAGGAGCCATTGTATATGGCATGGGTAGCAACTGGTGGGGATGTACGTGGCCATCTTGGTAGCCTATTCAGATATAGGTGAGAGTTTGATGAGCTGGTAGAGATAGATGTCATTTGGCGGCCATACAAGCATTTCCAGTGGCTAGAGGATGCCACAGAGCTCGGCGTGTGCCTGGTGGAGCATTTTATCATTGGCAGCCATAGTTATATTATGGAGTCAGATTCGAGTAGACAGTGCAGCCGGCCGGCTCAGCAAGGTACAGGGGTCCCCACCCAGATATATGCATGCACGTAGGGATTCAGAGAGGTAGACCATGGGGCCTCGCATACTAGTGGCCCGAGCTAGGGTGAGTTTCATGTAGGTGGTCCCACAGGTATGGGACCCAGTATGACAGGTGAGAGACCCAGGGACCACAGTTGACTATGTAGCTTGGTATGCTACAGTGTTACCCTGACGTCTCACCATTCCGGAGGAGGCTTGGGCAACAAGCATTCACCCACCTATAGAGATATGGCATGGTGCAGAGTGCAGGGCGAGAGTAGTGGCACAAGGGCTAGACCCAGAGGATCCTTTCGATGGTATTTCACATGATGGGAAAGGTACCTCACAAAGTGCAGGACCGAGGCCACGTGGCTTAGTACGTGAAGAAGTGCAGCCATCCAGAGGCAGGGTCCTAGAGCAGGGATAGTCATCTAAAGCACCTTAGGGACTAGTCCTTGAGGCACACACAACCTCCCAGCCAGTGGCACAGATAGCCACAATACAACTATAGTTACAATAGGTCATAGCCGAGAGAGATGCGGCCAGAGTGGAGAGAGATGAGGCTCGAGGTTGGTGTGTGACTCACCGTAGTAGAGTGTGATGAGGCCCGAGCTCACATTGTTACCTTACTTTCAGAGCGGGATCAAGCTCGGGCTAGGCTAGCCTAGGAGATGATAGAGTGGCATGGCGGAGCTAGATTTGGGAGACAGTGGCATAGGGGGCTTAGATATTGAGCCTTCTTCATCAGTCCCAGTCATAGGTGCAGATGGTTGTTGCGCAGAGAGATCATGTATATGCATGATCACAGGCACTCCTTACACAGAGGGACCAGGCCCGTGCCAAGCTACAGATTGTTACTACAGAGAGAGACCGAGAGGCTGCTTCCTCTAGATAGGTCAAGGCAGACTTGGGCCGAGTGATAGGCAAGCGAGATACTACCCTTCAGGTAGCACTCGCCTCCGAAGATGCCAACCTGATATGTGACGCCACCAGGCTTGGTGGTGAGGCCTTATTTTACAGACTTTACATGCTACGGGGTAGTTCCTCTAGAGTAGCAGTAGCATTGCCATATGCCAGTCAGTGGTCGAGTCGATCACATCGGGCTCTTGATCAAGGAGGTCGTGCCAAAGTGTTATGTTTGTGGAGCCTATTTACATGTTAGAATGTGGTACACCTTCTATGTGTTACACTCGTGTATTCTTACGGCGGTCCTACTCGCCGGTGAGCGGGTCAGGGGGGTTCAGGTGAAACCCCAAGAAAATTTTCATGGGTGGTTTATTAACCCATGGGTAATGGGTAACTGTTATGGGCTGTTTTTGGGACCATGGTTTTTTCGGTCTTTGCCCATTGTTTTGATACCCATGATTTTTGCCCTTGGTTTTGATACCCACGGTTTTGTATCAAACTCTTAAGCAGCTTTCTATTTATATGGTCTTATGCATATGATAGATGTACAAGCAAATGTATTACGAGATGTGTTTTGAATTCGGGTGTGAATTCTATAGAGTTTGTTGAGCATAGCTCCAAACGGATTTGGGTATTGTATTGAGAGAGTGGAGGCTTGTAATAAAATATGAGCAAGTGATTCTTGGTGGACGTAGCCCAAATTGGGTGAACCACATTAAATCTTGTCTCTCTGTGTTGTGTTATTTATTCTACACTTTTATTTCAGATCTGTAATAATTTCTGCATATTAGTTTCTATTGTTGCGATTCTGTGAGGGATTATTCCGCATATTTTATCTCTTATTTCCTAACAATTGGTATCGAGATCCTGTTTGGTTTCTTTAAGTGTTGAATCACGCAGGGAATTTTTTTAGCTTGAGTGAGAGCTATGGAAGATGAAGGAAGATCTAGGGTTGATAAATTCAACGAGTAGATTTTCAATCTTTGGAAGATGCGAGATGGAAGATTACCTTTATCGAAGGATATTTATACTCCGTTGCCGAGAAGGTGAACAAACCCTCGAGTATGACAGAGATGCGGAATGGGATTTCTTTGGATAGGAAGGCACTTGGGACAATCCAAATTGTGTCTTGCATCTTCGCTATTATTTAATGTTTCAAAGGAAAATACTACAAAATATCTAATGGATGCATTAGGAAGTTGTATGAAAAACCCTCTTGCCTCTAACAAGATATTTTTAATGAAAAAGTTGTTTAATATGAAGATGTCGAGAATAGTTCAAGATGTGAGATCATTTAAATGATTTCAATCTGATTGTGAATATGCTAGCTTTGGTTATAATAGAATTTGATGAAGAAGTTAGGGCTTTATTAATTCTATGCTCTTTACCTGAGAGTTGGAATAGCCTGGTAATGGTGGTAAGTAACTCGGTTCTAGCTAACTCAAAGTTGAAGTTTGAGGATGTTGTAGGGGTGATTCTAAGCAAGGAAATGTGAAGAAAAAGCTCTGGGAATCTTCTACTTTAGGGAATGCTTTGACAGTGGAAACTAGAGGGAGAAAAAAGAATAGAGGAAACCGTGGAAAATCAAAAGATCGAGCAAGGTCAAAATCTAAGAACAAGATTGTATGTTGGAATTGTGGAAAGCCTGGGCATGTAAAGAAGGACTGTTGGGAGCTTTGGGATAAGAAGAAACAACAGGAAGAAAACAAGGAGGCAAATGTGGCATCGGGTAATGTATGTCAAGATGCTTTGATTCTTTCTTTGCATAATATTACTGAATCTTGGGTTTTAGATTCAGGGGCTTCTTTTCATGCTACTCCACATAGGCATTATTTTGTTGATTATGTTCAAGGGGATTTTGGGCATGTTTTTCTTGGTGATGATGAGCCTTGCAGTATAGTTGGAAAAGGTTCTGTTCAGGTTAAGATGTAGAATGGGAATACATGGCTATTGAAGGATGTCAGACATGTGCCTACATTAAGGAGAAATTTGATATCGGCAGGGCAATTGGGAAGTGATGGTTGTACTGTGATATTTGCAGCTAACTCTTGGAAGGTTACTAAGGGTGCTCTTGTGGTGGCAAGAGGTAAGAAGGTTGGAACCTTGTATTTAACCACTGATAGTACTAATGATTGTAATCTTGTGGCTTCAGATGCAGATACAACATTATGGCACTATAGGCTCGGTCATATGAGCCATAAGGGCATGGAAATCATAAAGAAGAATTTTCCTGGATATACAGAAACAAGTTTGGAGTTATGTGAGGACTGCATATATGGGAAACAAAAGTGAGTAAGGTTTCTCAAGGTTGGACCTACAAAGAAAGAGAGTAAGTTAGAGCTGGTGTATTCGATGTGTGGGGCCCACTCGTATCATCTCTTGGGGTTCAAGTTATTATGTTACTTTTATTGATGATGCAACAAGGAAAGTTTGGGTTTATTGTATTAGAAACAAATCTGATGTATTTGACACTTTTGTTAAATGGAAAGCCTTGGTAGAGAATGAAACAGTCTCTTAAGCTAAAATGTCTCGAGTCGATAATGGAGGGGAGTATTGCAATAATGCATTTAATGATTACTATTCTAAGAATGGAATATGTAGGAAAAAGATGGTTCTAGGAACTCCGCAGTTGAGAATGGGGTATCAAAAGGATGAACATAAGAATAATGGAACGTGATAGGAGCATGAGATTACATGCAAGATCGCCTCTTTCTTTTTGGGCAAAAGGTGAGCATAGCGGTGTACTTGATAAACAAAGGACCCTCAAGTGCCTTAGATGGAGGCATACCTGAGGAGGCTTGGTATGATAAGAAAGTTGATTATTCATTTCTTAGAGTCTTTGGATGTGAGGTGTTTGTTCATATAGACAAGGATGATAGGACCAAGCTAGAGGCTAAATCAGAAAAATGTACTTTCATTGGTTATGGTGGTGATGACTTTGGATATAAATGTTGGAGTATTAAGGACAAGAAAATCATTCAATCTAGGGATGTGGTCTTTAATGAGAAAGTCATGTATAAGCAGTAGTTGCAGGAAAATAGGGAAGAATCCAAGAAAGAATATGCAGCGGTAGAGGATCTTCCGGATGGGAAAGTGACACATGAATCAATTCAGGAACCCCCTCAACAGGAACCCCAAACTCCTATATTGAGGAGGTCTTCTAGGGTAAGAAGAGAACCTAAATGTTTTTCTCCTTCTCTTTATTATTTATTACTCATTGATAGTGGAGAGCTAGAGAGCTTTGATGAAGCAATGTAGGTAGATGCCAGGAAGAAGTGGGAGCAAGCCATGGATGAGGAGCATCGTGGGCTCTCATGGAGAACCGACATGGGATTTGGTGAAGCTACTCAAGGCAAAAGAGTATTATAGAATAAGTGGGTGTTTAGAGTCAAAGACGAAGAAGGAGGAAAGAAAAGATATTAGGCCCGGTTGGTGGTCAAGGGGTTTGCACAGAAACAAGATATAAATTTTGATGAGATTTTTTCTCTTGTAGTAAAAATGACTTCTATTAGAATTGTTCTAGGAATAGTTGCGGTAGAAGACTTGCACTTAGAAGACGACTTGATGTAAACACCGCATTTCTCCTTGGTGATTTGGAGGAGGAACTATATATGCAGCAACCAGAGGGCTATGAGGTCAAAGGTAAAGAGGAGATGGTTTGCAAACTAAAGAAAAGCTTGTATGGCCTGAAACAAGCTCCACGTCAATGGTATAAGAAGTTTGATAGCTTCATGATGGAGCAAGGTTATATCGAGATTCCATTCGACCATTGTGTGTATACAAAGAAATTTGAGGATGGAAGTTAAATTATCCTGTAAGTATGTTGATGACATGTTTGGTTGCGAGTAAAAACATGTAGGAAATAAAAGTACTCAAGAAGCATTAAGTGAATCCTTTCTTTATGAAGGATTTGGGTGCAGCAAACAAATCCTTGTACGAGGATATCTCGGGATAGGAAGGAATGGAAGTTGACTTTATCTCGGGAAGAGTACATTAAGAAGGTCTTGGAGAGGTTTAATATGCGGGATGTTAAACAGGTTGGGACTCCTTTGGCGAGCCACTTGAGTTATCAAAGGAGCAAAGTGTCCCAGACAGAGCGAGAAAAGAAACCAGATGTCAAAGGTACCTTACTCATCATGCGAGTTGGCGATTTGATGTATGCTATGGTGTGCACTAGGCCTGATATTGCCCATGCGAGGGGAGTCAAGTATATTTATGAGTGATCCAGGAAAGAGAATTGACAAGCAGAAAGTGGATCCTTGATATTTTATTATCCTATTATTAATTATGCATAGTAGGATTATTTAATTAATTTTATTAATTAAATAATTAATGATTAAATTGTTATATGGTTAAACAACCATATTTGTCTGTTTGCACATTGTTATATTGTTATAAACAATATATTTGTCTTTATGTAATTTTGCTTCCCGGATGTTATTGGAAGCTTGTGAAATCTGGTTTTTGGTTGCACCTGTGCAACTCATTTTCCCGGATGTATTTGGCTGTGCAATATCTATAAATATTGCAGCTCATTCTCTGTAATTGTTTACTGATTGAGATTAATAAAATATCACAGGCTTCCGTCCCTGTTTCTCAATCTACATTTGGTACCAGAGCGCAAATTCCGCCTGTGAAGGTGTGGAAGAGAGAGCAAAGAGAGAGAGAGGAGATTGGAGACGTATTTGCAGCATTCGAGAGCCCAGGTAGCCTCGTGCAAACTCCCAGCCCCATCCCTGCCTCCCCCACATCCGCCTGTTCCTTCCAAGTACTTGGAAGGCAAATTTTTTTTTGCACTGGTGCACTCAGCACCAGGCAAAAACTGTTACAGGTATTTAATTTAAAAAATATATATAATTTTTCCCAATCAGGGTTTTGTTTTTACTGCATTTAGAGGTATATCTTGTTTTGGAGGATTTCTTTGCTGTGTATATGCACCTGCAGCATCAAACAGAGCAAAAAAAAAAAAAAGGAGGCGCCCTGCACAAAAAAATATACAGTGGAAGAGGAAGAATAAGCAGCCAGCGAAGGAAGAACAGCAAAAATCCAGCCTGTACAGTGCATGGCATGATAAAAAACGCGGCCACAAGGTAAAAAAAATGTTTTTTTGGAGCTAAAAAACCCCATTCTCCTCTCGCCCGCGCCCTTTGCTGTCCCCCACGGCCTGCATAGCAAAAAAAACGCACTATTCTCCTCAAGCCCGCGCCCTTCTCCATCTGCCACGGCCTGCACATGCAAACAACAAGCAAATAAAGCTTAGATTGTTAAAAAACGCCCCCAGCAAGTAAAAAACGCCCCCAGCAAGTAAAAAAACGGCCCAAAGTGATAAAAAAAAAAAATACCAAAGCAAAAAGGCACCATTTTTAGTCTCCCACTACTGTATGTCTGAAGGCAAACAACGCAAAACGCTGCCAACATTGAAAAAAACGCGGCGGTGATCAAAAACACAGGTCAGGCAAAGAATATGGCCACTTGTGCCCAAAGAACTAAAATATGCTGCCAAGCATGTAAAAAACGCCCAAGGAGAAAAATACGGCAAAGAAAAACGGCTGCACAAAGCGGCCAAAGGAGAAAAACGCGCCCCAACACAAAAAACGCGGCCTGGGAAGGAGAAATTGCGGCCTGAGCAAAGAAATAAAGTCTCAGATCCGTTTTTTGGGCAAATAGAACCCTAAAAACGCCCCTCCACCAGCATGCGCCACGTGGCATTCATTTTTCAAGAGGTAAGTCAATTTATTTGACAATAAATACAAATTTCTTCCTTTCAAGTCTAAGCGCCCCAAGTGGCCAAGTTGGTTATTGCATGTGCCTTAGGAGTGAGAGGTTTGAGGATCAAATCCCACAAAAAAACACTCAAAAACTCTCCTTTTGCATCTGGCGGAAATTTTGGCAGAACTGCTAAATTTAGCAGCTTTTTTGAATTTAGTTATAACTAACTAAATTTAGCGGAGAATCCCTAATTTAGGGTAAATTTTTTTCTCCCATTTGGTCTGTTTTCTCATTCCAGACATTTTTTGCAAAAGGAGACCCACCTAAAAATTGCATTTTCAGCTATTTTTTTGCAATTTTTAGCATTTAGGGCTCAGGAGGTCACCAGGACCCCGAAATTGTAAATTTTTGCCTGTCATTCAAATTGTATTATATATTGTACTAATTTGCAGGTTGCCATAGTCAACTGCAAAACTTTGTAACTGCTAAGAAACTGCCAGAATTGTAATCAAAAATAGTAAATTTGGTTCTGTAACACTCACGAGATCTTAGATCTCATTCGCAGCGTTCGGTATATACAGTGCCTCTGGGAAGCGCTTACGGGTAAAGCCGTCGCGACTACTACTGCACTTAACGCCTAATATAGCTGCAACAACGCGTCCTGGCATCGTCCCTATAAATCGACGGGAGTAATAAGGTCACAAAGCACACACTATGAACCATCCCATCCATCTGTGAGAACGATTGCAAGACATAAATCCGGACTGAGAAATTATCCGAGTATATAGCGAAGTTATGCGCGTATGAGGATATTTCTTTGAGCCGATGTCAATAATCGCACAGACCCCATCATCTTGTCTTGGTACCACGTATCGAATTATTTCACGTATGTTAACGCCTCTTTCACGTACCTGCATGGGTATATAGAAAGGGCGAGCTTCTTCCACGTCCGTGGGTATATCGGAAGGGCGCGTATATAGAAAGGTTCGGTATATCGGAATGACGGTATATAGATTGGGAGACCTTATACCTGGAGTGATAAGAGCCAAACCACCTCAGGTGATCTCGCAAAATGGGCACCAATGCCCCCAAATTTTTCTTCCGATTCACAATTGCTCGAGAGGAAGCAACTATCTTTGCTTGGAAGACAAAAATCAAGACACAACTTGAGTTTGAAGAAATCGGCTGTTGGATCGGGTACTCTAACCGATCACCAACGGATGCAACACAACAACGACAATTTGATAGAAGCGGATCGAAAGCAAAGCTCATCATCTTGTTTGGAGTATCCGACGATGTGCAAGTTCACATTCGAGATGCTACATCAGAAAAGAAGCTTAGGATAAGCCGAGCACAATATATGAGGCCAAGAACAAGAATGTCATACTCAATTTGCAGAGTCGATTACATACGTTGAAATTCAAACGAAATGAAAATTGAAGCCTTCCTAAGAAGAGTTGCGAGTTGAGGGCTTCACTTCTAGCCCTAGGAGAAGAGGTCAAAGATGAGTCTCTCGTTCCCATTGTTCTAAGAGCTCTCCCTTCTTCTTATCAAATTTTTGTCCAACTCTAAACTTGGGATCAACAATTAGTTTTGACAAGCTAGTAAACCTACTTTGAGGAAGCAATGCACAACAAGGATGATGAAGAAGAGCAGAATGCAATTGTCTTCACATCAAAAATGGAAAGGAAAAGGTAAAGGAAAACCTAAATCCTATCAAGTCCCCACATCGAATCGATATCATGGGGACAATCAATGGAAGAAAGCGATGTCCCATTTGCAAAAGAGGACATGACTTGCAAGATGTTGGTTTAACACATATAAGAAAGGTTCATCAGCAATCTTGGACCACAACAACAACAAACTTACAAGGGACATTCAAACAATTATCACGATGCGTAAAAAAGGAAAACCAGTAATATTATGAGCAGCAACAAGATCAGGTGGACAATGAAGACTTCTTGTTCATGCTCGATCAAGTGAACCATCCACGTCATCTAGTGAAGTCGGTATGTTGATTCGGGAGCCACTCGACACATGACCAAGCCACGAGAGACCTGGTTTATTTCAATGAGGACACGCCATCGAAAAATCATGTTTCGTTGGGAGATGATTCTTCATATACGATGGGGATTGGAAACATTTCTCTACCCCTTGGTTCACGCAAATGCAAGCTATCGGATGTTCTATATGTCCACGGGTTGACAAAGAACCTTCTTTGGTCAGTCAACTCCTAGATCACAACCTGAAAATTGACTTTGATAGTCAATCCGACAAGAAAATGTGTTTGATTCGAGATAAATCCAGAGGCTCGAAAATAATTGCAAAAGCCTCAAATGTGGGAAGAATGTTTCAACTTGATTTCATTCACAAAAATGATCAAGCACTCGTGGCTAAAAACTCCACCTCAGCTCAGTTGTGGCATCGGAGATTTGGTCATGTAAGTTTCAAATATCTCCACACACTTCGCGGTCACAATATGGTACATGGGCTACCATCTCTTCAGAAGGATACAGACAAGTGTCCTCACTTCTTAGCAGGGAAACAACACAGAGTTTCATTCCAAACAAGTACTTTTCGAGCTCATGGAAAACTTGACCTGGTTCATACCGATCTATGCGGTCCAATGCGGCCAAGTCATTCAAGGTTCCAAGACTTCATGCTCTGTGTTGTTACTATTCACGCAAAATGTGGATTTTTGTCTTCGTAAGAAAAGTGAGGCCTTTGAAACGTTCAAAAGGTTCAAAGTGGCAGGTTGAGAAAGAAATTGGTCGTCACATCGTAACTCTCCGCTCGAGATCGAGGGGGAATTCACCATGATGAGTTCGAGACTATCTACAAACTCACGGGATTCATCGACAAATGCCTCCTCCACACACACCACAGCAAAATGGTGTTGTTGAGAGAAGAAATCGTACTATCATGGAAATGTGCGATGCATGATCGATGATTCGAACTTAAAGACATTTTGGGACGAAGAAAAGCAAAGAGCAGTGTATTTGTTAAACAGAGCACCCACAACTCGCTCTTGATGGAATTACACCACAAGAAGCATGGTCAAAAGAAACCATCCATTGCACACCTCGAGTATTCGGGTGCAAGCCGCATGCACATACCCAAACGTAATAGAAAGAAATGGACATGAAGTCACAAAATCTCATCTTCATTGGATACGGTGAAGAGACTCTTGGGTAGTCATGGATCCTAAGACCGGAAAAGTCTACACAAGCAGAGATGTTGAGTTTTGAGAAGAAAGAAGCAGAGACTCCTCCTCAGGACTCGCAAGATGTAGATTTTTCACCGGTTGTAAAAACAAGCAAATGTTCCCTCGAAAGATGAAAGTGATGATGGGGATGATGGTGTTGATCAAATAGGACCACAACCCATGGGAACAGCTCAACGTATGCCTAAATGGTGTACAAGCACATTACGAGATGCAAGACCGGATGCTCCACGGATACATCCACCCCTGGACCACGGACTCATGATAAAGCAAGAAAGAAGTTAACTTTGCTTTGATGAGTAGAGTTATTAAATGCAGACGAGCCATCTACAGTCCGTGAAGCCCTATAGTCAAAAGCTTGGAAAGATGCCATGGATTCGAATATCAATTAGTGATGAAGAATAACACTTGGCGAACTTGGATCGATCTTCCACCGGGGAAGAAACCCATTGGTTGCGAGATGGATATTCAAAACTAAGTACAAAGCGAGATGGGACGGTGAGACAAGTGTAAAGCAAGACTTGTAGCTAAGGGTATGCAGAAAAGAAGGCATTGACTATGAGGAGACATTTTCTCCCACAGCTAAGATCAAAACGATCAGGATGATCTTTGCTCTAGTTGCTCTAGTTTGGATGGAAAGTTCACCGAGATGGACGTAAAAAGTGCCTTCTAAATGGAGATTTGCAAGAAGAAGTCTACATGACTCAACTTTGAGGGATATGTAGTACACAGTCAAGAAGAAAAGGTATGCAGACTCAGGAAATCTTTGTATGGCCTAAAACAAGCACCCCGGGCATGGTACATCAAGATTGATGAGCATCTCGTACAACATGGATTTGTCAGAAATCCATACGATCCCAATCTCTACCTCAAAAAGCAAGGGGGGGAGATGGTGATTGTTGTAGTTTATGTCGATGATCTAGTCATCACTGGCAGTTCAGTGAAGATGATTGATGAAACAAAGAAAGATCTTAAGCGATCATTCGACATGACAGATCTCGGGCTTATGCATTATTGTCTTGGACTGGAAGTATGGCAGAAAGAGAATCACATATTTGTTTCTCAGATGAAATATACCAAGACAACGCTCGAGAAGTTTAGGATGATGGATTGCACACCAATTGCTACACCTATGGAGAACAGATTACAGTTATCTCGTTCAGATCCATCTCCTGAGGTAAGTGCCACTCTCTATCGGCAGCTGATTGGGAGTCTCATTTACCTGACCTACACTAGACCAGATATCAGCTTTGCAGTGAGCTATCTATCCAGGTTCATGCAAGAACCCAAAATTTGTCATTGGAAAGCAGCAAAGCGCATTTTAAGATATCTCAAAGGATCAGTGGATCTTGGTCTAGAATACAAGAAGAACGAAAACTTCTTCTTGACCTGGATATTCGATTCGGATCATGCGAGTAACATTGATGATAGAAAATCCACTTAGATTTGTATTCTTTATGGGATCTGACCAATATCATGGGAAGTAAGAAACAACACTTTGTTTCTCGCTCTTCCACAGAAGCCGAGTATCGTTCTGCAGGAGAAGCTGTCTGTGAAGCGATTTGGCTACGTCGCATACTGGAAGGACTTGGAATACCACAGGACAAACCGACCACCATGTATGTTGACAACGAAGGTGTTCTCAAACTTGTTCGCAATCCGAGTTTTCACGAGAACAAAGCACATTGAGTTCGAGTTCATTTCATACGTGAACATGTATTGAAGCACAACATCCGGCTTCAATTTTGTCCAACAATGAACAACGAGCGATATTTTCACAAAGTCACTTGCACGTGACAAGTTCAAGTTGTTGAGCATTTCTCTCCTCATCTCTTGAATGATGCACAATTAAGGGGGAATGTTAGGATAAATTTTATTATCCTATTATTAATTATGCATAGTAGGATTATTTAATTAATTTTATTAATTAAATAATTAATGATTAAATTGTTATATGGTTAAACAACCATATTTGTCTGCATTGCATTGTTATATTGTTATAAACAATATATTTGTCTTTATGTAATTTTGCTTCCCGGATGTTATTGGAAGCTTGTGAAATCTGGTTTTTGGTTGCACCTGTGCAACTCATTTTCCCGGATGTATTTGGCTGTGCAATATCTATAAATATTGCAGCCCATTCTCTGTAATTGTTTACTGATTGAGATTAATAAAATAACAAGGCTTGGCCCCTGTTTCTCAATCTGCATGCACTAGGCTTGATATTGCCCATGCGATGGGGAGGCTGTAAGTATATTTATGAGTGATCCGAATAAAGAGAATTGACAAGCGATAAAGTGGATCCTTGATGTTTGAGAGGACCATGGGGATAGTTTTGTGCTACATGGATTAGACACCACTTTACGTGGTTATGTAGATTCGAGACATGGTAGGAGATGTAGACAATGCAGGAGGAGCACAACAGAGTTATATTTACACTGTAGGTGGGATAACAGTGAGTTGGATTTCATGACTCACAAAGTGGTGGCTTTGTCAACCACGGAAATTTGGTTTCCAGTATGTTGTTGCCACGAGAGGCAAGCAAAGAGATGATTTAGCTACAACAATTGCTTGAGGAGTTGGGGCATAAGCGGGAGAAATTTAAGCTATATAGTGATAGTCGAGTGCTATACACCTAGCTAAGAACTCTACTTTCCACTCTAGGACGAAAGCATATATAGTTGAGATATCACTTCATCAGGGACAACTTTGGAGGAAGATAATTTGAAGTTGGAGAAGATTCATACCAGAATCCAATCCTTCAGAGACATGATGACCAAGGTGGTCACAAGGGATAAACTAAAGCTATGTTTAGCTTTGGTTGGCCTTCGCAGATGACAGTGAAGGGTTGAGAAGCTTGCTCAGTGGAAATCAGTCTCCAAGTGGGAGATTGCTATGTTTGTGGAGCCTATTTGCATGTTAGAATGTGGTACACCTTCTATGTGTTACACTTGGGTATTTTTACGGTGGTCCCGCTCACCGGTGAGCGGGTCAGGGGTTCGGGGCGAAGCCCCAAGCAAATTTTCATGGGTGGTTTATTAACCCATGGGTAATGGGTAACCGTTATGGGCTGTTTTTGGGCCCATGGTTTTTTCGGTCTTTTGCCCATTGTTTTGATACCCATGGTTTTTGCCCTTGGTTTTGATACCCACGGTTTTGTATCAAACTTCTTAAGTAGTTGTCTATTTATATGGTCTTATGCATATGATAGATGTACAAGAAAATGTATTGCAGATGTGTTTTGAATTCGGTGTGAATTGATTGAGAGTTTGTTGAGCATAGCTCCAAACGGATTTGGGTATTGTATTGAGAGAGTGGAGGCTTGTAATAAAACATGAGCAAGTGATTCTTGGTGGGCGTAGCCCAAATTAGGTGAACCACGTTAAATCTTATCTCTCTGTGTTGTGTTATTTATTCTGCACTTTTATTTTAGATCTCTGTAATAATTTTTGCATATTAGTTTCTCATTTGCGATTCTGTGAGGGATTATTCCGCATATTTTATCTCTTATTTCCTAACAGCTAGTCCATGAGATCAGTGAGACAACCCATGCCGAAAGCCATTGGACCGACGCCATCGTAGCCTCAAGTGTTCCATTGACTAGATGACAGATCTGGGAGCCCCGGTGAGGGGGCGAGAGCTACGGTTGAGATCTACATTTTTGTTGTACAAATTATTTGTATGTATGCCTCTTATGAAGGCTGATTTTGATGTATAGTCTTGTATACTTGTATTTTGATGATGCCTCATGATGAAGGCTTGATTCTTTCTGATACATGCCCCTTTTGATGGCATTATGTATCGATGATGTATTATATTGAGTACCGATCTGGACATTGTATATTTGTATAGACATTTGTGATGTAGCATCTTTGTACGCCTCAGTTGAAGGCATTTTTGATATAGAGCATTGATGTGTATCCATTGTTGATATAGATGTATATGACACACATGTATATATATGAGGATTAATTTTTGGGCTCAGATACACATGTTTATGAGATGGTGTACTTTATTGTTTTTGTGTCCTGATGTATGTGACACGAGTGGGATAATTTTATGATGTAAAATACCCTTTTTAGAAATTACTCTATGTTGATTCTCATTGCATGTTGCATGTTTTTATTCAACACTTATGGATACGTTATGATGTTATCTGATTTTGTACTTTCTTTGTATCTAATTTCGATGTTACATGTCTTGTGGATGTTAGATGATAGATCCTTAGATGATATCAAATGCATTTCTCATGTGTTTTTGTAGATGTATATGAACGGGATGATATGATGATATTGGTGTAGGGGGGATATATTTTTGATCATGCGCAACCCCTCTTGCCCCCATTGATGATACGATATGTGATGATTAGCTTAGCATACATGCATGATGTAAAACTTAGCATTTTTTTTATATATGATGTATAGATGATGTTAGATGTGATGATAATGATGGTAATGTGATGTTAATGATAACAAAAACAATGCACATGCAATAAACACAATCAAATGCTAACAAAGAACACCAGGAAATAATACAATACACCATGATTCACTACGCTTTATTAACATGTAATAAACATAATCAAATGCTAAGAAAGAACATAATGAATTAACACATTACATCATGATTTCCTAAGATTCACTAGCATGCAAAAACATACTGCAAGATGCACAAGCAAGAATAAATCTAATCTAAGCAAGAAAAGATGAATCCTAACAAAGTATGCCCAAGCAACAAACAACCCAAAAAGTAGAAACACAAAAATAACTATACAAGCAACAAGCAAAGCAAGAAACAAGACAATGCAAGTAAATGTTTTTTTGTAAGATTTGTTTTCATGCACCAATTTTCTATTGTTTAGGTTTTTGTGAAACAATTTTCTATTGTTTAGGTTTTTGTGAAACAATTTTCTATTATTTTTGGTGTTTTCTAACGGTTTTCCAGAGCTATGTGTAGGTAACCAAGAAAGCATGGATGCCCCCAGCGTTAGATGGGGAATATACAAGGGCAGAAGCCACACACTTATGAACAAGAAGGTGAAGTCGTTGAGTTGCCCCCAGCGTAAGATGGGAAATAGTTAAAGACCATACCACTCATAGATGAATAAAAGAAGGAAAAGCTGGATCAAGGTTTAACAGGATGGGGTGCACAAAAATCTTGAAGGCGGGAACTAGGTCTAGGCCAAAGAAAACTACCCTCCAGATGCATGATGCTTGTGAACAATGAATCCTCCTGAGGTGCTTTGAAAATGGTTTTCATGCAAGGACTTGTCCAAAGTGCCACAATTGTGTGGTTTTCACTAGTGGACGACATGTTTTCTCTTTTTGTTTTTTTGTTTTTTGTTTTTTCGTTTTTCGTTTTTTTTTTTTTTTTTTTGTTTTTTTGATTTTTTTTTTGTTTTTTTGTTTTTTTTTTTGTTTTTTTGTTTTTTTGTTTTTTTTGTTTTTGTTTTTTTTTTTTTGTTTTTTGTTTTTTTTTTTTGTTTTGTTTTTTTGATTGTTTTGATTGATTTTTAACTTCCTTGTGCTATGTTTAAGAATAGAACCGCTTAAGATGCATGGCATTCATGGGCTCTCGAGATCTCATCACCATTGGGGTGATCCAATTTGTATGCCCATGTGCCGTACTTGGCGAGCCTATAACATAAGGTCCAAACCAATGTGGTTCGAACTTCCTTTATTTTCTTGTTCTACTCACTCGGTGTTAAACTGGTTCTCCTTCATGACTAAATCACCAACCTCAAACTAACAAGGGATGATTCTCTTGTTGTAGTTTCTAGAGACTCTGTGTTGATACACTTTCAGGTGATTAAGAGCGTGAATGCGCCTCTCATCTAGGAGTTCTAACTCAGCCAATCTTGCCACTCGATAATCCTCATCCTTATCCAGATAGTCCCGAAGAGAAATTCTCAGGGACGGAAGTTTGATCTCTAAAGGGATGATAGATTCTATCTCAAACACTAGGGAATATGGTGTCACACCCGTAGGAGTGCGAATGGATGTTCGGTAAGCCCAAAGGGCTGGATGGATTTGTAGGTGCCAATTTTGACCTATTTTGCTGACCATCTTCTCCATTATCCTTACCAAAGTCTTGTTTGTTGCCTCAGCTTGTCCATTACCCTGAGGGTAATATGGCGTGGACCATTTTAACTTGATTTGGAACCGTTGGCAAATACCTTTCACAATTTTGTTCTTAAATGACTTCCCATTATTTGTAACAATGGCTGCAGGAATACCATATCGACAAATAATGTGATTCATGATAAATTTAGAAATCTGGGCTCCTGTGACATAGGTTAAAGGGACAGCCTCCACCCATTTTGTAAAGTACTATGTAGCTATGATGATATGTGTATGACCATCAGATGAGGTAGGAGTAAGTTTTCCTATTAAATCAAGTCCCCACTTGGAGAATGGCCATGGAATAGTGATATGTTGCAATGGTTGCGGAGCATAAATGAAATTTCCATACTTTT
The DNA here is from genome assembly GCA_018340775.1 of Taxus wallichiana var. yunnanensis. Taxonomy (NCBI): domain Eukaryota; kingdom Viridiplantae; phylum Streptophyta; class Pinopsida; order Cupressales; family Taxaceae; genus Taxus; species Taxus wallichiana. The sequence continues at coordinate 22,127,557 of CM031235.1, read as the reverse complement.
GGTAAAGTACACATTTTATGACATAATTGCAATAATCAGTTTCCATGGTAGGCCAATAGTAACCTCATCAACAATTTCTTAGCTAAGACCATTTCATTTTGTATGTGCTCCGCACACCCCTTTCACGCACTTCTTTGATTGCTTGGATTGACTCCGTCATCCAAACAACGTAATAGATTCCCATCGTAGCCACGACGATAAAGTGTACCTCATAAAATGGTGTAACAGTTATCCGGTGAATCAAGATTTTATTTTTAGAACGGAGATATCGGGAGGGAACATGTTGTCCTTAAGATATGTGAAGATGGGTTCGTACCACAAGGAATGGGACCAACAACCTCACAAGTCGGGCAGGATTCGGCATGTCATACGTGGGTGGCGTAGATTTTCTACAAAGAATGGCATGTCATTATTCCCTGGCGGAATACAAAGCATAGAACCCACTTGTTTCATGGCATCTGCCGATCTGTTCTATGCTCTTGGGATTTGTTCAAAGGTAATGTGCACAAAGTACTCCTTTAGAGTTTCTACTAACTTTTTGTAAGGTATGAGCTTGTCATCCTTAACCTTGTATTCATCATTAACCTATTTGATAATTAACTGCGAGTCACCTATAACCTTGACATGATGAACATTCCACTTGATGGCTAGCTTCATTCCTGCAATAAGTGCCTCATATTCTACAATGTTATTTGTGCAAGGGAAGCCCGGGTGAAAAGCCTGTGGTATAGGATCGCCAGAAGGAGTAATAAGGACCACTCCTACACCTAAACCATGAAACGTAAAGGATCCATCAAAATGTATCTGCCATATGATAGATTCTTCAATGTAGACATCTCCTACGATTTAAAGGTTCCGTGCTTTACAAAGGTGCTTCCATGGTGATCCGTAAGTATTTGTCCTTTAACCAATTTTTGATGGAAAAATTCTGTCAAACTCACTGAGTAGAATGCTCCAATTAGCCATTCTACTTGTGAGGGTGGGTTTGGACAATAAATACTTGAGTGGGTCAACCTTGGATATTAGCTTGGTCTTAGTATTCAACAGGTAATGGTGAAGTTTTTGAAAAGTAAAAACAACGGCCAAGCAAGCCTTTTCAATTTGAGGATAATTGAGCTCATAGGCAATGAGGGTGTGACTCAGATAGTACACCACTTTCTCCTTATGACCAAGGTCGTATTGGGCGAGCAGCGCACCAATAGCAAATTGCGTAGTGGAAATATAGAGCAAGAGTGGTTCTCCAGGAGTGGGAGGCATGAGGACAGGTGGATTAGCCAAGTACTTGTTTAAGCAAAGCAAAGGCTTGCTATTGCTCAGGTCCCTAGATGAAAGCGATGTCCTTTTTAAGCAAGTGGGTGAATGAGTGACATTTATCTGCAAGCTAGGAGATGAAGCGGTGAATGGCTTGAATTTTCCCCTGTAAGCTGTGTAGTTGCTTGATATTCTCAGGTGGAGGCATTTCAGTAATAATAGACACTTTAGCAGGGTCTACCTCAATACCTCGTCTTGACACAATGAAGCCCAATAGTTTCCCTGATAGCACATTGAAGACACACTTCTTTGGATTCAGCCTAACTTTGTACTCACACAAGCGTTCAAAGATACGCCTCAAAATGATAGGGTGATCCTCTCTTGTTTTAGACTTTCCCAGGATGTCATCCACGTAGTCCTCCATGATATCATGAATCATATCATGAAAAATTACTGTCATTTCCCACTGATAGGTAGATCCTACATTTTAAGGCCAAATGGCATTACCTGATAGCAGAAGGTGCCCCAAGGAGTCGTAAAAGCTGTTTTGTGTTGGTCTTCTTCAGCTATCTTGATTTGATTATATCCCGAAAATCCATCCATGAGTGATAGCATCTCGTACCTTGCTGTTGAGTCAACAATCATGTCAATGTTGGGCAACGGAAAATCATCTTTAGGGAAAGCTTTATTGATGTCCCTAAAATCCATGCAGATTTAGATACTCGATAGGTTTTTTCTGGACAGGAACAATGTTTGATATCCATTCAGAATAATCAATTGGCCTGATGAATCCCACTTTGCAAGCAATCTTTCTAACTCTTCTTTAACCAACAGGGCCACTCTTGGGTGCATCTTTTAGAGCTTCTGTTTGATAGGCTTAGCGTCTACGTGCATGACTAGGTTGTGCATGACCAAAGTTGGATCTAAGCCGGGCATGTCTTTGTAAGACCATGCAAACACATCAATAAACTCTCGTAGTAGCATAGTGAATGTCTTTTGTTCTCTAGCCGAGAGTGATGCTCCCAATTTTACTATCTTGGGATCTTCTTTTGTACCAATATTGACATCAATGGTTTCTTCGACTAGTAATTTTGATAAGTCCTCCATATGCGTAGGATCAGGAGGTAGGTTGAGATCTTCATCCAAGGATGTCTCCATGAGATTTTCATCCTTAGCATGGTCACTTTGTTTGTCCTTTGATTTTCTTATTTGTTTTTTAGCCAGTGCCTCAAAGAGGTTTTCACTGTGCGACTTGGACTTTGATTTTTGCCGAGGCTTTACTTTAGAACTTTTTCCCTCGCTTTTCTTTAAGTTTTTCGACCACAAAGTTCAGCCTCCTCGCCGAAGTAGGCGCAGGTATCTAAGTCGATAAAGAAACCTTTCTTGTGATCTCCAATGGGAATTGTATCCCTTATGCCCATGAACTTTGCGATAGCTTTGTCATTCTCAAATAAATCTAGCGGCATGTGATGTTATTGGTCCCATTCAACAAGGGAAGGGTATACAAGGTCAAGGGTTGGTTCCATGGGGGTTATGGTTAGGACAACATTGTTCATGAAAAGGTTTGTGGAGGCCAGATCCTCATATTGGCTACAATGGGAATCCATATCACTGTCTAGATAGTTAGAGCTATCCTCACGCTTAGAAAAAGTAGCATCTTGATCATTGGGGTGTGCTCCATAAGGGAAAATCCCAATGTCGTATCTTTTTGTTTTGAAATGCGGAAGAGGAACTGTTCTCATTTGTCCTTATTCGTTTCTCCCACATCCCGGCCTTTGTAGCCCATAGAGTAAATCATTTTACTAGATTTTCATATTCTCCTGTTCGATAACAGGATGGTTGAGTATCCTCGGGACCCAAGTTGAGGTGGATCAAGCAATTTTTCCTCGCCTAACAAGCCTCCGTAGTAGAATGACCCAATAGTGTGTTCATCTTTAGGTCTTTTAAGCGGAGTTGGGTCGACCTCTAGTCTTGGGTGAAAATGAGAGGTCTCGAAACCAAGAGCACTTGTTGTAAATTATACTCCCCATAGCCATATCCAAGGATTTTCATCTCCCATGAATCAAATGGAGATGTTGACATGACGCACCATGAGCACAAGAACTAAGAGAATCTGAATCCACCCGAGATTCCATGGCCTCAAACTGGAGAGGGATAGTTATATCTGTAGAGGGACATGCATATGTACCCTTTCGTGTAAAGCTATTAAGAGCTCTACAATGAGCAAAGGGCTCTGAATCTCCTTGTATTGTAACAATATGTCCCTCATGTTTCAACTTAATGCACTAATGAAATGTTGATGGCACGACTTACATGGCATGAATCCATGGTCGCCTAGAAGCATGTTATATGGAAGTTCCAAGTCTAGGACATGAAACTTTGTCTGATGGTAAGTGGTACCCACCTCCATGGGAAGCATGATGGTGCCTGCTGACTCCCTTTCCGTGTTGTCATATGCGGTGATAGTGATAATATGGGACTCAAGATATTCCTCCGTATGTCCCAACTGTTTAACCAACTTGAGTGTGCAAATGTTCAACCCAAATCCGTTATCCACAAGCACTCGTTTGATCTTCTTGTGGGTGACAACTACCTCAATGTACAAGGGAAGATTATGTGTTGGATTCTTAGTAGGGATCTCCCTATGGTTGAAAGCAAGATGTTCACTTGGTACAATGTTTGCCACCGTGGCTTGAAGGTGTGCAAGATCGACTTCTAAAGGCACTCCCGACCCCTGAAGAGTTTGGTATAGAATGTCTTTATGCACATTGGATATCTTGAGAAGATCTAAGATCGAAATCTTAGCAGATGTATTTTCAAGTTGTTCTAAAAGGTTATATTTATCGGTTTGTGGGGTCGATGGAGAAGGTTCCGGAATCACGAGGCGGGCATGCCTTGTTACCGTAGTGTAGTCCTTTCCCTTGATCCGGATGGTATTGACATGGTCAACAGGAGAGCGAATATATACAATAAGTGAATCATAATGATTGTTGTCTCTTTTGGTGTACAAGTAATTCATAGCTTTATAAGTTTGGGATGACTCTCCCCGATCCGGCTTTGACTTTTCTGACTTATCATGCTTGGGGAATGGTTCTTTATATATCCCTATTTTCTCATTAGGTGTTTGTGTTTTTCCTGGGTTATCCACCTCTATCTCCCCATTGTCAATGAGGTCCTGAATATAATGATGAAGCTCGCAGACATTTGTCTGTCTTATGTCCTTTGACGCGATGCATTTCACAATATTCATGCTCCTTGTACCATGAAGGTTTTGGAGTGTTTTCATCAAATGGTTGTGTTGTAGGATAGGTCATCATGTGGGCCGCATCCAATTGTTTTAGTATAACTGACAACGGTTCATTAAGAGAGGTGAACATTCTTCACTTTGGTGGTGGTTGAATTGGGCCCTTGGTCAGTTTAAAAGGTTGACTAGTTTGGACCATTTGAACACGTTTGGAATCAGTGATTCTGTCTCCCACCACATTTTTGTTTTTGTTAAAGATCTTCGGCTTTTCTATGGGTTTGACATTTTGGTTGTCTCTAGATTGGGTTTTGAGGGTGCCTTTGGCAATGAGAGATTTTTCTATCTGAATCCCTTTCTCAATAACCTCCTCAAAAGTATGAACATAATGCATTTGGAGGTGGAAAGCTATATCTCGAGTTGAGATTGGGAATGAAAATACTAACCAGCTATTTTTCAGGGAAAGCGCAAGGGAAGTGACTAGCTATCCCTCTCCACCGTTGGAGGAAGTTACAAAAGTCTCATTAGGGCGTTGCTTGGCACCACATAAATCTTCCATGGTGACATCACTCTCTATGTTATACAAGAAGTGACACATGATTCTTTCACGATATTTCAGCCAGTGTGAAAATTGATCCTCATGGTAAGCGTGTAAACCACTCCAAGGCCCGACCTCCAAGACTCTTGGGAAAAAGTATGATGAGGTAATTGTCACTATAAGACACCTCTTGACATGCCATGTAGAAATCTTTAACATGATCCCGTGGATCTCCTTTCCCTTTATATTTTCAAACTTTGGCATATCAAATTTCTTTGGGAAGGGTTGAAGGGTCATTGTCTTGTCAAAAGGATAGGGGCATAATTCTTCATATTGATATTTCCTAATGCTCCCTATATTGCTCTCTTGTAATCTCACAAGCGTCGATTTCATAGACTACACTTCTTGTGCAAGCAAATTGTTCTCTAGTGGGAGAAGTGGGGATGTATACATGATGATACCACTGTGTCTTCTTCTCCTTGGTTTTCTTGATGGAGTTCATTGATCTTAACCTTAGGCCTCAAATTTTGAACATTCTTGTTTGCATCCTTCTATACATGGGAGGTAAGCAAAGCTAGTTGTCGGCTTAGGTTACTGATTTGTTGTTGGATTGTGGCTTCTTCTTCTAAAGGTTCCTCCTCCTCATATTGTGGAGGTTCTTCACCCATCTCATGTTCTATCTTGTTTCTTCATGGAACTTTGATAAAGGGTATTCTATGCCCCACCACTTTATCATTCCCTGTGTAAGAGGTAGAAGCATGTCTATGCATTAAAATATCTTCCATATTGATAAGGGGATGTTCTTCCTCAATAACGTCATTCACAGGTGGTATTGTTTCATTTTCGGTGGAAATTTAGCCCCTAATTCTACGACCTGTGCCAACACTCTATATTTGTTTTTGAGAAGAAACTCATCTAGCAAAGTGGGGTAAAAATTGAATTCTGCGTGTGGGATTCTAATTCATTTCCACTATGATTGACCATCTCTTCTATTTCTTTTTCCACAGAAAACAACGGTCCTAGGTCATGTCCAATGAAGGGGTTTGACCCTTGTCTATTAGAGGTTTCCCAAGCTTATGCTTGTTGTTCCTCGTATTTTGTTTCTTTAATCCTAGTCGTGTTTTAGGAGCCATGTTTTCGTGATAGTTTCACTAGGGTAAGTTGTAAATGTGTTCAAAGCTTAGTGACCACCCCTAAGTGAGATGCAAGATGTATTTGTTAAGAGTATGAATAAATCAACAATGTGAGAATACCAATGTGATAGAGTGAGAAATCACCAATGACACAAGTGTTTGGTATCTAAACCTGTTTAAATGAAGTACCTCCTAGACTATGTTTCAAAAAGTAGTTTCACGTCGCAAGATGATTAACAAGATGTTTTCACTTATGATAAGTTTAAGGGGATGAACAAAACGTAAGTAAATACAAGAAGTCAATTTGACCTCCCAATCAAGATATACGATGAGCAAGCTCAAACTCAATTAAGACCTATATCTCAAAAAGTGCCAATTACAATTCACGAATGACACAACAATATCACCAAGATATGTTAACCCACTTTAAGAGAAAGTAAGGTATTGATATCAAGGTGCTATTGATATAACACACACAAATGGTAACTCCTAGCACTCTTCAAAATCGAGGTAATAATAGAATCAAACTAAAAAGCTCAAAGTATAGCTAGGAATAGTTAAAAATGTGTGCAACGTAACCTTACAATATAGATATTTATGTTGAGTTTACAAGAAACAAGATGTAAATATTAAAATTGTAGTGATATGATACAAACAAGCTAACTCTTCTAAGGAAGTCCATGGTGATGAACCATGCCTAACTACAATGATGATCTTGACATGGGTATCAAGATCACAATGGCTACTAATGACGTGAATACGCCTCTGCACACTTTAGACATTTAACTTACCCAGCCACAAACATGGATGGGCGTAAATGGACATAAAAGTGACAGAAACAATTGATTGGTAACACAAAGGTAGTCACCCTTCTTCTGATCAACAAAGTTTCAAAAGAATGTGAAGGAAGCAAATAAAAAAGATGAAAAATGTTGGCTTCACTTCGGCAGAGTTTCACCTCGCCCTAAGGCAAGTAAAAACTAAGCAAAAGTAACGTGTCACATGTTTCACAATGAAAATATGGTTCACAACTCAACACTATTTTAGAATGGTCAAAGTGGGCTCCTAGCCAAAGTATATCTTCCTAGGTGGTTCTCTCGTCCTAGGTGCTACAAATATTATCCACGAGCGGGATGATTTACCCAAAAAGTCACACTGACTAGTTTGGGAGTATCTCGACTTTTCCCCCTTCAAGCACAATGGGCATTAAATGCATCTAATTGTGTACTTAAAAGGGTCACAGTAGGGACAACTTGTAACTCTATCTCACAAAGGAATTACTAGTCAGATAGGTAGTGCAGAGCACTTCCCGTTTTGTCCACAAGGTTCCCTCTTGCGTGGACTACTTTGGGGTTCCTGGAACCACCCCCATTGTTGTAGCTTAAGGTGTTATGCCAAAGGGGTTATGTTCCAGTTGAGCGGAGAGGGATGTACCCTTTTCTCGAAACCTACAATATAGTGTTTTGAATATGTTTTTCATTTTATATTTTTAATTAGATGTGGTTTGCTCAAACACCGTTTGGCAACCTGTATAACAACTATATTAGTAGTTTTCTGACTTTTGTTTTGATTCCTCCATTCTTTGGCAAGCGATGGTGTTTTGGTCTTGTATGACAATTTTTAGTAGTTTTCCATCAAAAGAGAAGGCATCATTTTTGATTCTCCAGATCGTCCAAGGACGCAAGAGAAGAGCATACGTGATTGTCTTCAAAAATAAAAAAGATATCAAATGAAAAACACTTTAATTCAACTATGCCAAATTAACCAATTCCAACTCAAATACTCCTAACAACCTCAAAGCATCAAAAGGACTTAAGAATCATTTATGATTCCCAAGATCACCCCAAGGGACGCGAGGGAAGAGCATACGTGATCCTAATCCTATAAGTAAACAATGCAAAATATTACCTAATCAAATACAAACATGTAAAAACAACCTGCAAAGACAAATATATGATTAGATAAACCTACAAGAATGTTAACACATCAACACCTTAATTTCAAAAATGCAAAAGGACACTGCACCTTTTTTACACGCGGTTAGGGCATATGTGCCACTCTACGTTGTTGTTTCAACTCTTAGTGCACTGCGCCACCCGAGAGGTGTGTGCACCATGAAAATAACATATGCGCCACTAAAACAACATATGCACCACTATGTGGATTTTTTTGATTTATCATGCACCTGCACCACCAGAGAGGCATGTGCACCACAAAAAAACGTATGTGCCACTCCCGAGAAAAATAGACAAAAAATAGATGAAACAACCGTGTTACTTTAGAAAAAAAATATGTCTCATGCCCACTAAAACAACATGTGCACTCTGGTTAGGGCGTGTGTGCAATCCGACAGTTTTAAAATGTAGTGAGGTATAGTATGAAACGACATCTACACCCGGGTTAGTGCACTGCACACTGGTTAGGGTGTGTGCACTAGGGTTAGCACGCATGTGCTGGGGTTGGAAAACAGAGTAACAAGTTTTACCAATGCACTTGTGCCACTGCAGAGAGATGTGTGCACCATGAAAACTATGCCTGCACCCCTAAAAATGTACCTGCACTAGACCTACAACCAAAATACGACAAAAAACACAAGAAAACTCACAATATCTCAATTTTTGACAAGTTAGCTTAAGAATGGCAATAACCCATTAAAATTATGGCTATGAACATGAGGTTACACATATCAAATGAGCAAAAATTCCAAGAAAATGGATATTAACTATTACATGTGTATATCAAAAGTTAGCCAAAACAATGAAACTTAAACTAAAATGCCATGGGACTAAGGGTCCCACCGGGCGTGCCAAATGTGTACAATTATTCTTTTCCTAGGTTAGATTGAAAGCAAGAAACTACCACCTAAAATAGTTCCCTAACCTAGCTAGAAACAAGAAAAGAGTACCATCAAGATGAAGAAATGAACAAGGCCTACATTAGCATCATAACTTTGAAATAATGAAATCAAGCATAATGCAAATCAAGAACTCTATTCTTCTAATTGCCTAATTAAATCAAGTGGACCTATGTAGTCCAATGGCAATCAACAATATTGTTTTCTTTGATCCTTCAAGGATGCTTGGGTGTGAGGCTTAGCTCTTCAAGATGGATGATGGAAGGGCTTGAGAATGGCAAAAGGCTTTTAGTGCAAGACTATGTGCTTTCCTTTGCTTTCTCAAGGGAATTAGGTGTAGGTATAAAGGTAGGAGGAGGGCTCCTTATATAGCCCAATGGATAGAGGAAGCACTTCATCCCTTTGCATGTGGGATAAAGGTAAAACATGATTAGGAATGGATAAGGTTGCTTTATTAAAGGTAACCTTACTTTAGAAGGGTTTAATTTATGCTTAGCAAGTCATGGGAGTTGGGGGTGCTTTAATTAATCAAAGGTGATTAACTAATAGGTAGGTGTAAGCTTATAGAAGCCAATTAGAGGAATATTAGTACGATCTAGGCCATTAGGAAGGGATTAAATCAATTAAATATTGATTTATTAGTTAAATGAAGTGAAAGGCTAATTAATTAATAATAATTAATTAGTCTAGATAGAAGGGGTAAATAATTAACGGAAGGTCGTTAATTAGGTTGTTAGTTGGATAGGTGGCTTAATCAATTAGCGTATTGTAATCAATTAACGACAACAAGAGGGAATATGAGCACTTTTGACGATATGTTGTTGATTTGTGAGAAAGGGGATAATTAGCACAATTTAAGTATTTAAATTGCTTGGGCGTAGTTATGGGTGTCTACAGCACACAAAGGAAAAGATATGGTAGTTCCTTGAAGAAAATAAGTCACTTGTAGAGATATTTACAAAGTATATGTGTGAGGGAACTATGAGTGGTCCATATAAACAAAGGTTGGAGCTTTGGTACAAGTGCATGTGCAAGGCCTTCAAGCATGAATGGAGAATACCAAAGGACCTACCTATTGTGTTGGAGAAGCAAGCACAATTTGTAGTTTTCCAACATTATTGCATTGGTAGATTTGGTATGAAGGATGGGAAGTGGAGCCCTTGGTGTAAGCTCCCTTATGCTTTCACCGAGCACGGTACTTTCAAGCTTCTGTGAACATATTTTTGAATGTGTGCAGATTAAGATTTGATGTAGACAAGGTGGAATGTGAATATCACACTCTCTGGAAGACATATGTTTATCCAGGTAAGTCTCATGTATATTGAAAAATTGATATCTGATGAAATTAATATTAGTTCCATGAGTTTGGTGGTTGGGAAGATTGGCATGGTTAAGGTATATATTTACCTTAAGCCAAAATTGGTCAATGGAAAGTATATTGAGAACGAATTTAAGGTCCCTAAGTTTCCCAAGGGGAAGCATACAATTGGAAATTTACAGGATGATGAACCCTCTCCCCTCATACATATGAGAAAGAAATACTTGAAATAGGAAGAGGAGAAGGAGGAAAGTGGTGGATTAGATTATGATGCATAGAGGAAACCAACTATATGACATAAGAGGCAGCACAAGATATCCCCTCCCAAAGAAGAAGAAGAAGTGAGAGTTAAGACAGGTTGAGGAAACAGAGATATGGATGAGGGTGGCGCTAAAGACCAAGGATTCAAGAGAGTCTTGAGAAGAACAAGGATAGAGGGAACTGGAGGGGCACTTGTTTTAGCCACCAAGGAGATTACCGAGGACATCTCATGTAAAACCAAGCTTGCAACATAAGGTAAAGAGAAGGTGCAAGTATGTCCCGAGGAGAGAAAGTGAATAAGAAATTTTTGATGAGGATATGGGAACCGTATAAGATACACCGTTGTTGATGTAGAAGGAGAAGAGGAGCCTAGACAAGAGGAAACTCAACATGATACAAAGGTGCTTAGTGAGCACAAGGAAGAAAAATCCCCACAGGTGAAGAAGAGGAAAAAGAAAAGAATATGGGTGAACCGTCAGGTGAGCCTACTAGGGAGCATGAGGGCACGACAGGTGAAGGCCTAGTTCATGATACAAAGGTACATATTCCTAAGGGAAGGTGGTATGGGAGGCATAAGGAAGAAGATATGTATAAGACACCTAAATTGGGGTATGTAAATGACCCTTCAAAGATCATTCACACTAGATTTCAGAGCACACTTGACCCTACAAAGTTGTATAGATGGAAATTAATGAATCCGTGGTGAAAAATATGCTCACAGGAAGAAATTATCTTAGAGCATGCAGACACACATGGATGAGCTATAATTTTATGTGAAGGAAGAAACATGTATACAAAGGAAAATGAAGAAGGGGGCCCAAGCCGCACATAACCGTGAAGCCGATCAAATTCACTTATGAATAGGTAAGTGATGCATTGACTAAGATGGTGGCCGACGTAGTGCACAAGAACCTTCATAAAGCAAAGATCCCTAAGGAAGTTGCTCAAGGATAACGAGAATATGAAGGAACAAATTGAGTAATTAATTTAGGGTAGAGAGGCAAAAAAAGATCTTCTAGAGTTTTTTGCAGAGATTGGTGGTGAGATTCTAGCGATGTGTCTTGAATTTGATGCATATACAAATAAGACATATCCATCATCCTTACATTTTCTATAAGATTGTGTTCATATTGTGCTTGGGGAGAAACCAACCATACATGGGAAGGATGAAGCACAATTGAAGCCTCGAAAATGAAAGAATGAAGAAAACCATAACACACCGGATCATAGAATATGACACCATCCTCTAGATGATAAAGGATGAGTTGGAGAAGGTAGAATAGGCACTCGATAATTTGCAAAGATCCGAGAAGTTAATAAATAAAAGGACACTAGAAGAAGAAAATGAAGTTCTTGTAGCAAAGAAGGATAAGACCTTGGGCGGGGAGGAAAGATTAACTGTGAGACACCTAAATTCTATTTTTGCAATCTTATTGCTACAACACACACAAATCACTCTCATTCTTTCTTGATCCGTTATAATTAGTGGTTTTTGCTAATTAACTAACGTTCCTTACCAAATTGGCCAATTAACACTATGTTGTTGATTGCATAACCCCTTTCACATTCGTGATACCACTTTACGAAGAATCGCATGCTAAAATCCTCTTCAAAACAAGAACTTAGCATTTATAAGCTAATTAAGCCTATTTTCCCCTTGACTTGGTCAAAATTCCCTAATATTAACTCAAACCCATCTTCCAACACTCAAAATCACCCCATTCTCCTCCACAATGTCTTAGCAAGTTTCAAAAGCTTATCCTAGCCTTCTAGTTGACCCTAAGTGGTCGATTAAGGATCCATACCTCTTAATCACTTAGTAATTCACTAATTGTGATTAGCAAGGCCTAATCATGATTAGAAATTCTAATCTAATTTGGGGATTTTATCCCCAAATGCACCAAAATACAAGTTTATCTCAAAAGGAAAACTATAAAAAGAGTGCACCTCATTCCTTTATACTTTACACCATGCTTTGATTTGCATCTCATATAATACATATGATTCATAGTCAAGTTCAAATCCTTGCCTAAAACCTTCAACAAGGTTAGTAGATGAATAATCTAAAGTGACTTAACAAGTCATTTGGAGAGGTCATTTCACCATTGTTTGGAGTAGCAACCATAACCATTTGATTTCCCTCTTAGGTCTATTTAGGCCCATGTTAGGTAATTCAAGCATATTAGTAGGCATGTTTAATTATATCTTGCATTGTTTTTATACTAGTTAAGCATTCCCTTTAAATTCTATCTTAATGTTACATTCCTAGACTTATAATCCTTAGCTATTAGGTGGAAATGGTGTTATCCTTCCTTGATTAGATTTGTTATTTGCTTTGAAAAAGTTTAGGGTGCTTTCAATCGCAGAGAGCAAAAAGCGTGACATGCTTAAAGCAACTAGGGATGCCCATGAAGTGAGGCTAAAGTAATTGGGGATGCTAGTCACATAGAGATTGAATTTTATGGATGACATGATTTCAGGGCTAGTTGGAGTAATAAGGGAACTGAAGCACAAGGGGGAGGACATGACATTGGAGGAGATGGAGAAAGTGCTCGGTGATGTGCCTAGTAAAGCCAAGAAAGGGCTAGGTGAATGGAATGAGTTAGAAGATGATATCAAGAAGGACTACCCTGATATTCTTCTTACAACTGAGTAAACATGCTGGTTATTCTTACATTCCTTTCATTATTTCATTCTTTAATTCTTTCATAATTTATTCTTTATTCTTTTGATCCTTTGGAGAGATAAGTTGAGAAACTCTATTGCCGAGGGTGAAAATATAATTAGTATGGGGTAATGTTAGGCTAGAGAATTTTCCTAAGTATTAGATGGCACACACATGGGGCATGTAGGCATGTAAAATTATCGGTTATGAGGGGCACACCTAGGAAGACCAGTTTAGGGCGTAGCCAATTTTGCATTGGCACATGTGAAAATAGGAAAAGCAGATGGATTGCACATCAAGCAAAGACAAGAACAAGAAGATTTCATAGTGAAGTAAGATCTATTTTGGGAACAAAAATATAGAAGGTCATGCATAGTTTGTGCTAATAATAAGATTAAGATAGAGTTTAATTACGGATTAATCTATTATTAGCCTTCTTGTAAAAGTATGCAACTATTGGTGCATGGCTATTTTGAGCATGCATGCTAATTTTGAGATGCATGGGCAGTGAAGGGAAAGTCCCCACCCCTATATATGTTAGTTTATCTACAAATTTTTAAGAGAGAATGCATTAGGATCTAAGTCGTATTAGAGTTATGTTGCCTGGATATATTTGCGCGCATGCCCCCATGAAATTACTATTATGTATTCAACTTTTGTTATGTAATCTTTCTAGTTATTAATGGAGTATTGTGGATGGATTATGGTAATTAATGTATCTAATCATGGTGGTTATATGGTTAATATGATCTTAGTTCTAGTTTGATTCATTATGCTCTATGGTTGTGATCTGATTCATTTTATGCTTTATACCTAATTACTTGATCTGTTAATGGTTAATATGATTATGCATGCTAACATCTTGATAAACTTTCACAAATGAGGAACCTAGTATCTTTGCACCCTTTAGGTGAGAATTCAGATTTATCTAGATGAAGTACCAGTGTGCCTAGGTAATTGAGGGGAAAAACAAGACTACATAGCCCAAAAAATTCAAAATTTGAAACATGACAACTAAGCCAAATGTGAAAATTTACTCCTGAATCTTTCCAAACCCCTCCTAGTCAGATTGGCTTCCATGTCATGACCATCCCAACTTTTTTTTCCTCCTAATACATTGAAAAATCAGCTTTAGGTGTTGGGCCCGATGTGACAAGATCAAATTTTCCATTCAACAAAGTGTAATTGAAGACTAGCTCTATGGCAAGCCTAGGAAGGCCTATTTTGGCCATTTTTGAGCATGTGTGCATCCCATAAAAGGAATTTTAAAAGATTATAATAATAAAAGGTGATATCAAATAGAAAATAAGGCTTTAGAATTGATTTAGAAATATTTTAGGGTTTAGGGACGATGACTTTGCAAAAGCGGATTTTTCAAAGAAGGAATGAATGGTCTTGATATGAACCTAAAATTATGCATATGATTTTAGGAGATCTATAAGGAGTTATAAGGAAAAAATAGGAATTTTAAATATTATATAATAATCTTCATTGTGGAAGAATCATATTTTACCCAATACCTAAAAATATCTTAAAAATGACTCAACTTACGCAGACACACCTCGTTGTCTGATAAAAAAGGGAATTTTTTAGATTTTCACTTAGAATTAGGTTTTTAAACCTATTCCATAGTTCTTATAATGTTGCTTGGAGTCATAATCATATAAAATTTCATCTCAAAAACCTCTTTAAGCTACGGGAATGTTCTTTTCAAGTTTCCTCTAGTGCAAGGTATGCTTGATCCCATACTTAGTCATATTTTCAAGTGCCACATGTAAAATTTACAATAATTTCACCATTTTTTGTCCCTATTGTCCATTTACCAAGGAAAAATATGGGAAAAAATTTCTCCCCATTGCAGAGACCTCTCTTGGTCCCTCATATGACCCTCCCCAACTTTGTAGGGGTTTTATTTGCTATCTCTCACTTTTCTACATTGAACCAAATCTCTCAAGTGACATTGCTGAGGTGCCAATATTTTCACATATTTTCCCTTTTTCCAAGGGGAAAAAAATGGATTCCCCATGCAATACCCATTTTTTTCCTTTATACACCCAACTTTCTAGCTCCTAGGGCTTTCTGGCTCACCCCTCCATCCGCACACTACTCGAGGTCATTACAAGTATCATCATCTCTCCAGGTGCCATTTTTTTCTCCCTTTTTCTAAAGGGAAAAAAGGGTAATAAATCAGTGCCAAAGTGCAAACCCAAATTTAACCCAAGGTTAAAACTATAGTTAGTAGATTAACATAAAATCAAAGATAACTTGTTATTTAAGTTAACTCATTTGCGTAAGTCTTCATATCCACCATTTTTATGCTAACAAACCTGAAAAAATATTAGAGTATGACAGAGATTCTCTCTTACCATGAAGAATAAGTGTTGCACATGGCTTTCCATCCAAAAATTTAAGCACGAGATCCTGCGTGGCCCGAACACAAGTTGAGCTTATTGTTTTCACACAGTTGGTCACTTTGGTGAATTATTTGATGTCAAAGATTAAAACCTCCATTAATGTCTACCATTAAATAAAAAAACCTAAATCCCTACCTCAAAAATTTTATTTTTTGATTTGCAAGAGTTCTAGCAGACGAATGAATCACTATGAAAATTGGATCACGGGATCACGGTGCAGTGAACCCAACAATGGTATTTTTTAAAAATTGACACCAATTTGACCAGATTAATAAAAATATAAATTTATCTATATAGTGACCTACTAAAAGTAGTATGTCTTGAAAAACATCATGCTCCAATCACTCAAAACATTCAAAACTAGTGTGAAACAAAAAACCAAGTAAAACATGCAAATTTCCAAAAATAATAGTTTCCAAAAATGAACTTGCTAAAAATAAAAAACTTCCTACAAATGGAAAAGCATCATAAATGGAGGTGAATTAAGTGTGCTAGGATCTTTAGAAGACAAGATTTAAGAAAAAGGGCAATTTTTCCCAAAATAACATCTCATGGTCTCTCCAAGTGGCATGATATTGCTGAGGTGCCAATATTTGCACATATTGTCCCTTTTTCCAAGGGGAAAAAAAGGGATACAAAATGGAGCCCCATGAAATCCTATTTTTGGTCCTCAATGCGCCCAACTTTCCAGCTCACGGGGCTTACCCGGCTCACCCCTCCATCTCGCACACTACTCGGATCTTCGCCAACTATCATCATCTCTCCAAGGAAACATTTTTTCCTTCTTATTCATTTTCCAAGGGTAAAAATGGGAATAAATGGGGCCAATTTGAAAGCTAAATTTAAACCAACTTCATTCACCCAAGGTTAAAAGCGCATTTAGTAGATTAGCATGAAATCAAAGTTAACTTGTTTTGAAGTTAACTCCTTTACACAAGGCTGCATATTCACCATTGTTAATGCTATAAAACCTGAAAAAACATCAGAGTATGATAGAGATTCTACTTAACCATGAATAATAAGTGTTGTACATGGCTCTCCATCTGAAAATCTAAGTATGAGATCCCTACGTGAAGATGAACACAAGTTAATGTCAAGTGTTTTTGCACAGTTGGTCACTTTAGTGAATTTTTTGCTGTCAAAGTTTCAAGCCTCCATTAATTTCTACCATCACATAACAACAAACTTGAATCCCTACCTCAAAAATTTTCTTTTCATATTTTCAAGATTTATATCGGATGGATCACCGTGAAAATAGGAGCATGAGATCACGGTGCGGAAGAGAATCCAACAATGATGCTTTCATTACAAATCGACACTAGTTTGACTAGTTAATAAAAATATAAAGTTATCTATATATTGACATGATAAAAATAATATGTCTCTCAAAACATCAAGATCGAATCACTTAGAACGTTCATAAGTAGTGCGAAACAACAAACAAGGTAAAACATGTAAATTTCCAAAATAACAGTTTCCAAAAAATCAACTTTGTTAAAAATAAAAACTTCCTAAAAATGGTAAATAATCATCAATGGAGGTGAATTAAGTGTGCTAGGAGATTTAGAAGAAAAAAATTTGAAAAAAGGGAATTTTTTTCCCAAAATAAAGCAGCTCTAGTCCCACCTGCCAAAAATAAAAAGTTTCCATTTTTAGTGAAGAAAGTTACAATTAGCTCTGTTTTCACTCATCTAGATTTTTTTCTTGATCCTAACATGGTTGTAAAGTTGAATCACAACTCAAAAGATAAAATTAACCTTCCACAAGGATACTAAAGTATCATTAAGAGCACATTTGTGTTAAAGAGAAAGACAAAGTATATCGGGGAAAACATGTGAAAATCAGGGAACATCTTGAAGCTGCCAAATAATTTGAAAAGATTCAACAAGAACCATCGAATTCAAAATTCATAAAATGATGTAATCATGGTCATAGATGAAATGATGAATCTAATCATAAAAAAATGAAACATCTCGCCTTAGAATCCATCATCATCTCTCCAGAAACAAGTTGAAGTGAGATAGTCAAGTCATAAAAGTATTCATGCCATCATATGTGAAGAATATAAGGATCCTCCTTTTATCATCGAAGCATATGAACATGAAGGTATGCAAGCATCCCAATTCTGATTTTATTCAAGTACTTTGGAGTAATGAATAGGTGATCTTCATGTGTGGAATCATGAATGCAAGAACAAGAAATCATCCCAATTTCATTTGATGTCATAGTGTTCTTAAACACTCAATCAAACACTTATTAATGTGGTCACTCCCCCAAGGATAAAAAATTGTAAGGGAAACCAACAACCATTGAACATTAATCTTCGAGAGAAGGGGATAATGAAAAAATAATGCACAATGGTTCCATATTTTAGGAGGATTCATAAGAAGGTAAAGCTCATTGTAGATCCCATAGAGCCTCTTGAGTCAAGAAAGAGTGATCCATCACAACCTCCTTCTCTTCAAGAGCATCCAAGTGTATCTCTCTCAATGATGGAAACATTCTCATGAAGATCATGTAAATATGAGGTGTATAAAATTGTTTTGGATCTAGGAAAAGAAAGAAAGGCAATGATCTTCATTCAGAGCATTGTGCGTACAAGAATGGGCAATCATCTTGTTATAATTTTTGTCATCCACTTGGTAGTGTTATTAAACACTCACCTAAAGCATTGTAGTGTGAGCATATCTCAAGAAGGAGAGACATTTTCGTCATCTCATTCCATTCCAACTGGTGCCCACTTCTCAAGAATTTCACTCAAGAGTAATTCTTTCACCCTTATGACGAAGAATCATCTCAATAAGAGAAGAATAAACATCAAGAATATTGAGCGTCATGGAGTTGTATCTCATGATCATTGGATACATTTGTGAAAGCCTTAGGAGAAAGAAAGTGATGTTCACTCTCAATATGAGATCAAGAAGGAACCATTATAGGTGATTCCCTTAGTCATCTTAGGCTCACATTAGAATGTCTCACAATAGTGTTTTTAAACACTCATTCAATAATTTGGAGAGTTTATGCATCTCACGTAAAGAGGAAACTATGATTACCATGCCTCAGTTAGCAATTTCTTCATCGAAGATTCTCTTCATCATATCATCAACCCTTCTCTTTATGCCCTCTCTCTTTTCATATTCTAATTTTCAATTAAGAATGTACTTTTGTTATTTCATCTTATTCAATTAAATGAACCTTAGCTAAACATTGTAAGAGTACTTTTTCAAATTATAAGAAAAAGACCCACTTCTTAGGAATATGAAAGGTCACAAGTGACGAGGATAGGTGAAAGTCACGTGGGGGTAGTGAGGGAAAATTGTAATGCTATGAATTATAATGGCTTCTCCATTCCAAAGGGTTCAAAATTGTTGATTGAATGTATGTTGTTGATATTATAACTTATACATCAATAAATAAAGCTACAATTCTTCTATTTTTATTTATTAATGTTACACTACTCTCTCTTTCCAATGTCACATATATGATAATATTGTAAAACCAAGAAAGGTGTCTACGCCTTTGATAAATGAATCAATAGAATTCTATGTCTAGGATTTGTTATGTATTATCATGGTTTGTATTGTTGTGTTCTTCTAATTGGATGTAGATTCTCTCTGGTTATTGTATGTGAATTCTATAAGCCTACTCATAATAGTAACCCTCTGTCTCCTTATTTCCCTAACTCCCCTTTACCTATATTTTCTACTAATTCCTCCCTTGTACCTCATAAAATAGTTTGCCATAGGTTTGGTGGAGTGTTCTTGTGTGATCCCGATCTATTGACCACCCCATAAATTTTATGTAGTTTAAGTAGTTATTAGTGCAAATTCACAACATCCCCAAATCAACCTTCGATCTCCTTTTGGGAAATGGTCAAATTGGTGTGAATGAACAACATGGAGTTTTCTCAAAGTGTGGGACCTTTGAAAATTGGGGAAAACTCTCCAGATTGAAGTTGGTTCTTACTCCTCTATTTAGGTGTATGCATGTAATTTTTGTAAAGGTTCGATTCAAAATCCTACTCTAAAATCCAAAGAGACAAGGTTAAGAAAATGCATGGAAATGGGAAACAAAACTAAGCCAAAGCAAAATGGTGATACACCAAAGGAGTGCTTGAAATTCTCATTTTGTGAAATAGACACGAGATCATGAGGATGCAACATCAAAACATGCACAATTTTCCCAAATGCAATGAAAGATCGAAGAAATGAATCAATATAAGAGAGATTGAAAAAACTCATTCACAGAACATGCATTATCAATTCCAGATTTGATACGATGCATTACAATAGCAAGAAGGAAAAAAACGTGTTACAGTCCATATGGGAGGTCTGAAAATCCTCAAATCCACCTGCTAAGGAGAAAAGAAGAGCTTGCAAGAGCAAGAAATGTTCAACCCTTACAAAATGAGCCAAAACTAACTTTTAATGATAAAAAGAACAAAGAAAGGTAAAAAAACACGGGAAAATTGATTCGACATCTCCAACCACCAACAAGATTCATTAAAAAATCAAGGGCACCCTCACAAATCCATTTTTTGATGCATTCGGCCATGCTGGAGAAGAAATGGATGCCATACTTCATCAATTTTGGTGGTTGGGGGTCGGTTCTACATTTTTTCCCATGCTAGAGATGTTTCTTCAATTTTATCCCTCAAAATTTGCCCAAAACTCAAAATTGAAGCTTCCATAATGTAGAGGGCATTAATAACTTTCCAATGGTATGAAATTTGATGAATTTCGACCACTGGATCGAAAGATATGACCTTTTGAAATTCTGCGGCCAAATTAGGGCAAAAATGGTGAAAAACGGGTCCGTGGGCTCAACCTTTCCTTTTTCCTTTTTTTTGCAAAATTTACAAAAAGTCTTAAAAAACCCTGCAGCCCCATAGGGGCAAAGTGCCACGTGGTGTTAAAAGGGCTTCACGGGTCCAAAGATCACTTTTGTGCTAAAAGCACAAAAAATGTTAAAGTTTAAAATACCTCCCATAGCCTGACAACCCCGCTTCCTGCTTTGACTTTGAATTTTGGTCTTTGGTGGAAGTGTGGGTCACCTTATGACTTTTTCCCTTTGGAATGAAAAAGGGTTAAGTTCCAAATTCCCTCTGATCCTCCGCCTTCTTACTTTGCTTAATATGCGGCCACGTGTCCTCCTCGGACCTTAGGCAAATTTTCTTCCTTTGCGCCTTTGCGGGCTCAAGCGAAAATTACCTTTGTGCCCTCTTAGCCAAAAAGAATAAGTATCAAAAGTCTTCCACTTTCCACCAACCCGCAATCTCCTTTGGAAAAATTTCTTCCTTAGCTCTGCAGACCCGCCTAGGGAAAATTTTCACTGTAAACTCCATCGAGCCATAACTCAAAAAATACAAGGAGTTAGGAGGACTTCTTTACCTTTCTGGAAAGGGGAAGAAAAATCCTATCTGATGAAGCCATACCTAGAAACTTTTGAGTGTATGAAATGTGCAAAAATCCATTTTAAGTACCAGCAAAGGAAAAGGAGGAGGAGTTAACCAAAATAAGCATGGGCTTATTTTGGATAACAATTTTGGTGACTCAGAGGGGTCATCTACCTGCTAGATGAAATGACTAGATGCCTTGAAGCCTCCATTGGGCATGGAGTCCTGAATGATAGCCTGATAACTGATCTTCACTTGAAAACTTCCCTTTTAGGCCTCTTGGAAACCACTGAAACTTGAAACCGGTTGTGACCAAATGCCAAGACAATGCACTTTGTGTAAGAGAAAAATGGCACCACAAAAAACTATGTACAAACATGAAAATCATACATTATCCAAATGGAACATGTAGAGTGTGCAAAATCACTTCTTCTGCTGAAAAAAAAACTACCTACACTACTCTAACCAAGAGCAAAGGGAGCTCAAACAAATCTGCTGAACCGGCGGGGAGAAATAGCTTCCTTTCTCAAAATGGCAGCCATGCAAATGATTTGGAGCTGATCATGGCTGTTAGTATGAGTGGAAAATCAACAAGAATCTGGTCCTCCACCCAAATCATCAGGTGTCAACTGAAAACAAATTGAATACCTCTTTTAGTTTCTCTGCATTTGGACTGAAGAGGCATTGTAGTTGATCCTTGGTACTTTGCATAACATCCTCATGCTTAGAAGCAAGCATGACTGGTTGTGGCTCATCCTTTGGCTCCAATGAAACCAAGTACTTGATTGGGCATGGTCTGATCCATTTGATATGCCCATAGCTTTGAAATTCTCCTCCAAAAATGGATTCTTCTTGTAGACCTTCTTGGGTGGATGATGTGGAAGGAATGGTGAAAATCCTCGCTCTTTCTTCCTTCCTCCCATGAAGAACATGGAAGATTAAATCTTCCAATCTTGGTTCCAAATGAGCTATCATAACACGAGGTTGTTTTGTTTTGGAATGTTTCCCCTCGTGACAAAGCAGCAAGCTCTTGATGTTGAAGAACAAATGGTAGAGAAGAAAATGTTGTAATTTCAGTTGGCTCCTCCTCAAAGATTCTTCTAAGTCGATAAACAATCAAACTCTTCAATGTCCCCGCTCTGCAAAAAAATCTTTTCCCTCTTGTATGGTGACCTTCAAATCTGCATTTTCTTCACCATGTGCAACTTCATTTTCAAACATACAACTTGCTAATTCGAACTCATCCAAAAAATTAGATTTTTGGAGAGATGAAGTGGGAGAGAAACATGAAATTTCTTGTGCCTCTTGTTCATGATTCAATTTGGACCTGTTTTGTTCACCTCCATAATGGCTTCATTGATCAAATCAGCCCCTTCAAATGAAAGTAAAATGTATCAATAATGCTTCCTTCTTTTTTTGTTGCAAAAACTGACTTGATCTCATCCATTTGCTCCTCAAAAATGGGATTTTGAGCTGGTTTTTCTTCCTCCATAATGACTGATTTTGCAGTGCAAATTGGATCAGCATTTTCTTTGGGCAAAGTGCCAACATGGACACCCAACTCATCACAAACAAACTGTTGTTTTTCTTGCTTCACTGCTGCTATAAAATCAGCCTTGTTTACCACTTGTTCCCCAACTCCAACTTCCTCTTTTGGCTTCACCATCAAGGGGATTTTTGTGATCCTAAATTTGAGAGCCAAACTCAACAAACTTTGAATTTTTTCATCCTTTTTTAGCTCTTCTTTTTGCTTCTTTTTTCTCCTTGACTGGCATTCTGATTTTTTCTTTCCCAACATGGATTCGGGAATGCAAGAGGAGGGGTGGGTTGTGGTTCAACTAATTTTGTAATTATTTGTGGTGGTGGAGGAGGTAGAACCTCTTGTTTATTTGGAATGGAAAATGGAAAAGAGAGAAATTGAGGTGGGATGGGAGACTAGGAGGTGAAGAAATGGAATTAGATTTTGGGACAGTAGATGGAGAGTTTAAAACTTGACACTGCTGAGATAAAATAGATTGGGAAAGAGGAAAAGAAAAAGCATGAGATGGTGTGCTTACCCATTGACAAGGTTGTTGAATACTCCTCTCATACACCTCTATTCCTTTAGTCCACTTTGCAAGCAATGGCAGCATTGCAACAATGAAGTCAAGTTTCTCTTGCGGGCTATAATGCCTTGGAAAAGGTCCCACCCATGGACAAGGTGCCCTACAACCAATTCCAAATGCTTTCATTTGTGCTTGAGCCCTGGATTGCACCATGTTTGCCTCCATCTTTTGGATCTTCTCCAACAAATATGCATTTTCTTCTTGACTTGCCCTCACAATCATGTACCCTTGTGCTTGACATGCTTCATAGCCAAACTGACTTTGGCATTGCTCATATGGTTATGCATATTGGTTTTGAATTTGATCAAAATGCTGATTTGGAGGATTTGAAAAACATGTTGGAGGTGGGAAACATTGCAGTTGCTGAAATTTTAGATTCCATGGGGGAAATGAAGTCATGATTGCACAACTTCATGGAGTGAAAGAAGAATGAAGAGATGGAAGGAAAAATGGATGAGAAATGTACAAAATGAATGGAAAGAAGGTCTACAACTTCAGAGATGGGTTTTTGATTAGATGGAGTCACCATATGTGTTTGCAAGTGCCTCCAAAGGCTGAAATTTTAAACAAGAACACATCAACCTAAAAAATGAAGTGGAAGACCTCTTGCTCCCCACCAGGGCGTGCAAAAAATTAGTGGGACACAATGGTGTAATTTTTTTGTTTTTTTGAGACACTAAGAGAAGATGAAATATATAACCCTTGTGTCCCACCGGATGTGCCAAAACTATTAGTGCAAATTCACAACACCCCCAAATCGACCTTCAGATCTGTTGTTGGGAAATGGTCAATTTGGTGTGAATGCACAACATGGAGTTTTCCCAAAGTGTGGGACCTTTACAAATTGGGAAAACTCTCCAGATTGAAGTTGGTTCTTACTCCTCTGTTTAGGTGTATGCATGTAATTTTTAGAGGTTTGATTCAAAATCCTACTCTAAAATCCAAGGAGGCAAGGTTAAGAAAATGCATGGAAATGGGAAACAAAACTAAGCAAAAACAAAACGGTGATACACCAAAGGAGTGCTAAACTTCTTGTTTTGCAAAATAGACATAGATCATGAGGATGCAACATCAAAACATGCACAAATTTCCCAAATTCAATGAAAGATCATAAGGAAACAAATCAATACAAGAGAGGATTGAAAAAACTCATTCATAGAACATGCATTATCAGTTCCAGATTTGATACGATGCATTAGAATAGCAAGAAGGAAAAAAAAAAATGAGTTGCATTCCATATGGGAGGTCTGAAACTCCTCAAATACACCTGCTAAGGAGAAAATAAGAGCTTGCAAGAGCTAGAAATGTTCAACCCTTACAAAATGAGCCAAAACTGGCTTTTAACGATCAAAAAGCGAAATGAAGAAAGGTGAAAAAACATGGGCAAATTGATTCGACATCTCCAACCACCGACAAGATTCATTAAAACAGCAAGGGCACCCTCACAAATCCATTTTTCAATGCATTCGACCATGCTGGAGAAGAAACAAATGCCATACTTCATCAATTTTGGTGGTTGGGGGTCGGTTCTACATTTTTTTCCATGTTAGAGACGTTTCTTCAATTTTATCCCTCAAAATTTTCCCAAAACTCAAAATTGAAGCTTCCATGGTGTAGAGGGCATTGATAGCTTTCCAATGGTACCAAATTTGATGAATTTCAACCACTTGGATCGAAAGATATGACCTTTTGAAATTTGGGCCAAATTAGGGCAAAAATGGTGAAAAATGGGTCCGCGGGCTCAACCTTTCCTTTTTTCCCTTTTTTGCAAAATTTACAAAAAGTCTCAAAAAACCCATGGCCCCACAGGGGAAAAGTGCCATGTGGTGTTAAAAGGGCTTCGTGGGTCCAAAGATCACTTTTGCGCTAAAAGCACAAAAAACGTTAAAGTTTAAAATACCTCCTGCAGCCGCAACCCCTCTTCCTGCTTTGAATTTGACTTTTGGTCTTTGGCGGAAGTGCGGGTCACCTTGTGACTTTTTCCCTTTGGAATGAAAAGGGGTTAAGTTCCAAATTCCCTCCGATTCTCTGCCTTCTCGTTTTGCTTAATATGTGGCCACGTGTCCTCCTCGGACCTTAGGCAATTTTTTCTTCCTTTGCGCCTTTGTGGGCTCGCGGGCTGAAAATTAACTTTGTGCCCTCTTAGCCAAAAATACTAAGTATCAAAAGTCTTCCACTTTCCATACCCGACCTAAAATCTCCTTTGGAAACATTTCTTCCTTACCTCCATGAGACCCGCCCGGGAAATTTTCATCGTTAACTCCGTGAGCCATAACTCAAAAAATACAAGGAGTTAGAGGACTTCTTTACCTTTCTCGGAAAGGGGAAGAAAATCCTATCTAATGAAGCCATACTCAGAAAATTTTGAGTGCTGAAGTGTGTAAAAATCCATTTTAAGTACCAGTGAAAGGAAAAGGAGGAGGAGTTAACCAAAATAAGCATGGGCTTATTTTGGATAACGATAGTTTACATTCGATAATGGGAGCCTCCCCATACATAGTGAGGGGCTTAGCCCCACACTATTGGTGAAATTAATAATTTACAACACGAAAAATTATTTTGCCAACACAATATAAAAGGTGGTGTTATTTCCCGAGGTTAATATTGAACCCTAGTTGAATTTACCTAATTCAACATCTTAGTGAAAAATTGAAAGACCTCTAAAGTGTTGGAAAATGACGCCTTTTGAGATCAATCTCTAGAGAAGGATGTATCCTTATATCATATCTTAGTGCGAATAAATAATAAACACTAAACTAATACTTTCTAATCCTATCTTAAGTATTACAAAAGGACCAGGGTTGAGAGAGAGATGCTGAAATAAAGAGAGGTGATGCACCAAACTAAAATAGGGTTCGATTCTAGCTCTAGGGACACAAATATAAAAATGCATGCAAAGATCCAAGGAATGCACATTGAAAATTGGAACAAATAAATAAAGAAATAGGATTGAAATATTCACATTAAACACTAATGTATTCAAAGGAAAGAAATCACACTTGCACATAATATCAAGAACTTATCCATTTATAAGCTAATATATTGGAGGCACATGATATATTCATAGGTGTCCTACATAAGTATATGAGTAAAAAATTTGAGACTAAAAGGCTAGAGATCTTAGACTTAGTATAAAAGTGAACCCTTTACATGTGTTTTCACACTTACATATATAGAATTTGAGAGAGAAAGAAGAGGGAAATGATCACATCTAATGATCAATGAATTCAACCACCTTGCCAACACCAAGGACCAATCACCATTGATTTCATAGGCTAGGTATGGGTGCATGATATTCCCAATCGCATGACATCAACTTGTTAGTGCGGGAAGATGACACCATTCAAAATTAAATTCTACTTGTTGGAGTGATTGAGCACACAGTGCGATTAGGCCCAAATTTGATGTGTTTTACAAATTTTTTATGTCTCATTACCCGATCATGTCTTATATGGATTTTTGTTTAGCTTGGTTAACCTTAGATGATCCATGGATCCATTTCTATCTTCTTCCTTGATCCATGATCAATCGCTAACTATGTAATTCTTTCACCACTCATGACCTAATCTTTCTTCCTCCTGCAGTAGTACGCTGAATTCCACGTAGTATTTTGTATTCCATAGAATTTTTACTTATATCACAAACTCTTTATTTCATGGATTTCCAGTTTAAATTGTTCCATGGACAACCACTCCTTCGTTCTGTAGGTTCTTTTGATATGCATATTTTTTTGTTTCACAGAACTTACTTGCCAACTTGCGCAACATTTCCTTTATATGAGAGACTTTTTGTTCCACATATTTGTTTTCTTTGTATCACATGATTTTGAATTTACTTATTCCACAAATTTTCTACCCATTTGTTTTGTGCATTTTATTTTTTCACATAATTTCTTTTTTCATGTAACCCACCAACTTGAGTGGCATTTGTTTACAACATTATCCAACACTCCATACTTCAATTATCTTCCCTTGCAATGCTACTACATGGTTATTTTGTGGCATATTTCCTGCAGATGATGTTGCTTTTTTATGTGGGTTATGTATACATGTGGAACACTAAGTTTCCAATTTCCATGGAACAATACATTTTTCATTCCTTTGCTCCATATATTTTGTAGCAAGAAGTGATTAAGTATTTAACTTGAATGAAGTTGTCAAAATAACATGGGTGCTATTTTGGAAAACATGTGTACCAAACCTTGTAAAGATGTGGTCCTCTAAAATTTGGTGACAATGTTGGTTGTGAAATATTTGAAAGGTTATTCCTTTACTTAACACATGTAGGATTGTGTTGTGGTTAGGACGAACTTATGTCCATTCAAGGAATTCTCATTGGTGATACCAAGAAAGTCCAATGCCCACTCGATAAAGGGTTACACTTCAATAACTAGCTATAAGGGCATGATAATATTTTTATGTCTTGATGTATATATCTTAAATGGATGGAATTTATTGACATGGGAATGTGCATCCTTGAACAAATAGGTCTAATAATAGCTTACATGTAAAATATGCTTTGCACATTGGAATCACCCAAACCATAGCCGATGCCATGTTTCTCATGGAAATATTGCAATAATATAGAGAATTATTAGTCATTAAGGAACCAAACATATACGCCTTCATGGTTTCTTCTAAATAATGCACCTTATTTTATTATGAAATTATTTATCTTTAGGCACAAAGATGTTCTTTAAGTGAAATTGAGGTTCACAGGACATCTTTAATTGAAAGCAAGTAAAATACTATGTCATGGTACCACTTTTATGGTGTGAGTGAGTCGACCATGTAATTATTTCTCTTTAGGCACAAATATATTCTTTGAGTGAAATTTAGGTTCACAAGACATCTTTAATTGAGAAAGTAAATCACTATGTCATGGTACCGCTCTTATAGTGTGAGTGGATCGACCATGTATTACTTGGTAAACAACCTTTAAATCATCCTTTATCATCACATGACTTAGAACCATGCCACACACTATTTCATCGGCCATATTTCCATGCATATAAGGAAATTACTTATATATATCATCAATATAACATCAAAGAATACCAAAACAAAGAAATAAGATTAGAATATGCAAGTAGAAATGACATAACCATTTTAAGGGGAAACCTTTGTTGGACATGTGTCATTGATGGAAAACTATGTCTAGGTTGCATAAGAGTTAACATGAGGTGTCAAGTGGCATGGTGAAGTTGCATTGGTGAAGTGACATGGTGTAGGAGTGAGAACATGTTCTTGATGTATGGTTCAAGAAAACAAGGTGTAGTAAGTGTGATCAAAGGTGGTAAATTGTTTCTATGGTGTCCAACATGTTTAGATAGATGTGTAAGAGGTGTATAAGTATCTTTGAGGTTGAGAAAAGGTCATGGTTTAGGATTATAGTGCATGTTCAAGGTTCTTTGAATCAAGATCAAGAAGACAAGGAAAAAGGCATGGGAAAACTAGGTAGTAGGATGAGTTTCAGAGATAGATGAGAATAGATGCGTATTGGAAATCATGGATGACTCATTATAGAGGTGTGTGTAAGTAAATTTTGAGGTCATTTATCTAAAGGAAATGCATGAAAATTTGTTTTGATCTCTACCAAGCTCTCAAAATTGTCATTCCCAGCTTGATGGTCAAATTTGAATGCTCACCCACAAGTGTATACTCTGCATGGGGAACCAATATGTTTTTGATTTGTTAGGGCATGGAACTAAGAAAATTTCCAAGTGGAATGGGTTTATTTGGTTGTCAAACTTTTATGAACCATTGTTAAGAAGCTAAGTGAGTTTAAACCCTTGTAAAACCCTAGTTTCAGAGAAATAGAAAAATATGAAGGGTTTGGCCATGAAATAACTTGTGAAGGCTAGTATGTTGGTTCAGGGAATGTAGAAGACTCTCTAGATCTTATTTTGGTGGTGGTGGTATGTTCAGGTGTGATGATAAGCTACAAAAACTATATTTTGAGAAGATTTGCATTAACATGCATATTTTGCAGATGTAATGATGAAATACCAATTGTGGGAGAAAGTATGGGATATTTTCTAAGTATTCATGAAGATATTTGGATAGGTTATGTGCAAGAAATGAGTGAAACCTTTCTCCCAAAAGTGCCTACTGCTAATGGCCTAAAGAGGCTATAACCAGTCATGGAGGTCCAAAGGGTTTGTGATATTTTGTATAGTATATCATTGAAATATGAGAATCGATAGCTTGTAGAGGTATGACATGATGTGTTTGAGCTCATGGTTTGATCAGAAGTGGTGTATTTTGGCTTAAGCCTAATGGCCTAATCAACCCAATTAGGATTGTCAAGAAGGCTTGTGGAACATGTATGCAAGTATGGATTTCTTCATGTGACATATGCATATGAGTGCTTGAAGAGGAGTGTTAGGATGCCATTGAAGTGTTCCAAGTGATGGAAGTTCTTGGAAGTTTCCTTGGAGGTGTTAGAGCTTGATGAGTAGTTGACTAGTTCTTGAGACCTAGAACCAGGTTTGAGAAGTTTCAGATAAGGAAGCATTTTGGATCCTTATGCCTTAAAATAATGAGTGTTATGAGTTATATGAGCTATACGAGGTAAATAAATTTCAATTCATATGCCACATGTGCCTTGGTGAGGATATTTTGTGTGCACAGTTGTTCACTTTTGAGGACCTGGCAAATTAGGTACTTAAACCTAATAGGAAATGCTTACAAAATGAAGTGGTCTACATTGAAGATGGATAAAGAAGAGTTGTTCAAGAATAAGTATGGAGTCTATAGGTTGTTTCTAAAGTTTTCAGAGCTGATGGAGTCTTTTTGGATATGCCTTATGTCATTGAAATTCAAATTGTGACTATTGGAAGTGAAGACTTGTTTTAGGCCTAATTGAGAAGCATTGTATTGTTTAGGCTTATGCCGACATGTAAGGTCCCTTTAAGTAACTTATATGAATGCGTAAGGTGTCTTTTTATGTTTTTATGATCAAAATTACATGGGTCTAATGGTATTTTATTGACCTATATGGTATTGTGGCATGAATCATGTATATAAAGAAAAGTGTAAAGCTCATTTGAGGTAGTGAAGAGGATGGAGATGTGAAAAATCAAGAAGAAGTGTGTGAAGAGGTCATAGGGATATAGAGTAGAGTAGAGAAGAGGCATGCAAATTTGAGAAGATCGGAGGAGTGGAGATTCAAGGTTATTTGACCTAATCATCACATTTCTATGAATTCATGAGCGAAGGAGAGAGTCATGAGCATTTGAGAAGAGCAGAGGAGTGGAGATTCAAGGTTATTTGACCTAATCATCACATTTTGTGAATTCATGAGTGAAGGAGAGAGAGTTGTTTGAGAGAGTTTTTATTGAAGAGGGCAACAAGAGTGATCAAAATTAGTTGGTTGAAAAACAAGGTTACCAAGTGATCTTCATATCAGGTGGCTAAGTGGGTGCATGGTCACATTGGGGTTTTATCTTCCTTGTAGAGTGGGTGCTCTACTAAATAGGGGTTGGTTCTCCTTGTGGGGTTTGTGCTTCACTAAATTTGTGGGGATTGGTGCTCCTTGTGAAGTAGGTGCTTCGCTAAAGAAATATCTTATGTTGTGTAATATACACATGAGTCCTTTGTGTTGAGTAATATATGTAGAGGTTTAGTGGGTTTTATTCCCCTTGAGGGTTTCCCACATATATCTTATGTCATTGTGTCATTTTCTCATGTGTATGTTTGAATGTGCATGGTATAATCATCTTAATGCTTAAAGGTTTATAATTATCCATGGTTAATTGAATGAAATTTTTAAAGGAATGATTGACCCCCAGTCATTTTTCTTCCAAAAAAACCTCCAAACCTTATAATAAGACTCAAATTCTCAATATGATTATCATCTACTTGTGAAAATATCATATATACCCTAATGTGCTATATAAACCACCTATGATGACCTATGAAGCATATGAAAGAATAGATAAATAAGATATGACATGTTAAGAGATTATGTTAGAAAAATTTGGCCATACATTTATTGATATATGATTAAGGGTGTAAAATTCCCTCTCATTTAAAGAAACATTTTCCCCAATGTTGGAAATCTCTATATACTTTCTGTAAGAATGCTTCATCTTTCTATGTTGCATCTTAATTGTCTAAATTATACCACTTGATCATATACTCATTAATGACCCTAGTACTTAACCCTTAATGCCTATTTGCATGATTATTTCATGATCCAAGATGATTTTTCCATCCTCATTAATCTCAAATAACATTGATTGGGCTTACACCCTCTTTCCAATGACCTTCTTTAAACAAGAAATATGGAAGATTTGATGTATTTTGGTTGATTAAGGGAGATTTCATCTATATGCCACACTTCCAATTATTTGTAGCACTTGATAAAGGCCATAATATTTAGGTGAAATATTTTCATCCTTATTCTATTTTTTAAAGGATATATACTTATATGGATGTAATCACACAAAAACAAAGTCTCCAACTTCAAAGTATCATTCAATTTAGTATTGATAAGATTTTTGCTTCATGTGGTTATATGACATTTCCAAATTCTCTTTAAGGCTAGAGAGTACCTCATTTTGGTGTTGAATGTGATATTAAACTACTACCATTATTGGATGTATGCTCAAGGTGGAGGTGAGTGATGGTGTATGGTACCCATAAATTTCCAAAAATGGAGAAATTTTGGATGAGGCGTGAATGAAGTGCTATACCACCATTATTTTAGTGAAATCCATTACACCCATCTCACCTATTTTTCATAAGAACAACATTAAAGGTGAAATTTCAAAAATTATTTACTACCTCAGTATATCCATTAGATTGGGGATGCTATGATGAATTAAGAGCCAATTGAGTACCCAACCATGCAAACAAATAAATCTAAAATTTACTAGTAAATATAATGTCGGGATCACTAACTATAATCTTAGGTATACCATGTAGCTTCAAATGTATCCATAAAAGATATGGCTATTGTAATTTATATAATAGGATGTGACAAGGTGATCCATATGGATCTAAAGAAATTCCACTTCATCGAAACAACCAGAACTAGAAAAAAGAGGAATAAACTATTAAGTTACGAAATGCCACTCTATGCAGATTAGCAAAATGCATAACCATCCCGATAGTTGCATAACCACCCATTACATAGAAAAAAATTACATAACCACCATGGTGGTTGTATAACCCATAGTCTACATACATCGACGGTCATGTCACTAATGAATGCAAAAATAAATAAAGCCACGAATAATCATGGATTTGGAATGTCCAGACTATGTCTCTTCCCTGTATGACCCTTCCTATTCTCCAGTGCATGGGAGGACATGGGAAACAACTATAAATACAAGGAGAACAAGTGGTTTTGGATCATCGAAGTTGGAATGAAGAAAAGTGAGAAAGAAACCATTGAAGTTGGAATTGTTTTGTAGAAGTAAGGTGTGAGAAAAGAAAAGAAAGTACAAAAGGGAGGTGTTGACATTGTTTATCTTCCTTCATCTTATTGTAATATGTATCTTCTTTAATTTGGCCAATATATAAGTGGGAAGAAAGAGAAATTTCCCTTCTCGATGGTTTTCCCTCAAATCTGGGGGTTTTTAGGATAAAAATATTATGTGTGTGCTAAATTGTCATCTTTCCTTTACTACAAAATAGTTCTAAGTTCATATTTCATTCACTAGCATTTAATAACTGTCATTTTCAAAAATTGAAAGTACAATAGTAATTGTTGTGGTCTCGTAAATTTCCAAAATTAGAGGTTTACTAATCACAAGGTAAAAATGATGAATATTTGGTGATTCTATCTATAACCACCATGATTACACTTTTCACTTCAAATTTTGGAAATTTTTTAATGAAATCATGGAAAATTCTTCCCACATATGAATATGAATATATAGAGGTCACGAAGACTCGAAGTTTGTAGTTTTTCCTTGTTATGATGAAAAACTAAAAATTCAACCACCCATTTTGGACACCCCCTTTCAAACCTTCTCAAAATAAATCCACTTAATTCTATAATAAGTTTTCAGAAGCTATAATTTCCACCCATTAGAGAAGCATGGAACTTAGAATAAACTTGACTTTTAAGGTTAGAGATCTTGCATAAGTAAAACTTGTTAGAGTAGGTATTTACCTTAGCTCATGTTCACCTAAGTACTTTATTTACCTTTACTGTATTTATCCTCACCGACTTATGTGTGTGGATATTTATTTTTATTTATTTATATATTAGGGGGATATTATCTAGTTGTTAGGTATAGTTCTTTCCTTGATCTATGGTATTGACTAGATCCTTGATGTCTAGTTCTCTCCTAAATCTATGGACTTAACTAGTTCTTTGATGACCATTTATTTCCTTAATTTATGGCTTGATCTACGACCTTGAATGGGTCTTAGATTTTTATTCCTTGCCTATATAAGCAAGGCCCATTCTCATTGTATTTCATTGAGTTCCATAAAAATATATGATATTTCTTCTCATTTGTTTGTAAGCGTTTATGTAAAGGTATTCTAGCGAATCACTTTCATCTTATTGATCATGGTGTTTGATTAGCATCTATGTTCTTGGCTTGGTACGATCTGGTTATCGTTCCTTTTAAAACTTATCCTCATACCTAATGCACCCCTTCCATATAATTTTTCCCACATGGCTAAGACATGCTTAGATCTTGTTGGATGTTTTGAACGAGAGTGTGGTCTCTATGTCATTATATCACTTTGATCTTACCTGATTGAATCAATATTCTTATAATATGGACATTTCATATATTAATGCTTTTGTGGACTCATCCCTCTCAGAAAATACATAAACTACCACATTTTCCTTTCCTTTTTTATAAATGTTCTCAAAGTCATAACCCAACATTTTTAACCCATATTTGTTGTTCTTCGGATGATATTTGTTGCTCTAAAAGTATTTGAAACTATCATGATCAGTTTTCACCTTGAAGTGAAGACCCATGAGACACGGTCTTCATTTTTGACCGCATAAAAATAACTATAATTTATTTCTCATAAGTTGGTTTGGATAGATTATTACCTCTTACATATTGAATATGCAAAAAATGGGCATCCATATTGCATGATTACTCCACCTATACCACACCCTAAAGTATCACATTTGACATTGAAGGTTTTGGATAAATATGGGGTATCAAGGACTGGAGTGGTACACATGTCCTTATTTAGTGTCTCAAATGCCAACGTTGCTTCCTCATTCCAATAGAAGGAGTATTTCTTCAATAAAGTTGTGAATGGTGTTACAATGCTAAGCATATTCCTTCACAAATATGTGATAATAACTTGTAATCCCTAAGAATCCCCTGATGTTTATGAGGGTTTTATGTAACTTCCTGATTTGAAATAAGACCTTGAATAAACCCGGTTTATGTAATTCTAATATGTAGCATTTGTAGAATAAATTTATTGTATAAAAATCAAATCTTATGGACTATAAGGATTTTACTAAGTGTGGAATTTATGAAAAATATGTTTTAATGGCGTAATTGGGTTCCTCTTGAAAAAATACACACTTTCAAAAAAATGACACTCAATTTTGAGTTTGTATGTAAAATTTATGGCCTTCACAAGTTACATGCTTTTCAAAGGAAACAAAACCACCCCAAATGAAGTTTTCCCCTCATCAAAGGTTTTACATCACAATGGTGGTTTTGGTTAGTGGTTATATAATCACCACCTACAAATACAAGCAATTTTTTCTATGATAAAAATAAATTCATATAACGTAACACTTATGAGTTTTTCAACACCGAAATTGTTTCTTGGAAGTTTCTCATGTTAGGGGAATATTTCTAGGTTTCTTTGAATGTTACAAATCATCAAGAATGTAAGAGGAGCTATAAATTTTGGATTCCCATTGTTGTTATAAGTAATTTGGAGTCTTTTTCCATGGTTAGCCAATGAGCTCTCCATAATGAGAGGATATTTATTGAGGATGTTGTTTTTAGAGGAGTGTATACAAGGTTTTAAGAATGTTTTGTTCGAGCTTTGGAGAGAGAGAATGAAAAATTAGCTCTATGAAGGCCATTAATGGAAGTAACTCATACATGTTTGTGAATTACATATTTAGTGAGGAGTGAAGTGACATTACCCACTATATTTTTCCCCTTCTTGCGTTTCTCTAGGATAAAATATGGTGTTCAATTGTGATTTTCCTTCCTTGTTTCTCATTGTGTATGTTTTAAAATTGTTGCACATTAATTTCATAAACCCATAACTCTATTTTTCATGAAATGCATTTTTAGTCTCTTTGTAAACTAGGAATCACTAGAGTCCATACTTGTGAAATATAGTGAGGAATATATACCTAGATTATGGATCAAATTGGTATCGGATCATTTTTTCCTTTTTAGTAAAATGTTTTTCTAACACTTTTTAGATTTTTTTCCTTTGGTGTGTGGTTTGTGTGGTATGATTTTTTTGTAGATAGATTCTTATTACATGGATAACATATGCTAGTAGAGAGTTTGTATTGATTCCTTGGTAGTAATGTGGGGTTAATGTTACCATTGTTATTCTTATGAAGAAAAGGACAATAGAAAGCATATTTGGGAACTATATTTTTTCGGTCATAACCAACAATCTTTGAATGATTTGAAAACGGTTAAAATCAATTGACTCAGTTTCTTATTTTTATGGATACATAATTTTTTCATCCAAAATCCACGTACTAAATTAGATTTTAGCATATCAAAACTTTGAAATTGATTAAAAATGCATTAAAACACTATTTCACCAATTCCACATCCATTTTCACTAGTTCTCAATTTTCTCATAGTTACCCAAAAAAAACATAAAGGCTTAAAAATGATGAAATCAATATGAAATCTGAATTATGAGGTTCCAAATAACCATGGAAAACAAACTGATACTTCATTTAACTAGTTTATCGGGTTTGGTACTTTTCAAGTTATCTCCATTTCCGTAAATGATTAAGTTGGCTTAAAATTTAATTTTCAAATCATCAAATGATTATAAATAGAAATATGAATAAAATCAAATACAAATAACTCCCAAATTAATAATGGAGTTGATTTGTGAGGGAATACATCTGCTAGTTTGCTAAAAATACAAACTAATCCTATTAAAATGGTGTTAAAACATTAAATTATCGAAAATGGGATTAGGACCTACAAATACTTTATTCTCAATCTCTAGGAAGTCTTCATGACTACTAATTATAAAAATTAGACAAGTATCTATTTATCTCTCTCTGAAAATTCATTTTTCTCTCCCTATGAGGATATTTTATCTCTCCAAAGGCTAAAAATCTCTCAAAATGTGGATATATCTTTTCACAACATCTCCAAAGCTACACTTTTATCTATCCACCAACATCCATACATAAAAACTCATTAAAACTGCCATCTTCCTTATTCCAAGGGGATGATTGTCCATTATAGGCTGTAACATAAAAAAATCACCTTCAAATATAAGTTTTCTCCTTTATATTTTTATGAGCACATGGATCAATGCTCAAGAGAATATCCTTTTTCCCAAAAAGGAAGGGTTAGAATCCCATGGGATATATTTGATCCATTATTTGCTTATAAAAATCATTACATCATAACATAAGTAATAAATAAAGAAATACTTACATATTATATAATGAAATAAATAACATCATAACATAAGTGACATATAATATAATTATAGTGGAAAACCCCAATAGGGTAAAAACCACTTTGAAAATAACCTTTTACTTCAGAGAACTTATTTTACATCCAGTAAGATCACCTCCTCCTTTAAAACCCTATTTACCAAGGGTAAAACCAAATCACTTGATTTGCACACCTTTGATATATTTCCCAAATATATCAAATGAGGACCTAAAGTCCTTTTTATATAAGGTGATCGGGTATGTCTCCCGACCCACCTTTTCAACCTAAAATGGTTGACACATATACCTAGGTGAGTGTATTTAATAAATATAAACATAAATGATTCACATTATTAAATACTTACCTAATGTATATTACCTAGGTATAAATATTTAATAATAGAAAAGTATTTCATATTATTAAATATTTAACCTATATAATAGTGATGGACCCATATTAATTAAGGGTTGGCCAGACCACTTAATCATTATGTTCCAACACTCCCCTTAATGTTAAGTGGGATAACATATGCTAATAGATTACCTACCCATGGTACACTACAGAGATTTACAATCCTTAAACCATAAAGGTTTTAGGCTAGCATATCGGTGAAGGAATTATAACACCTTCATCATACTCAAGTTACCTTTTGGTACAAAAGGATTTGGAATCCCAAAGATCATCCCATGATCAGTGGCTAAGTATGATTTGTGAGTTTTACATATTCTCACAGTTCTCATAAAAGGTTATTAAACCCAAGCATATAGGAGTCTTTTATAACCAAGGACCTCCTTAATAATATGCTTGTACTG
This sequence comes from Taxus wallichiana var. yunnanensis, assembly GCA_018340775.1. NCBI lineage: Eukaryota > Viridiplantae > Streptophyta > Pinopsida > Cupressales > Taxaceae > Taxus > Taxus wallichiana. The sequence continues at coordinate 22,089,958 of CM031235.1, read as the reverse complement.
GATGTTTACCAAGAAAACTCAATAACACTAAAGAGTTTACTGAAGACCACCTTTAAGATCTTTCTACACTTCTTTCTAAAAAAAAGTCAGGAGGTATACATGCCCAAGGTCTTTTTACACTTGCCCGAAGGTCTTTTTACAAATGCCCAAAGGTATTTTTACAAAAACCAAGTTCCATTAGGAGGTGACATTGTCATGCACACTCCCCCTCAATGGAAACTCCAACAATCCAAGATTTTCATGAAAGTGACAAAACTTTGCAACACTCAGGGGCTTTGTGAAGATATCAACAACTGCTCTTCATTAACATGAACTTGAGATCTATCTCACCACTTAGCACCTTCTCACGGATGAAGTGTATATGTATCTCAATGTGCTTCATCCTCTGATGTTGTACTAGATTATGTGCAAGAGCTATGGTGCTTTGGTTGTCACAAAAAAAGGAACACTACATGTGATCCTTCATCTTTATCTCATCAACAACCTCTTTAGCCATAAAGCCTCTTTTGCAGCTTCCATTGCACTTCTATACTCAACTTTTTGTTGAGAGATAGAAATAGTTGGTTGCTTTTTTCTTGCACCAAGTAATGGCACCTGCACCAAATTTAAACACATAACCAAAAGTAGATTTTCTATCCAATACATCACCAACATGATCAGAATCACAAAATCCATATAAGTTAGCATTTTCATTCTTAGTATAATGCAACCCATAATTGATTGTACCTTTAATATATCTAAGAATCCTTTTTGCAAGATTCCAATGATCTCTATAAGGTTCCTACATAAACCTAGAAGCAATTCCTACTTGCATAGGAAATATCTGGTCTGTGATAGTTAGATATATCAAACTACCAACTAACTTCCTATATAAAGTAGGATCAAATTTTTCACATGCAGGTTTAGGATCAATTTTCAGTCCAACTTCCATAGGAGTAGAAATTGGTTTACAATCAATCATGTTAAAAATTTTCAAGTACATTGGTTGCATATTGTGCTTGAGAAACAACAATAGAATGTTTATCTTGAAATACAACCATGCCAAGAAAATGATGTAAGAGACCTAAATCAGTCATTTCAAAGTATTGTTTCAATTTTTCTTTAATTCTACAAATTAAAGCAGGATTATCACCAATCATAAGAAAATCATCAACATATATACAAACAATGATAATATGTGATCCTTCTTGCTTAATGAATAGATCATTTTCAGAAGAACAATTAACAAATCCTAACTATTTAAAGAAAGAATTAATTTTCACATACCAAGCTCTAGGAGCTTGCTTTAAACCATACAAGGATTTTTTCAATTTACAAACATAGTTTTCTTTACCAGTTTCTTCAAATCCTTTAGGTTGAGACATGTAAAGTTCTTCTTTTAAATCACCATTCAAAAAGGTATTTTCACATCCATTTGGTGGATTTCCCACCCAAATTGAGTGGAAATTACAAATAAGGTCCTAACAGTACTCATTTTAGCTACAGGGGAAAATGTCTCAACATAATCAATACCAAGTTTTTGAGTGAAACCTCTAGCAACAAGTCTAGCTTTATGTTTGTCAATACTACCATCTACATTATATTTTACTTTGTATAACCACCTAGACCCTATAATACTTCTTTTCTCTAGAGGTGGAACCAACTCCCAGGTTTGATTTTGAATTAGGGCATTATATTCAACTTGCATTGCATTGATCCACTTCTCATCCTGAGAAGCTTCTTCAAAACTTTGTGGCTCAGGTTCATACAAGGTCATTAATGCATGGTACATATGATGGCTTCTAGTCATTTTCCTAAGATCAATAGGATTAGAACTTTCTAACACATGATTGAGCCCATTTTGGTTTCTTAACTAGGGAGTTAGGAGATTCAGAAGCATCTATAGTATCAACACAAGAAACATCATCATGACCATTTACTATATTCTCATTATCAGAATCATAACCATCATTAGAAATATTGACAGAGTTAGGAACATCTTTACCATTATTAGATGAACAAAATATTTTTCCAAAACCACCACATTGTGGTTTTCAGTTACTTCCCTTTTTACAGGTCATAAATCCTTAGACCTGTAGTGTTAATACCATATCCAATGAAAACACAAGAGAAATAAGTCATATCAAGTTTCTTTCTTTTCTTTTTAGGAATGTATAAAGAAGCAGACTACCAAAAAATTTTAGATGAGAAATATCAGGTTTTTGATTTGACCATTTTTCTAAAGGAGTTGAAAGATGAATAGATTTGGTGGGAACCCTATTTAGAATGTAGACTGTTGTGTTCATTGCTTTTTCCCATACAAAATTTGGGAAGACTAGCAAAATGAAGCATAGTGTGAGCCATATCTAAAATAGTCCTATTCTTACGTTCTGCAACACCATTAGATTGGGAGAATGAGGAGAAGTTAATTCCTTTTAATACCACAATCAATACAAAAATTTCAAATGCTTTGCTAACATATTCACCCCCATTATCTATTCTAAGTCTCTTAATTTTATAATTTGAAGAGTTTTCAACAGATGCTTTAAATTCCTTAAATTTCCCAAGTACATCAGATTTATTTTTAAGAAAATATGACCAAATCATCCTGGTGAAATCATCAATGAAAGTCACAACATATAAAGAACCATTTAATGAAGCTACTTCAAGAGGTCCTCTAACATCACTATGAATAAGTTCTAGTGGGGAAGAGGAACTCTCTTCAAGATGTGAGTGAAAGGGTTTAGCACTTTGTTTTGAGCGTAAACACCCTTCACACATCATGAGAAGAAGACAACACAAAAACCTTTCACAAGATTATATCTAGCCATTTCATATAAACTTTGATAATTAACATGTCCTAATCTTTCATGCCATAGTTTTGAATTATTCAAACTTTGAGAAACAAAACAGATGCAAAATAGAAATCATCAAAAATATACAAACCATTTCTTTGAATTCCTTCAGCTATTATATTATCATTACTATCCTTGATATACCAAGTATCTTTCAAAATTTGAATAGCCAAACCATCATGAGTTAATTGAGAACATGATAAAAGGTTCTTTTTGAGCTTAGGAACAAATAAAACATTATTCAACACACCATTAGCAAATTTTACTTTTCCTTTCTCTATTGCTTCTAAAGATGAGTTATCACCAAGATACACACGTTCATTGATTTTCACAACATCAAATAAAGAATTTGAAACACCAATCATATGATTTGATGCACCTGAATCTAAAATCCATTCAAAATTAGAGGAAGAATACAACACAACATATAATGCAACAGTTTTAGGAATATCATTAGAGCTATCCTTTTTCCTTAAATTGTATTTAGAAGAAACAATTTGTTTTTTATTTTTATGGATAGGTTTCTTAGTTTTGCAATCTTCCTTTTTATGTCCAAATTTACCACATTTGTGACATTTACCACTAAAGCTAACACACAATTGATCAAAGAAAAAAATTTTCTTATCAACAAAAGAAGATTTAGATCTAAATTTTTGATCTGAGAAGGGCTTGCGAGGTTTGAACTTTGAATTCTGAGCAAGAAGTTCCGAGAGGCATTCTCCTTAGAGTCAAAGTTCATCATCACTTGCTCTTCCTATATATCAAAGTGAACTCAAGGTATTTAAATCAGGTAGATCATTTTCATTCTGATATTTAGAGTTCAAGATAGAAATAAAATTCCTAAATCTTTCATGTATATTTAACTGAACAATAAAGTAGATTAATTTTTCACCAATTAAATCACAATTGCATCCATCTAATTGTGCTTTAATATTTTTAATTTTGGCTAAGAAATTAACTACTTTTTCATCTCCTTTCATAGGAGTTGTAAGCAATTCTAAAACTAATTTAATAATTTTAGATAAACGCGTACCTTCATGCATGGATTCTAGTTGTGTCCATACCTCTTTTGATGTTCGATATTACCAATGTGTAGAAGGTACTCATCATTCACATTACACAAAATCATGGAAAGAGCCTCCTGCATTCGTTGTGAGAATGCATTCATGTTATCTACAGTTGCTTGACGACCGGTGGGAGCAACCTCAGATCCAGAAACAATTGTCCAGAGTTTCCTCGCCATAAGTTCTGATTTGACCCTGATCTTCCAAATGTTGTAGTTGGTTCCATTCAGATCTGGGTTTTGTCAAGACAGAAATAGTTGGACGTCATTGTTTTCCTGAACCTATAAAACACACCCCATTATAATATACAATGTACCACAGTTAGATACATATTTATAAAAAAAAAAAAATAAACACTTTTAATAGAAATAGATCTAAATTTTATAGATCTACATAAAATATTTAATCATAACTAATTTTTTCATTACAATGCATATTAATTAACCTCCCATGATCAAAATAATAACCCATAATATAAAGGGCTTTGCATTATACCCCACTTATATATAAAAAAATTCTAACCATATAGAAGTGAAGAAGAAACCCCTAAGAATGCAAAACAACTTCAAATTTTTGGAAAAAAAATAATGTAGACAAAGATCCAACCAACTTAAATTTGACGTCTAAATGACCGTCATATACGCTTATTTTGGTTTGGTCTTGATGCATTTGGTCTGTGAAATTTCATCATTTGACCGTCAAATTTAATGGAGTCAAAACTTGTTGTTTGACCGTCAAATTCCAAATTTCTTCTTCTATATAATATTAGGGAGGTTATATTTTAATACATTATATTAACCTTGTATATTTTAATACATTATATTAACCTATTATAATTTATAATGTAAAAATATATTCACTTTAAAAAAGAGGTATATAGTTTATATAATGTAAATAAAAAACAACATATAGTCTATAAAAAATTATAAACTATAGTATATATACTTATTTAAAAAAAACATATAACCCTTATTACGGGGCCCCTCATGAAAAAAAATTTAAAACATTTACTAAGCCATGTAATTTTAAATTCTACATAAACCTTAGAATTTACAGAGGAGACAACATTTTTCACACTTCCAATGGAAAAAATTCAAATCCTATTTTGATGGAGCTTTGTCTCCTCCTTAATTTACCATTGAAAAAATTCAACCTGCACATATTAAAACTATAAAAAAAAATTTTCAAATATTTTACCCTTACCTCTACACAAGTTTTCATGGAAGGTAAGAAGTTTCCAAATTTTCCACCTGTGAATTCACCTTGATTCTTCACAAAGAAAAATTTTTAGGTTGCACAATGGAAAGAAGGGGCCGGTTATTTTAAATACCCTTCCGGTTGGTTAAAAAAACCCGTACAAATTAAATAAATAAAATACAAAACATTTGATCTTAATTTATTTAATTTACCCTTCCGGGTTGGTTGAAAAAACCCATACAAATTAAATAAATAAAATACAAAACATTTGATCTTAATTTATTTAATTTACCTTTCCTAGTTTAGTTGTTCATAACGAAAAATAAATACATACCAATTAAATAAATAAAATAAAAACATTTGATCTTAATTTAAATTTATTTACCTTACGTTAATCATAAATTTAGAATTTGAGGATTCTAATAAATATAATTTAATCAACTTACATATTATATAATGTTACAATAAATATTTAAATAAACATTACATCATAACATAAATAAATAAAGAAATACTTACAGAAATAAATAACACAGTGACAAATATTTATAGTGGAAAACCCAATAGGGTAAAAAACCACTTTGAAAATAACCTTTTACTTCAGAGAACTTATTTTACATCCAATAAGATCACCTCCTCCTTAAAACCCTATTTACCAAGGGTAAAACCAAATCACTTGATTTGCACACCTTTGATATATTTCCCAATATATCAAATGAGGACCTAAAGTCCTTTTTATATAAGGTGATCGGGTATGTCTCTCCGACCCACCTTTTCAACCTAAAATGGTTGACACATATACCTAGGTGAGTGTATTTAATAAATATAAACATAAATGATTCACATTATTAAATACTTACCTAATGTATATTACCTAGGTATGAATATTTAATAATAGAAAAGTATTTCATATTATTAAATATTTAACCTATATAATAGTGATGGACCCATATTAATATCCCACATTGATGGAATATGATATTTAATGAGATTAATGGATAAACCACATACATGCAACATGAAAATAGGTGGTAGGGTCCCCTCATAAAAAAAGAGGGGATCCCACTATTTATTGGGACCCTATCCAAAAGATAAAATGTGGGACCCACCTTGAGCATAAAATATTGAAGACTTAAACCAATTTTTTTCTCGGATAAATCATGCCACTTGTCACCACCATACTCTACCACTTGTCGATTCACAACATTCCATATCAATGCTATGGAATGTGTATTTTAATTTTTCCATTTGGAGAGAAAATTTAACAAACTATATCTTCCACATACAATATCTGTTTTCCCCATTCAAAAGGCATCGGAAATATCTCGATGATGTATTCCAAATGTAACTTGGTTTTAAGAAAATTTAGGAACAATCGAACTTTGAATATCCTACGATCACACCTCTACACTAATTTTTTTGTGCCACCAAAGTTTCCACTCTCAAAAAATATTTGAATGAATAATTCCTTCATTTTTGGCTTTCCTTATCTTCTCGTAAAGTATAACCTCTTCCATGTAAATTGTTAAGTGATTTAGGAGAAAACATCATGAGAAGGAATTATTAACTTCTCACCTTGATTTATGTCTAATGGTGGCTATCTCTCTCGGTATGAGGTTGTATCTCCCAACACATGGATGTTTCTTCCACTACGGAGTTGTCTCTCCCAAAGTAGGGACTGTATCTCGAAATATAACAACATGTATTTTGTTTCTTAGTCTCATAGTCTGATTGTCCCAAACTAGAACATGAAAACCTAGGTGACAAAGAAGTTTCACAACTCCATCCTATCTCTTCCATCTAACCTTCTATACTCAGAGTGTCTTGGTCTCTTATGGAAATTTTTTTCTTAGCCTTTTCATTGCTACAAACTAGGATGAAGAGATGTGTTTTATATATTCTCCTTGCTTATCAAAAAAGGAAAAACAATAAATTACAATACAAAGCAATTGTTTTATGAATGTATGTAAGCATCTCTATCTCTTTCATTGAAATCCATCTATACATTTTCCCTTCTTGGGGTCGTCTATCAATTATAAATAGATATGGATTTTAAATACTCTTCCATTTACAAACATTTCCTAAATTTGGTCTTACAAAAGTGCATACAAGAAATTGCACATGTATTACAAGTTAATTTTTCAAATGGAAGGAGCTAAAATATATTTAGAAAATAACAATTCTCATTATACCTCAAACACTGATTTGGAGAATCTCTTTACCCATATTGTTAACTATTATAAGAAATGACAAGCAAGCATATGAGAATGCAAATAAAATGATATAACTTATCAACTTCTCATATTGTTACTTATAATTAAATGACTTCTCCATTCTCTACCTCCAAATTTACTCAAAATATGAATTAGTTTTCTTCATGCTTAAGAAACTCAAAAATATGAATAGGAAATGTAAAAATTAACATGCTTATTGAATGCTTTAGGTATGTAAATATGTTATCCATAAATGCATGTAATATGTTACTTGACCCATTATAATGGAGGATACTCCTTGGTTGCACCTTTTTATTGGGTTTTTCATTTGATATGTTGTCATGTAAAATGACTAGCCCAAAAATTCAAAATTTAAAACATGATAACTTGCCACAATGAAAATTATGCTTTCAATTCTCCCAGTATTTCTCCCGAGAAATCTACCTCCTATGAGATCACCACCCTAGTCATGGAAATTGTCCTAATGAATTTGGTAGACATGTATAAGTGTGTAAGAGAATGTGATAAAGCTCATCAAATGATTTAGTGAAGTTTGAAGGAAGACTAATCTTGCTAGAAGCCTAGAGAGGCCAATTTTGATCATTTTGGAGTCTCATGTGCACCCGAGAGGGTTATGAAAAGGTATTAAGTATATAGAGGTGGTATAGGGAAGAATTTAAAGTTTTGAGGAAATTTAGCAAGATTTAGGAACTATTTGATCATTCAAGGATACTCTACTCAACAATGAGCTTCTAGGTGTAATGAATGAGCAATTAAAAAGTAAATCTTGACTTCTTCGGATGATTCTCGGGATCTCTGTAAGGAGTTAAAAGGAAAACAAGTTGGCACAATAAATATTGTAGAATCAACTACATGGTGGGAACATTCATGTTTATCTAAAGTTTGATGGATTCTTGAAACATTCTAAATAGTAAAGTTGCATGTCGTCATTCCGAGAAAGTGGGAATATTGTTTGAGTTTCATGAATATTCAAGTTTTGAAACCTATAAAATTGGTATTAGAATGTGTTTTGGAGTCAAAATAATATAAAATTTGACCCAAACACATCATCCTAAGACTTTAGGGTGAAAGAAAGAAATTTTCAGGCTATGTTTGGACAAGTAGTGTAAAATCTAGATTTCCATTAATGGAAGGGTGCACTTTGAGCTCCTCTTGTCCCTATTGTCCCCTTGGGGACATGGGGACATGAAGGACATAAAAGTGCACCCTCATACTCCTCCCATAGGTGCACTTTGGAGCAGTGTTATCCTTGATGTCATTGTTTGTCCTGATGTTTCCCATGTCACCAAGGGAAAAAGGGGACAAGAAAATGTGCCCCATGCCCTTTTGGATCTCTCAAACCCTCTGCATGAAGTAAAGTTACCCAAAGTTAATTCTAAGCTAAGTTAAGGTGGGTGTGAGTGAGGGAGAAGTTGTAAATCCATACTTAGCCAAATTTCCACCATGAAACATGTCAACACCTTGCTATAAGGCATAATTCAATGTCCCTAGTGTCCCTTGTTTCCCCATTTCACAACTTGCACCAGATCTTAACCACACACAAAATAATAATCAAACCAAAGTTAGAAGGGTAATACAAAAGTACAATAAAACATAGTTTGAGCTCATTTTTTTCACACAGTTGGTCATTTTGGTGAAAATGCAGTTGTCACACCTTTCAACCTCTATTAATGGATGCCATGCCACAATAGTGAAAGGACATAAGTATATGTGCACATGCACTCCAATGTCCATATCTCTGCCCCCCCCCCACCCCTATATGGATTAGATTAGATTAGATTCTATATCCCATCTATATAGAGTTATGGTCGGGTGGGGGTGCTACATTGTCGAAAAATGGTTACAAAATTCCCCAATGATGATTCATGTCCTTTCAAAAGGTGTTCGAGTTCCTAAACCCATTCACAATACATATTTGTAGCCTAGAAATCCTTACTTAGCTTTTCCATGCTTTCTTCCATCTTCCCACTCATTTTGTGCATGTTTTGGCCTTTAGTGTTAGGATCCACCCACCCTACTTTGGGTGGCGGTTTCAAATCACCGCCTGTGCAGGGCGGCAATATGCACGCTTTTTCTAGAACTCTTCATGCATGATTTTAACACATGTGATTTCACTTAACTTGACTTCTAGGGTGCATTTGTGAACCAAATTGCCTAAAAATAGACTTGATTGCATGGTATTCCTTCTCTCTTCTATTTTAAAATAGATTTAATTAGTTTGAACTGCCTCTTCCTTGTGCATGAATACACATCCCAGCCAATACCTATATATTCAATTCTTGTATTCAAGAAAATAACCTGAGTATTTTATATATCTTGCATAGTATTGCTGCCACAATCCTACTCGAAATTGAATAGCCAAGCTTTGTTCACTTGTGTTATCTCGCTTCCACCTACATTACAACTAGCCTCGCCTTCAAATTACCATTGCTCAAGTGCCTTCTCCTGCTGTTGCCTTTGCATTCCCAATTCCTTGGACTCATATGGACACAAAGAAAGAAAGGGATAAAATAAGGGGACAGATACAAATACAACCAGATTTTCCAAAGCTCTTGCTTATCCAAGTTGGAATTATTTGTTTGTTTGCTTCATTTGTCAAGTTATCAATTCTGAGTTATTCATTTCAAATACATATCAAATAGAGTATCAAAATTGTTCATTTCAGTTTAATTAAAGCAATTAAAAATAGAGAAAATCATTAGAAAGATTGCTCTTTGACATTACCAAGGAAGTAGTGGGGAATAATAGCTCTTCTAGGGTTATGATTTGTTCTCTACCTCTGAGGTAGGGTTTAAAGGGTTTTGATTAAATTAGTTCAGTTGTTTTAGATCTAGATTCACATACTTGCACAAGTAATTAACTACAACCGGCTGATTACTTGTATTTAATTTCATTTATTAGATTAGAAGCATTGTTTAAAAAAATAGAAAAGATAAAAAAATATTTACTTTTATTAGATTAGTTTGTTTCCATTGTTTTGTTCAGATATACTTGTGAAAATACCAAAAACATAGATTAAATTTCCTTTGATAGTTAGTTTGCTTTATCAAAATCAATTCAATTCATTCCACATGACCATCAAAGGTCCACAACAAGAGAAAAATTCAGTTGTGATCCATTGGTCCCACAACCCAACGAGCCAAAGTTGTTGACCGACATTGATACGGGTTTACACTTGTTAGTTTTACGCACACCTGCTAGGTATTATGAGAAGATATAACAATTAAACACATTAAACATTGTATTTGATCAAGCCTATGATTATTAGACTACTCCTGGAAACAGGGTTTGATTACACACATGACCATATAAAGACCACCGCCTCCATGTGTTCACAAACAGATCCCTGGGTCCCATAACCTAACGGGCCTACTGACCAATTAAACATCGACACTAGTTTACGTGTATTGGTATTTAAATCATCACCACTTCCACTTGACATTATTACACAACTTTCAGTATTGAACATAACAACCAATCAGGCCAAGGCTTTCTGGACTAGACCAAAAACCTCCCATAGACCCTATGGTTTCATTACGCCTCTCGTTCTCACTTCCATGACCTTGTCTAGAAATCTATACGAGGTGTCCGTAGGTCACTTTCCATGTGTTCCACAACCAATAGACAAAATCTTGATAGAGCTCGATATTGACTGGAGCCTCCGAGTAGCTATTCTATCTCGATCAATCCATCACACCACTTCAACTTAGGATGAATTTATTTTCCTTAGACTCATAGATCCCGATATTGTGTGTTGAAGATATAAGGTTTCCTCATTAGCTTATTCATCGTTACCACACTCACATCCATTTCCATTCTACACCAGTTGTGTCTTGACACGACCTCGAAGAAGTAGGTGTGAAGAAGGTCATGCGTTGATTTTCTTTTTACAAATTGATGAACTCGACATGAATGATTAATTCCTTCTTGTCTCCTTTTATTTCATTGCTATTACCTCACCTCTCCATTTTTCCCCCTATTTTAGTAAGTATTTTATATTTTCTAAAATATGTCCGAAGAGAGTTTGGTGGGCTATTTGGCTTTAATAGATATTACACCAATGTGCAACCACAATAGTCCCATTATCTTTCAAGGTGAGGTGATAATTACACAAACAACGTTTAAACCTCCCCTAGTTACACTTCAAACACCATTAGCTATGTAAGGATGGAGGAGGTTGATCAATCATTAAACATGCAAAAGAATCAACCCAATGTAAACCATGTTGTTATCATAAATGGAACAAGTTATTACCATAGAGTCTTGACAAGACCTCACATTTTCATACAATCAATAAGATGATATATTTGTACGAATAGCTAATCCTCTTCATAAGATAGATGAGTCTTTGAATAGAATGAAGGATACAACCTCTAATATTTCAAACACCTATCCTCGATTCTTACTTCGAGGAAGAAAAGAATTATAACATTGAACAATTCATGATGACAGGTATCATAAGCCCGCTCAATCGCAACCCTGTGCCACAAGCACTCTAACAAGGGATTCAATCCTCTCCCAATGATCTCATTTCTACTTTAGTAGGGAGGATTAGAGAACTAGAAATTTCAAAGAATTCACAACCAACACATACAAGAAGGTAGAACATGGGGTATCCAGTTGACAAAAAAGGATACATCCCTTCTAATGAGAAACTAACACAACATCCTGTACGACAAGGTTATCTAGTTCATTTAAATCGAGGTGATATTTTCACAAGCTTAGACACACTAGGGATAGGTCCCCATCCTTCTCGACCTTATCCTATGCAAGGGATGGCTGGAAGTGTGTTCTCAAATTCTGCCATAATAGGAAATGCGATGTTCCCTGGTTTTACGCCCGCTAGTGCATATCCTGGTAACATCCCACCTTACATGCACATGTATTCAAAAACTCCCCAGATGGACCCATATACCATTCCTGCTCCTTACATGCCATATCAAGGGACCCCATACGTTCCCGTTAATGCTTATAATGTAGCTTATCCAACTCCTCCTCCTCCACCTCCTCATCAAGGATTTTCAATGGTGGAATCTTATGCAATGGGTACATATGCTTTGAGTACTTAAAGAAGCCTCTTGGCTTCACCATACGTGGTGTCATGATTCCATGCCTATTACTAGATATTCCAAAATTTAAGGGAGAAGGAGACCCAAACACTCATATCAAAGCCTATGCTACTCGCTTTATCGGGAATTGATTCTTTGGGATGCTGTAGTGGATAAGATATTCCCAAAGAATCTCTAAGGAATCACATTGGATTGGTATTACCATATTCCAGAAGCTTCTATACATTCCTTTAAAAAACTTGTTTAAGAGTTCATTAAAGAATTTCATATGAACAAGTTGTTACATACAGGGATTAGGGAGTTCCTGCGTATTAGACAGGAGAAAAATGAATCTTCCACCCATTTCATCTAGATATGGCGCCAATTTCTCTATTCCTCTACAAGTGCACCCAACATGGACCAGATGAAACTTTGTGATCTTTTCCTTCACTCGCTCAATTGAGAGACTAGGGAGGAAGTCTAGAAGTTTCCTTTCTGGCAGATACAAGGAAGTGTTGGAGGGTGCGCTTTAGATTGACCAAGATTCTATAGACAATTGGCATAAGATCTATGGTCCCAATGGGAAATTGGTATCCCCAAATCAAAATAATGTAAATTATCAAAATAATGGTGCCAAAACTAAGGACCTAAGGGTGTGAATCACAATCATGGTGCTACCACAAATAATGCTACTGATCAAGATAAAAATGTTAGTTCCCCTATAACTATCTCCTTGGTCAACACAATTGATGTAAACCATCCCTCTCAAAAGAAAAATCAATCCCAAGGCCCAAACTAGTATCAAAACATTGGCCAAGGGGCAACAAATCATGGTCATAATAATCAATTTCTAAATTATAACCAAGGTTATAATAAAAACAACAAGACACTTATCAAAGGTCAAGAGATTACGAACCTAACCTATACTTGTGGTTTCCATAAGGTTTGAGGTCATAACGAAAGGACTTGCCACAATTGCAACATGTTTCGCAAAGACTTCCCAAAAACCAAATACAACTCTTTGTAGACATTTTCCTAGTAAATCTTGAAACAAACTCGTAACCTAGTCATATCGGACTGTCACACCTTAAAATGCAAACCCAAAACATCCCGGGATTCCCAAGTGAATCCTCAAAATATAAACAAGGGTATTCCTACAGAAACATTAACCATAAAGAGTCAACTTCTGAAAACTCTCGGGTTGCTCCTAACCTTGGTTCAAACACTAATACAAAAATCTTGGGGTTAGTTGAGCTAGAGGTCAAGTCAGAAATTAATAGAACAACTCAAACAAAGGAGTATGTTTCACAACCCATACCCACTCTTTCCTTCCTATAGGATGATGTTCCTACAATATCAAAACCAAGTAGGAGCCTATGATTTAATATCGGATTTGAACAAGACCTTTTCTCACATTTCATTTCTAGATTTACTGAAGAATTCACCTACACATCATTCTCGTCATTGCTCAATGCACTAGGTCTTGGCCATCTCATCCATGTTACGCCACCTCCTAAGTAATCAAAAAAATCATATTGACTTTGACATATATCCTCTAGGACAAAATGATAGGGATACTAGGTTTGTTTTCGATATATACAAGATGCCAATTGACACTAAAATTACCCAAAGAGGTGATCCTTCCTTATTTTTACAAGTTTGGGCTTATAACAATTGCATTAAGAGAGCCATGATTGATGACAAGGCTGCTAAAATGTGGTTCCCTTCTCTTTCTTGCGAGAAGTTGGGATATGGAGAGATAAATTGGTCCTCTACAAGAAACACATTACGGGGCTACTAGCCTTAAAGTGACCTCAATTAGAACCATAGTTTTTCTAGTCATGCCTAGTCTAAAAAGAATCTTGACGAATTTTTACATTATTGACATGGAAAAAGTTATAACATGATCCTTGGGAGACCCCGTATTCATTGAATAAAGTCTATCCCTTCTACCTTGTTCCGGGAGATTAGATTCCTCCATTTGGGGGAAGGTATTCATCACCCAAGGGGATTTTAAGCCCTTTGATATACACTTAGAAAACCTCAAGAAGAAGAAAGGAGTCCATACAGAGCATGAAATTTTTGTGAATCAATTGAACAAACCACCTTCATCAAAAGAGTTAGTGCCAATCACCCCGGGCATTCCAAAGGCTGAAGTCATTGACCCAAAAACATTTGAGGTGGAAAAAATAGATAAGGGTAAATCAATATTTGTGGAAGCAATTTCCACTAAAACCATAATGGAAATTATGAAACTCTTAGATAGCGACGATCTGATCTTCCACCCGTTTAAACTACAAGGGATGGGTAGTCTTCTCGCTTTAAAATCTCTTCCCTCTGACGACCTAGGTCTAGGTGTAAACATGATAGAATTAACAAACAAAGAAGGGGAATTTGAGATTGAAATGATGCCCATCAAAACCATCTCCGAGGGTTGTTCTATTCTAAACCCTGGTTTCAACCCATGTGCATCTAAACTAAGCTTTCCATATCCATGGGGCAAGGCCTCATCATTTAGTAAGGGTCACAAGTAAACACAATGCTCTACATAGGAAACAAGGGTGACTAACATATTCATGTTTTCCCACACACCATGTATCAAAAACATGAAAAAGAGGTGCACGAACACATCTTTCAAACCAAAGATTTTAATGATTGGACATATACGCTTCTGGGAAAGGGTTGTAATTTTAAACCCAAAATGGTAGGCCCTTGTCAAGAGAACATAAATTTTAAGGATCATGGTTCTCCGCTATGTACTTTTAGGAGTGAAGAATTTAAGTATCATCAAATTTATTCACCTTATCCATCATGACATATAGTTTCACCTGCATTTCCACATGTACATTACTACATCCACATTGCATTTTCATCTACCACCAGTTCATTCGTAAAATTTGTGATCGGGGAATTATTCTTATAGTAATTCATAAAAACTTCTAAGAACATTGGAAAACATTCAAATCATATCTCTTCAAATCCTCATGGTATCATCAATTGTTTCCGAATCATTTCATCACTTCAAATAAGATAATTCAAGCTTTGATAAGTAACCATACCAAGGCCTCGCATACTTGGTTCTATTTGGATTTTCTTCTATATTAGGTGTCTTTTCATACGATTTATTCTAGAAGCTTCATGGTGTCATATCTATCCCATATACATCTATCTGGAAATAAGAAAATTCTAGACCTTTTTCCTAGATAAATAAGTCAAATGTAAATCCACACTGACTTTTTATTTTACACATTTCTTTGCCATACCAACCTTCGGTGTTGAGCCTACGTCTCTTACTAGTGATGTAGGGTTGGGAAAGGAAAGAAGTGCCCTTAATCTCCTATGCCTTGTCCATGGTGATGAGCCCATAATTCCTACTAGTAGTATGGAGCAAGGTGTAAGGGGTCCCTTTGACAAATTTTAAAGTTAGAAAAGTTCATTCAAATGCTACGAAATCATGAATCGAACAATGTGAGTTAGATGTCCAAAATTCCAAAAGAGTTTAAAACATCAAAACCAGATTTTGTCAACCAAGTGGCCATCTATGGATATAATTCTAAATAAACTAGAAATCAATTCACATTTTAAACTATGAAGCAAACTTGATTAGAATGAGGTTGTAGGGTCTTAATTCTGTTTTTCCAAATCCTTGTCTTTCTCTCATCATTACCATTCAAAAATTTCTATAACTTGTGCCCCTTCTAGCTCTTGGTGTTGTGGCCCTCGCATCTTACTTGGTTACATGGAGTTAAGAGTGGGGAAAGTTCATTCACTTATCATTTCACTCTTTTGTCACGTCTTACCAAAACAATACGAAGTACAAAAAGTTGCTTAGAGAAACTAAAGTTCAACATTACAATGTGATTGCATTATCGATATCAAAATTAAAAATACAAAAATAAATCATTCTTTTAGCATTCATATCCACTTTGCATAAATTCTGAAAATCTTATAAAAATAAAAATTCTAAACATCTAGGAGTACACACGTGAATCAAATCATAAATGGAAGTCAAATCTATGCAAGGAATAATCGATCCAAAAAGAGATATCTCATGTACATATCATGGTGTGACATAGTTTTGTACAATGCCATCACACAATAGGTGCGGTCAAAATGCTCACAATGAGTGTGGAATACCAAAACATAATATATGCCTCACAAAATGGAGACTAAGCAATAAAGGAACTTTGCCTATCCACCTCTTTTAGGTCCCTTATGACCGCTCTAGTTACAAATTTCTTAGAAGTTATTCTCAAAAGAATTCAAACAACAAAGGGCCAAACCTAACGCAAAATACCATTCCTAAATCCATTCCAATTCAACCATACTCACAAATGAAACGGTCATCGTGGGCCCAGAGCTAAAAAAATCACCAAGTCAATACACGTAAATGAATTAGAAAATGAGTTTGTTTTGATATATATATGTTATAACTTTGTTTTGAGTGCATATGTTCGCAGGGTTGGAGTGTTGATGGAGGTAAGTTCTTATCCCCACACAAATGGTAAGTCCTCTTGTCATTTTAATTTAGTGTTTTTTTATATATTTCATCTATCTCGCACTTGATTCTTCTTTTTGTTTTGCATGTAGTGGGATTTTGGATGGTGACATTTCGACACATAGGCGTGTCAGGTATAGCTTCTAACTCCCCATTTTGGGAACGCCATACTTAGACTCTATGTTTTATGCCTTTCATAGCTAGGAAACCTCTTTGAGGTGGAAATATGTATGAACCTGAAATTACATGTGCTACATTGTCGAAAAATGGTTACAAAAGTCCCCAATGATGATTCATGTCCTTTCAAAAGGTCTTCAAGTTCCTAAACCCATTCACAGTACATATTTGTATCCTAAACATCCTTACTTAGATTTTCTATGCTTTCTTCCATCTTCCCACTCATTTTGTGCATGTTTTGGCCTTTAGTGGCAGGACCACCGCCCTTCTGGGCAGCGGTTCAAAACCACCTGCCTAGGTAGGGCGACGTTCATGTGACCACCGCTCTGTACACTTTTTCCATAACTCTTCATGCATGATTTTAACACATGTGATTTCACTTAACTTGACTTCTAGGGTGCGTTTGTGAACCAAATTGCCTAAAAATAGTCTTGATTGCATGGTATTCCTTCCCTCTTCTATTTTTAAATAAATTTAATTAGTTTAAACCCTCTTCACCCAATGATTTGGCACTCCAAGGATGCCTTGTGCATGAAGGCACATCCAGCCAATTCCTATATGTTCAATACTTTTTTTTCAAGCAAATGGCCCGAGAATTTTGTGTATCTTGTATATTATTTCTGCCATAATCCTACTAGAAATTCCATAGCCAAGCTCTGTTCACTTGTTCTATCTCTCTTCTACTTGCATTATGACTGATCGCCTTTAAGCTTCCATTTCTCAAGCACCTTCTCCTACTGCTGCCTTTGCATTCCCAATTCCTTAGACTCATATGGACACATAGAGAAAGAAAGGATAAAATGAGGGGAAAAGTCATCACACAACTGGATTTACCTCTGTTCTATGAATTCTAGGTTAGAGTTGTTTGATTTCCTTCATTGCTACAATTTATCATTATTACATCATATCAAATAGAGTAGAAATCAATTTCCTTTCATTTGTAATTAATTAGTTGATTTCCAATAGGGTTTAAATCATTAATAGCAGATCCCAGTGATGGATCCCTTTCTTCTCATCCTGTGGATCTTAAGGAGAGAATATTTGTAGGAGGTTTTCTACACATCATAGATAATTTGGAAAAGTTCTTGTTTAAGTTAGTTTAGTTTCAATACACTCAACACAGGTGAATAACCACACCGGGTTATTTTTCTTGTTTAGTTTTAGTGTAGAGATATTTTAATATTTAGAATAGAAGCAAATTGTTGTTTGTGATTGTAATATTTCAGTTTTTGTGATTTGTTTAGATTAGTTTCCTTTCAAGCAGTAGCATAGATTGTTAATTTCAGCTTAGTTAATTTGGACACTTAAACTAGATCAAAACTTAGATCCAAGTTAGGAAAATAAACCATAGAGAATTTACACTACCCATTCATATACTCTAAATATCCCCTTTGCTTACTCATCTACCAAGAGATCAAACTACTAGATCTAAGTCACCGATCCTCCTATAGTTAGCCACACATATTTCCACATCGGATGCTCCAAAGATGATCTCGGGGTCAAGTGCGGTTGAAGGTTGCATTTCAATTTTCATCAAGTATAGTATCCTCAATTTTTAAAGATACGATACAGTGAAATCACTTAAAAATTGGAGCAAACAATCCTTAGAAAATTTAGTTTCATAGGAACCATCTCTTGACAATGAGGTATCTGATTTTAAGGGATATTGAGGACCATGTTTCTTTTCAATTTTCTTCCCTCCTCGAATAAGTTTTCACTTTCCCAAAGATACATTAGGTGAAAATCCTTGAAACTTAGAGCGAATGATCATCAAAAAATCTAGTTTCGTCTCAGACATTTCTTTCACAATGGGGTTGCTAATTTTTCGAGATACGGAGGAATGATATTTTCTTAGTATTCTTGCCCCTTGGATGATTTTTTTCCACTCATCCAGATGATGGAATCATATGAAATTTAGATCAAGGAATCCTGGAATAAAACCCATAATTTCAAGACTATTTTCGTTGCAATCCGACACATGCAATACACTTACTAAAAATAACATGTGTTCATAGTAAGGCATGTATAAAAATAGTAAGTTTTCAAAAGAGGTGAATTCTTAGTATCTATGGTCCCCTAACAAGAAAGAAGCATCATGAAGTGAAAATAGTGTGAAATTGATAAAAATAAGCATCCTGGATAAGTACTGCTAAAAATAGTAAGTCCCGGACTTGATCCTAGAAAGCTATGAAAACTCCCATTTTTCTTATCTCATTGATTTTTTCCACCATTGCAAGATAGGGGAAGTTATCTCATGGTCCAAAGAAAGTCATGAAATAATCAGAGGCTCCTAAAGCATCATTTTAAGGTGGTTTCTACATGACACAATTTGACAAAAGGAGCTAGATGATCTAACTCATTCCAATTATGGTAGGAAGAAGTCACTCTGATCAAATTCATTCATGAAAGGAACATCATATGAATCAAACTATGATGAGGAATGGATCAAAATGAGACAATGTGTGGTGAAGGACAATCTTTTGTGAAGTGGGAGGAATCAAGGGCATCACGAAGTTTTCATCAAAGTAATTATCATCATGAGCATGATGAGAAATGATTATTTCCATGAGTGATGATGGAGGTCATATCAATAAATGCATACCTCGAGAAGTGTTTCTAAACACTTGATCCATGCTCGATAATGAGATCGCATCTTGTAAGACAAAGGAGGTGGAATTTACAATATTTTAATGTAGTGCGGAGGAAAAAAACATGGAACTCATTCTCATTCACTCCTTCAAGTACCATTTAGGGATCAATCTCGCTATCATGAAGATAAATCCTATCTCCATGAGGAGCAATTGAGAAAAGAATGTCTGAAAACCATAGGGATGTTTCCACTCATGGTCAAGAAAGTGAGTGGTGAAGAGGTCATCATGTTCAAAGATGAAATATGAGACTTAAAGAGTGAGTTGATTATATTCATACCACGACTCCACAATTATGTTAAAATATTATTCGAGGAACAAGCCAATAAGGGATATTATAAGGCATCCATGACCATTGTGTTAGAAGAATCAAGAAATTTTCTATTCCCATGAGAAACATGTGAGCACGAGATGTATGAGCTAATTCCATTCAAGGAGAATTATGGATTCAAGAAAGGTAAGTTGATGGTCCTTATATGGAGAATAGTGTATGAAAAACTATAAGTCATCTCAATTCCACTTGATTTAATTCATCAAGAAGTGTTTTTAAACACTTATTCAAACCTTTCGGTGTGATTATGCCTTGAGGAAGAACTACATCACAATCAACTCATTTTAGTTCAATGGATGGCTACATGACAAGAATTCCATTCAAGGGTAATCCTTTCACCCACATGATGAAGGCCTATTTCAATAAGTGAAGGACAAACATGAAAAGGTTCAAGCATCACAAAGTTGATTTGTGATCACTAAAGTGAATTATGAAAGCCCAAGAAGCAAGAAAGTGATCCTCACTCTCATTGTGAGATTAGGAAAGAACCATCATGAGTGATACATGAAGTCACCTAGCGAAGGAGGATATTGTGATCAACATGATTCAAATAAAAATATCTCCATCGAAAAATCCTCATCTTCATCCGATTGGTCAACCCTTCTCTCTCCATATTTTTGCTTTCTATATTGTAATCCCTCATTGAGAATGTACTTTTGGATATTTCATCCTATTCAATTTATTGACTTCCAACATTAACATTGTGAGGGTACTTTTTCACTAATAAGAAAAATAATCACCTCCTAGGAATATGAAAGGTCACAAGTGATGAAGCTAGGTGAAAATTCTTGTCGGGGAGATAAAAGGATGATTTGTAATGTTATAAATTGGAATGGCTTATCCATTCCAAAGGTGTGGAAATTATTTATTGATTGCATATTGTTGAGAATTACCACTACTACATCATGCCATAAAACATGTAATTCTTCTATTCCTTTTCTTATGTTCCTCTACTCTCTCTCGATTTCCAACTTTGTATACATGATAATATTGTAAAACCAAGAAAGGTGTCTATTCATTTGATAAATGAATCAATGGAATTATGTGTCTATGATTTTTTAGTCTTATCAATGTTAGAATTTTTGTGTTATTCTAATTGAATGTGAACCTACTATGGTTATTATATGTGAGCGTTGTAAGACTTCTCACAACAATAACCCTCTATCTCCTTATTTCCCAAACTCCCCTTTACCTCTATCTACTTTAAATTCCTCCCTTGTACCTCGTACAAAATACTTTGCGAGCTGTTTAGTGATGTGGGATGACAAAAGATGATTGGGAATATGGGTGTAGGAGGTTGGTAATGACGAAATAAAATAAAATAAGATGGCCAAAAGATGGGGATTAGTCAATATTTTTTCACTCAAGAACCTTCTAAATAATAGTATGAGAATGGGATAAATAATGTCTAAATTGTATGATTTTGTGACTATAAGTGGAGTATTCTGTGTGATCCCGATCTAATGGCCGCCTTGTTTATTCCTAGTTTAACACTCCTAGGACCTCGGCAGCAATTTTAAGGGTATGCTTTGGCTTAAAGAATGATATATTGGGAATATGTCATTTGTAGTTGGGGATATATCTGACACTATATTTTGTACTAGGTTTTATGGACAACTAGGTGGAATGTACAGAGAGGATGGCCTAATCCTACTACTTTTGGCTTTTCCTAGACCAAAGTGAGAGAACCCATAAGGTAGCCTAAGTGAAGGAAATATGTTTCTACATTCAAATTTCCTCAATTTTATTAGTGGTTCAATCTGATCTGAGTATGGCCATGAATGCAATATCCACTCGTAAGAGTTGTCACGAAGATATCACACGTACTCATTAAATTAGACACATGTTACTAAAGATAGTGGAATATTATTCTCATACATCATTTTAAATGGTAATTTGGGTGAAAAAGGTTTTTCAACGCTTGTTTGGAATGAAACATAAATATGGTGGTAGATATCATTATGTTTGTGATGGTATAGGGTAGTAAGATATGCTTAATTTGTAAGGGAGGGGGAGTAGATGATGGTCAATTTTTAGTAACAAAGTATCAATAACCACCATGATAGCCTGCTATTTGGAATGTAAAGAACATGAGATTAAGTAATAACAAATTTTAAAGAGAAATTTGCATTCATTGATGCTCAATCAACACAAATGTTTCCAAACAACCTTCAAAACACTTAACACAAATGATCATGTAAGAGTTATAATGAAATGTTCATTGCTCCCATTTTCATATGCCAAAGATACACTCTAAGGCCAACAAAAACCATTCAACAAGAAGATTACAACAAGATTTTATAACTACATCAAATATTACAGAGTAAGTATTACAAAATAATATTGATCTAGTGACCAAAAAAATGCAATGACAAAAATTTATCTAGTGTACCACATATATGATGCATTGAACAAAGAGATTACAATAAATGTTATAACTCATTAATCAACATTCAACATACAAGAAATCAAAGCACAAACTAAATCAAAATAAAACATGTTCTATTTGAATCTTAGTTTATTAACAAGGGGACATGAAATATATGCCTTCAATTCTTTCCAATGGATGTACAATGCAACCAACTTAACATAAGTATCTTAAAACTCAAAGCTCATATATTATCCAAATAAGGAATGAGAATCCAGAGCTACAAAATTTTTATTTCAAATCACCAAATAAAGAAACCCCCTTCTATATGAGGATAAACCCTCATATTTATACAAAAATTCCTTGAAGGAATGAACTCAATTACCCCCAAAAATTCCTTATGTGTAACAAAGGCGATTTACTTTACCACCATGGAAGATAATCCTTTTTAACTCGAAAATATTCTACTTCTAACCATTAGCTTTGAACAATTTACCCTTTATTTGGAGATGTGGACATGTACATGATATTCCCTCTTATGCCAATGACTTCCTTTGTCTTTTATATTATGTCACTGTCACACATGTGCTTAGTCTAGAAAATAGTTTTGCCTTTGGAGCAAGCACGTAAACGGATTTGATACTCATATTTTTTAGAAAATATACCTTGGTAAATGGAAAACCATGGTAAATCTCTTAAGATATGATGTCTCCCTCATGCAAGCTTTCATTCAAGCGAAGGGAATTCTACTTTTGGTAGGAATGATCTTTCCTTCTTTTCTTAGTCTATGCCAAACATTTGGATTTATTTTGTAATTAATTCCAACATAATATTCTCGCATAGATTCTTTTAGGGATCAAAACCCTATAAAATCCCACATGCCTCTTACGAATTCACAAGTTTTCTCGGTGTCGAGACATAGATTTTTGTGAGATAATTATCAAAGTTTATTTTGAGAAATGAAAAAAATTAAAATTGGGAACCAATTTATCCGAGCTCTCCTCTCGAAGTGTTGGGAGTTAACTTTGATGCGGCCTAGAATTCACCAGTAAAATCCTAGGCGTGCTAGCACATCACCCAACCTAGACTGAGCACTCACCTAAAGTGTACAAAGGTACTAGGCCCCTCTTTAGGGTTGTTGTTACAAGATGTTAGCATGATGAAGACTTGTTGCATTCAGATCCATAATTAATATAACATTCTACAGAGCATATTCAGATCTAGATCTTAAAGTATCATGAATCAAACAATAATCATAGCGAAATCATTCATGCAAGTAATAAACTATAACCATGATTAACACCTTGATTCAGCCAATAACCCCATTATATTAAATGTAGTAATACACAAAAGCTTATTACAATAGATAATACCATAGTTTATGCGTACATTAGATTTGGTAGCATAACCTCACAATAACTCAGTTCTTACATACTATACCTATGCTACACAGTTCACTACATATTTATAAGGGTGGGGACTTTCCCTTCACCACTTATCTAATCCCAAAATAGGTCACATGCTATTATTAGCCATGCACCATTACAATAATAGCCACACATGCAAGTGCACTAACAATAGACTTCTTCTAGTTAATTGTCAGTAGTAAATCTATTCTCAACTATATACCCATGTAAAGTGCTTCGTAGTTGATCCTCCAAAATAGCCAATGCATGTCACGCAAGTCTTTAACTAGGTTTGTGTGTTCGGCACACTATCTCCAAAAATAGCTCATCATCGTGAAAATGGCTAAGTCCTAAATCTATCTCTATCCTCAACGCGTGATTCCTTCCCAATCCTCCCACGCTTTTGAATGCACTCTTCTTCTTCATGCAAACCTTCTATATGTTTTTCACTAAGTGCCATATTTTGACTGACCAACATTACCCCACACTAATTATTTCCACCTCTAGTAAAATGGTTGTCTCCAAAATGAATCAAAGAATATGAATAGAAGAATAGAAAGAATTTTTATGAATAAAAGAATGACTTTACCCTACAACATCTTCTGCTTCAACCTGAAGAATCAATTTTGGATATTCTTCTTTTATTTCTACCTCTAAATTCTACCAATCATTGAGTGCGGCCTCTTCCTTTTCTAGGATATCTACTGCAATTGACTCTAGCTCATCTTTTGTAATCTTCTCCTTTCTCATTCTACAAGACCAAAACAATGTTGGACATTGCAGTCATTCTTCCTTCTAATAAGTCCATATTTTGTGTTATGAGTTTCCCAAGCTCATCTAGCCTTTCCTTGTGTGGTTCTTGTGTTGTTGTAAGGGCCTCACACTTCTGCTTGACAAGCACTAATCATTCTATGTAGCCCAAGGTCTCATCCTTCATGGCTTTTAGGACTTCATTGTCTTCCAAAATGGTCTTGGTTCTTATAACGGCTTTTGGGGCTGTACAAATATTCAACGCTTGATCTGCTTTCTTCAGTTCCTCCTGCAAGCTTTGGAGCAATGCCTCATATGATGCAATCTTCCTCATCACCAAATCCTTTTCTCACTCTACTTCTTCTTTCAGGATTCTTTGGTGTTGGCATGCGCAGAGGTCCATCTTCAAGCACCAAGTCCACCAAGGTTTGTACATAATGCATTGCATTGAAGGAAACATTTTGGGTACCTTAGGCTCTAAGTGTGGCTTTGATTTCATGATATTGTCCCCAATTTCCTCTACCATGCTAATGAAAATAGTGTTCTTCTTCTTGTGCCAAGTCTTTTTCTTGCTTTAGGCATGTTATTTCTACATCCTTAGTTTTGAGTTCTTCTCTTAGCGCCCTAATTGTTGCAGCCTTATCCATATTTCATTGTGCCACCTCTATTGAGACTTTTACCAAAGCATTACTCACTTGTTCATCTGACATAATAATAGGCTTTACTATTATGTGTGTCTTGGCACGAGAGGTGTCTTCTTCAACCTCCTTGATACACATGACTCTTCACATACATCAAAGTCTGGTTCATCCATGTGCGTGTGCATAGACCATGACAATTTGCTTCCTTGTGTGCATGGTTTCCATATCTTCATCCATTATCTCCCACCCATACAACTCCTTTGGTGTCACTATGCTTTGAAAATGGGCATGAAAAATTTTACCTGTGTCCTCAGTGTAGCCCATGATCGGTGCAACATATTCTCCACTTGTTATTTTTGATCTTGGCCCCTTAGGAACTTGAGCATCAAGATTTGGAGCTTGTTTTTATGCCTTGAGTAGTCTCTTGCATGTCTCATCTGCCTCCTTTTCTCCTTCTTCTCCATCCTTCATTTCTTCATCCTTTGGTTCTTCCACATCCTCTGAGGTGTAGGAGATTTGGCACTTTCCTCAAACTCTTCCACCTCCTCATTCAGCTTCAACTTCCTTCTTCTCTTCTCGTTGGATCCTTCTGTGGAGAGAGTTGTGGTGATCTACACACTATTATGGAGTAGCACCTTGGGTTCTTGTTCTCCTAAATACCCTTTTGAAGTGGCGCTCTCCTTGTACTACATCTAGATCCTCATCTTC
The DNA here is from genome assembly GCA_018340775.1 of Taxus wallichiana var. yunnanensis. Lineage (NCBI taxonomy): Eukaryota > Viridiplantae > Streptophyta > Pinopsida > Cupressales > Taxaceae > Taxus > Taxus wallichiana. The sequence goes on along the minus strand of CM031235.1, from coordinate 22,064,054 downwards.
TCCTTCTTGTGCCCTGGGTGGCTAGTCACACGCATGCTCCATTTCTACCTTGTCTAAAGGCTACCTTCTCCTCTGTGCTCTAAACCACCACTATCTTCTCATTCCTCTTCCTCATCATCTACTTCTATTGTCTCTGTGGGCTTAGGTGCTGGAACATTTTCCATTGTATGCTTACCTTTTGGTGGCCTTGGGAGCGAACTCATTCTCCACATACTTATTATTCTCTAGCTTGGGCTTGAGTTGAAGATACACAAGCACTACTCCAATGTCTCCAACTGCCAAGCTTACCGAGATTCATGTTTAATACATCTGAGATAAGCCTCTCAATGTAGGTAGTCCATCCTGGATATACATATGTCTTTCTCAGTGTATGGTAGTCACAATCTACCTTATCTGCATTGAAGGTTAGGGCGGTGCATCTAAAAAATAGTGAAATGATGCCTGGAAATATCATGTTGTGAAGGCATATGGTAATTTACACCATGGGATCTCAAGCCCCATCTTTCATGGTGAATCACGATGTAAAAGTGTTGGTATACCAAAAACTACACTGCCTTCCCTACTACCAAAGGTAACTCCTTAGGTATGCGCCATTCTTCTTTGAATGCTACACAGAGCCTATCATACCACTTCTCCTCCCTCTCTTGAATGGTCCACTCATTGATCCTTCACACAAGTACTTTCCAAATCTTTCCGCAAGTGACTTGTTCTCCATAGGGTATTCCCATATTTTCTCCTTTGGCCCATCGGGCACCCCATTTCCATAAACACCAGAGACAATAAAACAATAGCCTAAAACTGATTTTCTCTCATGTGTGTGCTTCTTCAATGATAGTTTTCCATGATGTAACTGGAGATGTTGTAAGTCACTCCCTGTGACATCTTCTTCACAATGTGTAGCCACATTGTGTTTACTTGTGACCATCTTTCTTGGTCATTCAACTTTGTCACTAAGTGTGCAGCTACTTGTATGATTGGGTACTTCTTTAGTTTATCAATGTCCATGCCACGTGGACCCTTGGTATACCCCAACTCCTTCCTTGTCTCCAGGATTGTGGCCTTATCAGTTAAATCACCATTTAGATCTACCCCTGTGCCTTTCAACCTGTTACTTATTGAGATCAATGTGGTTGTGATGATCCTTACCCTGCGTCTTGCAAAGTAGAAGAAATCTTCATGTACCTTGCTCATCAACCATTGATACAAGGGTTCATATTTACCAAAGTAGGGGAGCTCATACAACTGGTAAACTCCAATCTGCTTCAACAACTTCTCCCCAGTGTCATCATACACTGACATGTCTTCTGTTGTGCGCTTATTTATCTTTGTGTTTAATAACGCATCTAGATCCTTCTTATTTTCCAGTTGTACGATGGTTTTAATCACTGATTTTTCTTTTTGGATGTGGGAATCCCATTCTTGACCCACAATCACACCCTCTGGATATTACATTTATGAGAAATTACTCTCGGAGTCATTTCAACTTCCACTTCCACCTTCTTCTTCCTTTTACTCCTATTGTGGGTGCTTTCTTTGGTGCCATCTATAACCTACAATATTCTCACTTCAAATACTCACCTTTTATCTCCTACAACGTGAAAACCCAAACCCTAGCTCAATTCAACATGCCCTAGTTGAAATTACATGTGCCCTAGCTCTTTTTTAACACCTTACTTTGCTCAAACCCTTCACAAATAGGGATGCAAGCTTCTCTACACAAATCTTCTCATCATCTCGATTCACACTCTTCACACCTGAATACTCTTCTCGTAGCTTGGTCACACTTGGCTCTTTCAAATTATCATGATTGCAATGGTAAGAATGAACTCACATCCCCATCCTTATATATATTTTCAAAAAGTTAGTGCATTTATTGCTCCTTCACCTACCAACAATCCTCTCATTAATTGACCATTTTTTTCTTTCTGTGTGGTACATCTTCACACCCAAGCTATAACCTTCTAGCGCACCTTCCTACCTTCTAGCCATATGAGACTTCTCTTTAGCACCTCCATGCACCCAGTACCTCACCACTGCACCTTCCCTTGGTAGTTCCCATGGCCTCTACTTACCTTACGTTATACTTGTTTCTTCATTCATCTCCATCTATGGTCATCTTTTCTAGAAGAAATCTCTTTTCTAACAATTCTCCAACTTTGAATAACACCCATAGTAGTTTTTTCCTTTCATGTGTACTTATTTTCAATAGTCTGTACCTGGATATCAATAACCACCCCACACTAAGGGTATGTGCAGTCCTCTACGCATATAAAAATTCTTCAAATAGTAATTAGCTTCTAGCATGTAAACATGCTTTATTACACAAAAACACCAACTAAATTGACAAAGCATAGTAACAAATAAGGAAATACATTAAGGAAAATACAAAATTGAAAACCTAATCTAAATGGAAACATTGCCTTATTACAAACACCAAGAAGACTTATTTATAGTAGGGCTTTAGCCTACTCCCGTTGAAGTATCCGGGTAACCGTATTCCATCAAGCACCTCTAATTGACAAGCATGCCTATTTTCAAGTATGTGAGTGACAACATACGACCCCAACCAATGTACCTTGAGTTTTCTGGATGGTGTAAAAACTTAGAATCATAAAGGAGCACCATCTGTCCAATCTCAAACTTTTTATCCTGATGTGCTGTCATGCCATGCTTTTTGCTTGGCCTTTTCTTGTTTTTGACTCCAACGTGTTATGGCTCATCACTCATCCAACTTGATTAAATTTTCAATCCATTCTTCTAATGCTTGTCATCAACCAAACCTCTAATGTGTAAAATACAAAAAGAAGGTAACATGAATTCTATAGGAAGAACTACTTCACCAAACACTAACTGAAATGGTGTGGCTTTGTTTAACCTTTTATATGTTGTTTGATATGCCCAAAGTACTTGCAAGATACTTTATCATCCCAATCCTTTCTTCCAACATCACATATTTTTGTCAATGTCTGGCTCAAAATTTTATTGAAAGCCTCAACAGTTCCATTAGCTTGAGGATGATAGGGTGTAGTCTTATGGTGTGCAATCATGAATTCATCCAATAAAATTATGATTGTCTCATTAAGAAAATGTGTGCCCCTATCACTGGTCAAACTCAATGGACATCCATACCTTGTAATAATATTTTCCCATAGAAACCTAGCTTATAGCCATTGTACAATCCTTTGTAGGTGTTGCTTCTTCCCACCTTGTCAGATAGTCTGTGCAAGTGATGATATAACACGATCTAGTCCTACGCATGGCTAGGTGAAATAGGACCCACAAAATCTATAGCCCATTTCTCAAATGGTTCTCACTAGTAATAGGTCTTAGAGGCATTTCATCTCATTGACCTAGTTTCCCTAGATGTTGATAGTGATCACAAGCCTTGATATATAATGCTTACAATCTTTATACATGGGTCTCCCACCATAATCCAATGAGTAGAATCTTGCAGAAGTGGCGTCACCTGCATAGTGGCCACCTAATACCACCATGAGCTTCCTCCATTATATATGTGTGCTCATGTTCTAGTACACAATGACACAATACTTCATCCCGACCTAATTTGTACAAGTCACCACTAATCAACATATAGGGTGCCACACATATAGCAAGTTGTTTCTTCTCCAAGGATTTCATTCCTTTTGGTGTCATACCTATTCATAGAAAGACAACAATGTCCTCTAATTCGATGGCGCTCATTTGTAACCTATATAAATGTGCATTTGGCATGGTATCTTCAATGGCCTTGTGCTTCTTCTCCTAATTGTATTATGGATAAATGGTCTGGTCCAGAATTACTTTTCCCTGGTTTTACCACAACTATGAAATCAAATTCTTGAAATAAGAGTACCCATCTGCATATGTGCCCCTTGTAAAATGGGACTTGTTTACCAAATACTTCAATGCCATGTGATCTATATAAAATAAAAATGGTGTAGCTAGTAGGTACTTTATGAATTTATGTAGCACATAGATCATTGACAAAGCTTCGTTCTCTGTAGTTGTGTAATTTTTGTTCTCTGTAGAGTCAAATTTCTACTAGCAAAACATAGATAGGATGATCTATAATACCTTCTCTAGGTTGAGCCAATACCATGTCAATGGCCATGCTAGAGGTGTCCACATGTACATGAAATGGTTGGTCCCATGAAGGAAAATGTAGAATAGGTGCGGTAGTAAGTTTCTCCTTTAATGTCTCGAATGCGCACTTGCTTACGGTTCTCCCCAGTAGAAACGTACCTTTTCCTTTCAGTAACTCCTCCAAAGGTGGAAACCTTGGCATATCCCTTTATGAATTTTCTATAATACCCCATGTGACCCAAGAATCCATGTACCTCACTTTGACTAGTAGGCTCTTTCAGGCCTATAATGACTGTAACCTTAGTTAGATCAACCAACAAACCTTCCTTACAGATTATGTGTCCTAATAATATTCCAAATGGTGTAGAAATATGCACTTCTTGATGTTCAAAGAGATACTCAACTATCTACATCTTTCAAACATTAAGCAAATTGTCACAATGATCCTTAATAAGTCCATACACTATCCAATCATCTAAATAAACCTGTAAGAAGTTGTGAATAAACTCTTTAAATGCACTTGAACAACTATGCACAAAAATACAACATGCACATTTTTCAGAAAGGCATCACAGTATAGGTGAAGCTACCCCATTCAGTAGTAAAAGTAGTCTTTTCATGATCCTCTGAGAAATCCTAACCTGATGATACCCAGAGAACCCATCTGTAAATGAATAGATTTCACACCCTACAACGCCTTCTAGTATTTCCTCAATGAATGGCATAGGAAAGGGATCTATCACACATGTAGCATTCAGCTCCCTATAGTCCACACAGATCCTAATCCACCATCCTTCTTGATACTTGATCACCATTGGACTAACCCATTCTGACTCATCCAGGGCTTGATGATTCCAAACTTCAACATTTTGTCAATCTCTTCCTTGACCTTTTCACGCAAGTTGGGGTTCATCCTGTAGGGTCTCTTTCTAACTGGGTGTGCACCCTCTTTAAGCTTTATCTTCATCTCCCCTAATGATTCATGCACCTTTAAGTTCATGGTACCCCCAAGGGAATAAGTCATGATAATCTCCATAGTAACTCTATGATTTTTGTCCACTTTAGATCGACCAATAGTCTCTAATTATGGCCTCCTTAGGCTCAGTATCTGATCCAATATTCACTTTCTTTGTCTTCATAGGTTCATGATAGGCACGCATGGTCTTATCTGCACTGTCCAACACCTCACGCCTACTTGTTGAATGGTTTACATCCAATTTTCTACTTCTTCATCATCCACTAAGTAGACCATTTTTCCTTTTTCTTTCTCAAGGAAAGCATGCTAAAGTAGTGTGGCATCGACCTCTATTTCTTTAACAAAATGTGCTCCTAAGTTTCCTTCATCCAATAACTCTTGAAGGAGTTCTTCATCCTTGCACTATCTCCCATAGTTAAGCGCTTTATGACTTTTAATGCTTCTTCCACCGGAGGCTTGGTAGAGAAGAAGTCAAACATCTAAGTCATTCCTACAATTAAATCCTACCAATTTCCAGTCTCTCTATGGAGTTTTACATAGACATACCAAGCACACGTGCATACCTTGTAATGTGGAATAAAACTTGTGCACCCATAGCGAAGGTGGTAAAGCTTCCTGCCCCTCTGTCTAGAGTCTCTCACACTTCTTAAACATGGTGCTGAACAGGTTGATTACCATGATAAGTATAAATTTGAGTAGGTGCATTGCTCCTGAAGAACCTAGTGGCAAGAGAAATCCTAATTTCATTCCATCCTACAATATTATCCTTGTGGACCACCCACTAGTGTGTACTATCCCGCGTAGGGTATATGCTAGCATATTCCTTCTCTCTCAGTGGGTCTATCCATTGTTCTTCCATGGCATGCACGAGAACACCATAGGGTCTCCTTCTCCAGTATAATGAGGCATCAAGTTATTACCTATTCTCTTATATAATGTGGTCTACAATCCTTAGAAAATATACTCTTTACTTCATGCCCCACCAACTCATAAGTGCTATGAGCCCAGTTATCACAAGCAACACTTGTAGTATCATTGATAGACTGTGCATCCTCCCACTTGAATGATTCCTTCTTTAGATGGCTCAAGCACCTCTGGATCCCAGATGGTGCATACATAAATCTATTTAAGTCTTCTTCACTCAAGGGCTCAACATAGGGCACAAATTTTCCATCTGTTAATGGGATAATAACCCTTTCCTCCTTGTTTTCAAAGTTGATATAACCCTTGTTGAACCAAAGATCAACATTATTTTCATAGCACCACGGATGCCCCAGTAGAGCTAGGAAGCTATCTACCTCTGCTAGCACTAAGACCTCAAAATATCCAGTGAACTTGGCTCCTTGTATGGTAATAGATGCATCTTTTAAAACTCTGATGGGAGTGGCCTTAGTTCGATTAGCCATGAACAATACATTAGAGGATGGATGCAATGGGGGTCTCCCCATTTGTACCCATGCATCTAAAGTAAGAACATTGACTTCCATGCATGTATCAATCAATATATTACTCAATAGCCACCCATCCACAACAACATTCAGAGTGATTTCCTTGTCATAATCTAGGCTATGAGGGGAAGATTCACATGCAGGATCTACCATCTAGTCTTAGTACTTACGTGTGGAGTGTTTCCCTTTAACCAATTCCCTAATAATGGAATGATATTCTCCTGGCACAACATTTTGCACACTTCTCTCAAGTCATCCATATCAGTTTGGACTGTCTCTAATGCTTTCTTTTGCTCCATCTTCCGTGATTGCTCCTTTAAATACTATATTTCACCCTAAGATTTCTGAGTACCTCCATGGTTTCCTGATAAACCTCCTTCTGATGGGTAGGATCTAGGTACCATGTATGTAAAACCTCCTCCTTAGTGATGGTAGGCTTCTGTTGTAATGCTTCTTTGGCACACACCGCTTCAGCATGGGTAGTGATCCTTACTTGCAATGCCTCATATTCTGGTTCCAACTTGGGCATCCACTTGATTTTCCACAACTCATGTTGTATCCTAACCATCCTTGTGCCTTTGTTTTCTTATTTATGCTACTTGCTAAGATGTTCATACAAGTCTAGGGAATTCCTCATAACTATGATTCTTTCCATAGAAAGAACATGTAATATTCTGAGGACATTCACTGCCTGTAGTGGTTAGGAGATCCGCATGTATAACATGTTCCACGAGGAACTCACCTCTTCCACCACCACAACCTTGTCCTCCAAATCCACCATGGTATCCTTGACCTCTGCCATGACCACCTTCAAAATGCCCTTCATTCGATCATAGCACACCTGATTGTGATCCCGATCCTGATGCTCATTATTTCCTTTAGAGTTATCTAAAACTCCTATCTATGTCGTACACCAATATCTATAGCATCCTGGATCTGACCAATCAATGGCGCAGTCTTCCATGTCATGAGTCATGGACCTAAAATTTTATAGTAACAAGAGATGTTCTTCCTTATCATGTGTTGTAGTAATGGGCAATGGCTAGCATCATGGTTTAAATGGCATATCTCATAGTCTAACAATAATGAGCACACTTTGATCTATGGGGACAACTATCCTTTGTGTGACCTTCCACTTCACAATTTATGCACCAAATCCCTGTGTGTGTCTCATGTGCTAAATTTTCCGATAGTTTCTCCAATTTGCTTTGCCATAGCTGTGATTTGTGCCTCTAAAAATGGGCTTACCCCAATTTCTATACTTCCAACTGACTCAACACGTAAGGTTGCTTCAAGTGCTTCATGTGGATCAATGTATGTTTTGTGATAGTGCCCTCTAAAAGGTGTAATTAGGCCTCCAAAAAACCATTGTGCATGCTTGCTTACATGAATATCATAAGAAAGCTTAGATAACAATGTTTTAAAATGAGCATCATACTCTCTGACACTTTCAGTAGTGCCTTTATTAATATCCTTGAGCACACTTATACTCTTATGTTCAAACTCAAGGATGTGAAACTCTTTAAGGAATGCATCTTTTAAAGCTATATATTCTATGCAAGTCGTATTCGGGTCAAACTTTATACCACTATGTGTGCATCCTTTTAATGTAGTAGAAAATTGATTTCCCTACACTCAGAAGCCGTGATTCCTTTTTCACGCCACAATATTTCACACATGTGTACGTGTTCAACAACATCTTCTATGCCCCTATACTCTGGAAGATGAAGAGACATCTCCATGTAAATATTCTAGGGTTGGTGTGGACCTTGCCCACCTGATCCAAAACCTCATGTGTTTCCTCTACCTCTAGAACCACTAGATCCACCGGAACTAGAGCCACCTATACCTCTTGATCCCAACATGTAGCTAGGGTTAGACTAGAAGATGTACTTCCATATGTCCCAATAGTAGTACTAAACTGTACCCCAACAGTCTGCGAAGTGTTACTACTCCCAAAAGAGAGTCCAAAAATCTATGCACCTAAATTCTATGTGGATGATACACCCAAAAAGGTACTTCCATATAAAAATCAAATTGTTTGCGCTTCCATCATTGTGCTTCTTATATGACTCACTCTTCTCTCTCCACTACTTGAATTAGTTTCTTTGACTATTTTTTTGTATATAGATACTTTGAAAACCAAGCACAAGGGAAAATTTTCCAGGTGGATTCAGATGTGCACCCATGGCCTAGGTTGTTTCTACTAGTACACTTCATGCATGAGGCAAGAGGGTTCCCTGTCATGCTTTCACAAATGGGGAGTTCACTAATGCTCGGGTTCCACATGTTTCTGCATGAACTTCAACTCCTTCCCAAACTATCTTTCTCCACAATGCCATTCACTCTGCAACCTCTTGCTACTTCTCTACCTCCCTCTCACGTGCCTCATTATACTTAAGACACCTTTCCTCTCTCTGCCTCTCTTCCACTAGGTCTGCCATCTTTCACCAAGCTCTGCTTCCCCTGCCCATGCATGGTGGGGTTTAGTTAGCCATCGATTTACTCTCCAAGTTCAGGGTTACCATCAAAATTTTGATTTCTAGTGGAATTCCTTGTAGGTAAGTTCCTCTTGGATATCATAAAAACTATAATTCAGCTACCTTTGGGCACAAATAAGTGAAATTGAGTACTCCAAGATATAACTATTTAAAACACCATGAAACCACATATCCACAACATGAGTCCAAATCAGATCAGCATCATATAGGGTCTAAAATTCTTTATGTGTCTAGACAAGTGTGTGATACCTCCATTCCATTTAGATGCATAAGCAACCAGCCACTTGTAAAATTCTACTTTGAAAAAATATAAAGAAGCTTCATATAAAATCATACAATTCTTTCGATCCACCCATGCATGCGTCAAAACTCAGATCCAGTGTTGAACCTCTGTGCGTATTCTTCTTCTAGGTCATGTATCCACTCCTCAACCCTTGCTAGGGTCAATTGATATGTCTTCATCATGAATCATCATGAAAACAACTGAAAAAGAGGTCCCAGAAATGGAACCAATGATGCAGCCTAGAATTCACCAGTAAAAGCCTAGGCACACTTGACACATCACTCAATCCTAGATTGAGCACTCACCCAAAGCGTGTAAAGGTACCATGCCCCTCTTTAGGGTTTCTATTACAGGATGTTAGCATGATGAAGACTTAAAGCATTTAGATCCATAATTAATATAACATTCTACAAAGCATATTCAGATCTAGATCTTAAAGTATCATGAATCAAATAATAATCATAGTGAAATCATTCATGCAGTAATAAACTATAACCATGATTAACACCTTGATTTAGCCAATAACCCCCATTATATTAAATGCAGTAATACACACGAAGCTTATCACAATAGATAATACCATAGTTTATGTGCACATCGTATTTCACAACATAACCTCACAATAATTAGTTCTTACATACTATGCCTATGTTACATAGTTCACTACATATTTATAAGGTGGGGACTTTCCCTTCACCGCTTATCTACTCTCAAAATAGGTCACATGCTATTATTAGCCACACTCCGTTACAATAATAGCCGCACATGCAAGTGATCTAACAATATACTTCTTCTAGTTAATCTGTCGTAGTAAATCTATTCTTGAGCTTGTACCCATGTAAAGTGCTCCTTATCTGTTCTTCCAAAATATCCCACCCATGTCGCGCAATTCTATAATCAGTTTGTGTGTTCGGCACGCTATCTCCAAAAATATCTCATTATCATGAAAATGACTAAGTCCCAAATCTGTCTCTGTCCTCAGTGCGTGATTCCTTCCCGATCCTCCCACACTTTTAAATGCACTCTGATCTTTCGTGTGTTTTTCTCTAAGTGCCATATTTTGACTGATCAATATAACCATATAACAATGTGCATAGATCTAAAATATGATAAAGCATACAAATAATGAATGCGAAATAAACTAGAAGATAAAATAAACAAGAGAAAGATAACACCATATTTAACATGGTTCAACCAAAGATATGGGCTACGTCCACCAAGAAACAACCAATATTATTATTCAAAAGTGCTTTACGGAGGAAATACAATGAAAATCTATTGCCTTCCATTACCTCACAGGGATGTTCAATTTTTTTCCCTCACTCATTACTCTTTCCTTCTCACTAAGAAAACTAACATGAAAACAATTGCTATTTTTTCTCTCTTTCCCTCATATAATGCATACATGCATATATATCTATTCTAGAAACTAACTATGATTTTACAATCAAGAAATCCTCTTTAAAGTAAAATATTTATTCTAATTCTCGGCCAAAAACAAAGCACCATCACACAGTAATCGATGTCATTTACTTCCGACCAATGCCAATCACTTCTTGACCAATGTTGGTTGCTTCTGAATGATTCCGGTTATTATCATAACCAAAACATGTAAAAACAAGCTTTCCATTAAGCAATTAAGCTCCAAACTCAACATGAAGCTTTGCAAATAATTTTCAATCTTTCGAGTCCAGACGTGGCTTTTGTTAGGATGTTGTTCAAGATTGAGGATCAAACTGAGCCTGCAAAAACTCGACATAATGTGGTTGACTCTAATGAGAAATCATGTCAAGATGACCCCTTTCTTCTCTAAATTTCATATTCTATTTCGCCATCTCTTCCACCCAAAATACCATGTTCAACCGGATAAATTGAAAAAGTTTTGACTTCATTGCGAGATCAGTTATTAATGCCAAGTCTATGTTTATATCAAACACATTCTTTACCATGGAGATGAAAAAGTGCAAAATTTCGTAAGATGTTCCATCGTACTTGTGGATGAGCCCTAAGTATGAAATTTTAGTCTCCTATAGATTCTTTGAAGTGGAAAAAGACTTACTTGTGCTTAAAAAGGCCGGTGAAAAGTCTCCTCCAAAGAAAATCCTGTGATACCACAAAATCCTTTTAAGAAGTTCCAAAATCTCTAATTAGTCCAGGTTGATGCACCCAAGCCAACCTAAACATCCAAGGTTGTTGCCCGATGTGGGAATTAATCATACCTTACTAGAGGAGCCAACAATGTGGAGTGGGAAAACACTTTTGAAAAGAAGATAGAGCTGATTGGAATTTTATAGGGCCCAAAGACAAGCATTAAATACCTCATGGCCAAGGGAATGTCCCAAGGACTTGTGGGTGATGTGTAATATGTATATCGTTCCTTGGATCATAAAGATTTCAAATATAGTAAGAAAAACTTTTAGATCATCTCTTAGTTTTTACAAATGAGTTTGTAGAAATCAACTGATAATATGTTATCCATAAATATATTTTGTATATGTACATCAAAAACTAGTTTTATAAACTCCAAGGGTCATAGCCCCTATAAAATCCCCATTTTTTCTTTTTGTATATACAAATATTACATGATTATACAAAGACTTTATGTAGGATCTAACTCAATTGGTTCGCCCCTCATCTTGCTTGTTTATTTTGGATATGTAAATATCCAACTTTTATATATATAAAAAGAAACTCCTCATCCGGACCAAAGCATGAAAAACAAACACAAGTCCTTGCTCTCTCATAAAATTTCCAAATTCACTTATCATACCTTTCTTCTTCTCTAACCTTTTTGTTAATTTGTTCACCATTCCTTCTAAGTGAACGAGTCTTTGAATTGAAACATAATTGAATTTTGAAGAAGCAAGATTCGGTCCTCCTTGATTGATTCTCAAGAAATTGTATTAAAATTTCTACATCTGTATCTCCTAATGCAATTTTGTTTAGGATTGGTGTTATTGTTTCAAGTTTGGAATCTAGGTCATCAATATGTTCTCTCGAACTTATCCCTTAATGTAGTGAGTTTTTCAATGCATAATTTTAAAGTATTTATCCTCAATATAATGGACCCTTCATACATATGCCATTTTACTCTGTAATTAGGGGGCACAATGCATTCACCTTCTTCTAATTGGTCATACATTTGGGTTATTTCCTCTCGCAATCAAGGGGCACATGTTTGTAACACTCCACAAAGCTTCTTATAGCTTTAGTGAATTTCCTTATCAATACATCCTCCCACTATCTAATAGCATTAGTTCGTCCCTTTGAATCATCTGATGTTGTCAATGCTTTTGGAGTTATGGCAGTAGTAATCTATTAACCCTTAGGAGGGGGTTGTAGCCACTTTTGTACATAGGTTGAAAAATATCAACCTTTTCCTTTAGTTGTTTTTTGGTCTCTTTATCCTTTTCAATCTTTTGGATAAGACCTCCTATGGCCATTGAAGCTTCATGCTTCAAAACCTCTGTAGTAGGTTTTCCCAAAGGGATGTGAGTGATTTGGTAATCACTAGGTGTAGCCTCATTTATTAATATATCCCCTTTGGGAGTTGTAATTTCTAATGTTCTATGCCCTTGGGGATCCATAAGGGTTTTTGAAAGCACTCTTACTTTCCTCCTATGGTCTATCCACTGGATAATAAAACATTCTCTATGTTGACAACTTCTAATTGAATGTTATAAAACAAGATCTAACCATCTTTCCATAGGGGTATGAAATAACAACTGTATTCATTAGATGAAAACAATTACCCTTATGTAGGTGAAAAATATAAATTGTATGAAATAATAACAATTCATACAATTTATATTTTTCACCTCTAATAAAACAAGTCCTAACCATCCTGCCATAGGGGTATTCCCTTATTTCTGATCTTGAGGAACTTTTTGAGATGTACTAGGGATGGATAAAATATCCTTAGAGGTAGTAGGAGAAATTTCTAAAATAGAAAACTGAATTTGAAGAACTTCGCCTCCAATACTACCTTTTCCACTAAGTTTGTGAAGCACTTTCCCCTACTACTGCTCAACTTATTTTTATCAGTCTTAGGCTCTTTGGGTGAGACAATTATATGGGTTGGATCTTGAAATACCTCATGGAATTGTTCCTTTTCTTGGACTTTGGTTACTTCATGAATTTATAGTGCTTTATTGGCCATTTTTAGTGCTTCATCTATGGGATCACTTGAAATATTTGTCCCTTTTTAGATAGTGATACCTATTTCATCTTTATGCTTCCCCCTTAAGATGTGACTAATTATTTTGGTAGTGGTTTTTAGTACTTACTATAATTGATAATGCTTCAATCATAGGAATTTCAACATCGATTGTTGAGTATATTTGGTAAATGCTTGGATCACCAATGTGTACCTCTAGAGTTTTCAATGGTTGATCGTCCAACATAGGGATGTCATCCCCTTTATATTTTGTGAGTCCTTGCAATAAATAAATGAAATCTTGTGTTTGAAATGATTCCTCCTATTCTTTAGCTACCATTCAACTTGTGAAACTATCTTCTCCCGAGCCACTTTATTCAATAGATGTTCCTTGTGCTCCTACTGGTGGGGCAATATCCATCACTTCTAGAATCTCTACATTTTTCTCTTATACTCCAAGGGTTGCAATGTTTATGAAAACAAGTGTAATTACAATTCCCCTTACAATTGGGTTTACAACCTTGGATCTTTTAAAATATTTTAAATTGGGTTCCTCTTCTCCACCCTCTGCTTGCATTGATCCCATTGTTGATCCAAGCTCTGGATCTGCATGTGGTAGGGACCTCTCATTCGTTTTCCTTTATTGGATGGTCCTTAAAGGGTTATTGAGCTGTTATTGGCTTTGAGGCATATCGAACCCTTACCTACAATGAGACTCCTTGGGTAATCAAGCCTCCTTCATAGTTTTTATCAACATTTCTTCATCTTTTTTAGTTAGAAGGGACACAAAAGTACTTGTTAGTTTTTGGAGGGATTTGAGGTGCCTTTCCCCTTCAAAGGGTCCATTGTGATTTTCCCTTCCCTAAAAGGAGGGAGATAATCACCGGGAGTTCCTGAAGCCCTTAATTATTTTAGTACCACATTATTTTGTAATGATAATTCAATCCCTTTCTGCATTAGCCATGTCAAGGTTCTTCTCATTACATCTAGAGTTCTGATATGAATCAATGATGACTCTAATTTTTTATAATATAATGGTTCCATAGGCTGCCCAACCAATATCATGGACCAACATAGTATTGACTCACCACTTGATTATAATCCAAAAGACCCTGAGGGACAACTTCCACCTTGAAATCAATTATTTGTTATAAAGTCATTCTTGATAAATCCCTTAATATGACTTCCTCCTCATCCTTACAATCCATATAGAAATATTCATAGTGTGGTTCATGCTCATATGATCCTCCCAGACTCGTACTCATTACCCATTTGATGTCATAATTGGGTATTGACTAAAACTTATCCATTTCCAACCTATTCATCTTTTCATCTAAGAGTTTGGTCAGTAAAAATTATGGAGCATGTATATCTCCCAACATAAGTTGGGAATTTGATGTTGGTCTTATGTTTTCCTACAATCAATCTATGTGCCTCTGTCACTTCCTAGAAATATCAAGAAGCTCCCATTTATCATCTCAATACCCGAGCAACATATAATGGGTACCTTGAAAAAAATTACCCTTATGTAAGTGAAAAATATAAATTGTATGAAATAACAACTATATTCGTTAATAATATTTATCAGAGTCTGTAGATATCCCGAAATTATCCTAATCTAGTTTGAATAGAAAATGATTGTTGTAAAGAAGGCATAATGCGTCCTTCAAATTACCTTTTGATTCTCCAAGTTTAACTGAGGATAAACATCATATACCTTAGATTTTAATAATTCCCTCATTCTTGGAATTCCTGGAAGGTATTTTTGGCATGAATTTTTATAAATGAGGTATGAGGTCATATAAAATTCACACCTTAGTGTAGATCCCTCTCGAATTTACACAATTATTTTTATAAGCTAGTCATTATTGGACTTTCTTACGAGGTCAACCCAATAGATATTTTCTTTGGTGAATAGGATAATCTAGATGTAACCGGTGTCCCTAAATTTCACCCTAAAATCTGGACTACCCATTAAAAAAATGTTCTTTTAAAATAACAGTCTTTGTGTTTTTATTGCGGAAGATGTCTATATTATGTTAGGATATTCCTAGTGAATCATATGAGCCAATTTTGACAAATACCCAGATGCCCAAACTCATTTTATCCCTCCACCAAGTTTTGTCTGCGAGAAATTTTTATTTAATTGTTTATTGAACAAATAATGCCTGTTTGAAGTAAATTGTGCTCTGATTGAATCCTGTTGAATTTTTGCATGCTAGTATTCACTCATCTCATTAGGGTTTTCACCAGGAATGAATTCAGGGCATTGTTTGCAACTTCTGGCAACATTTTTCGCTTTTATTTATTTCTTTTGCGTTTTTTTTGGTTTTCTCCTCGCTTCTCTGTGAAATTCCCCTAGGTCAATTCCTTCACGAGTATAGTCTGTTTAATTTCCTGAAGCATATGGAGATCATCTACCGACACAACACCAGAAGGAATCAACCTCAAAATGCAAGTTTCTGACAAAAATGATGAAGTCATGCACAAAAATCCTCTCCCAGGCAAGTCACATTTTTTTGGAATTAATGAGTGTAAGTTGCAATGGGATTTTTGGTAGCTGCAGGAAGGTGGGAATTTCTTACCTGCCTTGCAAGATACATTTTCCCATGAATTCAAAGTCACTTAAGCTGCGATGGGAAAATTAGAGGTGACAAGTAGGTAGGAATTTCTTACCTGCCTTGCAGGGTGAAAATTCCCATGATAAAATAAAGAAAAATCACTTAAAGCACCGATGGGAATTTTCTGTCTGCCTGTAGGCTAACTTTTCCCACCAAAGAGGTTTATTCACCCATGCAAGTCACACTTTATCAAAGGAGGCTAATTTTAATGCAAGTTGCACTTTTTGGGAGATGTTTTAAGTGAAAGATGGGAATTTGGGTAGTGGCAGGCAAGCAAGAATTTCTTATCTGCCTTGCAGGGTACTTTTTCCCATGAATTCAAAGTCACTTAAGTTGCAATGGGAATATTAGAGGTGGCATGCAAGTGAGAATTTCTTACTTGCCTTGCAGGGTAAAAATTCCCATTATAAAAGAAAATCACTTAAAGCACCATCGGAATTTCTTACCTGCCTTGCAGGTAAAAATTCCCATTATGAAAGTCAAACAACTTAAGTGAAAGAGGTGATTTTTGGAGCTGTAGTGCAGGGTAGAAATTCCCATCAAAGTTGATTTCCTATTTTTGGAAATTACCCTTGCTAAAAAATGTGACCCATCTTGGGTGAATAAAAATGCAATTAATAATATTTATTAATGGTTTATTCACCCAATTTTGGCACCATAAATAGAAGGAAAGTCAATAGAAGTGGAAGAGCTAAGGAGAAGTCAAGGATGCATGCTAAAAATAAACAAAATAAATTTATTTAAAAGCAATCAAGAAGATGCATAATTGGGCACCCAATTTGGGTGAATAAACATGATTGTTTATTAATTTAATTGCCAGAAATAGGAAGGGAAGTTATTATAAATAGAATGTTAAGGATTATATAAGCATGAGCTACCATAATGAAGAAGTAATTAATTCTTTTTGCAAAGGATTGCAGCCTGGACAAGTTTGGATGCCAAAGGAAGGAGGTTTTTGCATTAAAGAGTGTTTTTCATTGCTGGGAGCTTTAAGGTTTGGCACCTGGGGTCGACATACTTGATTCTTGCTATGATAGTTATCTCGCATGTTGGTATGAGTGCTTTGGTGAATTAAATAATATTTTTTCTTTCTTTGCATGTAAGTAAAACCTCAAATTTTAGGAAACATGCTTTATATGCAGATTTTGGTGATAAAAATCAAGTATTCGTGCCATGGAGTCCATCTTTGATCAATAAAATTGAAGGTATTCATCACAGGTGCTCAAATCAATGTTAGGTACATTGAATATGTCTTCCAAATCTAAAGAAGTTACCGATCTACACAAATGGATCCAATCGCAAGGGATTCCGGCAGAATTAAAAGAAAAAGAGCTCAAACAAAGATTGTTCCAGCCATGTTGAAGCATGATGAAAGAGAAAGATCGGTAGAAAAATACATAACTTCTAGATTTGCTAAAGCCAATGATACGTACATTGGCCCTAAACCTATCACCGATTTAATTGTGATGATACAAATCTCATAATTGCAAAGGATTCTAACAAAAATCATTCTCTTATTTCTAACACAACCTCGTGTAGAAGTCAGTGCATGGAAAATTCCTTCCAAGATCTTGTGCATGTGCTCCCAATCTTCCAATTGAAGTCTTCATTGAATTTACTTATATGTGCATTCATCCGAGTGCTTTCCAGAATTTAAAATTGCTCATATGTAATTAAAAAATAAAAATGATGAGTTTTGTTTGAATCATTTACGACAAACATTGCACTTTGGTGCATGTACTGAAGAAGAATCACAAAATCTTCAAGGATAAAAGGGAAGACAAGTCAAAGGCAATACCCAAAATCAAATCACAATCATGCATAACTTCCAGATCCAGTTTGGTGAGAATCAATGACAAAAGAGTCAACCGCATGCAGAATATGGAAGAAGAGCAAGACTGGGAGGGTTGCAACTTTCTTCTTATTTCTTTTCCTCTTTCTTTTATTTTCTCTGAAAAAGTAATTAAGCAATCAATTAACTTATAAAACTTAAGTGATTGGTTTAAAATCCGTTATTTGAAAAAGTTAATTACTTGAAATAGGTGACAACCATGCAAAATAGAAGGGTCTATTTTTTGGTTATAAATCATGCATGTCATGTAAAGAGGAATTCTAGGAGGAAGATTTCAAGATGTTTCCTTTTCATAACTTCCGCATGTGAGAATTTATTTAAAGCTTCATGTTTGTAATTTCCTTTATATAATATGAATAGAGGAAGAACCTATGGGTTAAAGATCAAAATTTATAATAAGAATTCTTGTGTTTCGGACTTTGAGCTGAAACCCCCGATAGCTTTATGTAAGCAAAGGAATAGAGAAGAGATTTCTTAAGAACTTTGTGTCAATGGTGCATTCATCTCTTATTTCTTTTTAGATCTATGCATAAACTTTGTGTTATTCTAGATCTAGATATGAAACTATCCTTTGCTTTAAATTATGTATTCCAAGATATATTTGTTTTATCTATGTGCATGTGATCAAATCTCAGTGAATTGTTGATTGGGTTCCACATCTTCTATTCTTTCTTCCCGTTTTCTATTATTTTCCTCTTCTACAAATATTTCCTTTCTCTTACAGATGACTACTTACTTGCTGCAAAACTATCTAGATATGGTTCATGAGCTACATAGTTAAAGTAATACCAACAGATAGACACTAGAAAATATAATTTACAAAATCTTACACGGATCCTCACCAAGAAATGAGGGAGATTTATCTCATGACTTCCTAGGTTTTCAGCTGTGTAGAAAATCTAGCCAACAGATTAAGCGACTCTACTGGGAAATAACTATCTTTCATATCATAGCTTATATTTTGTAGATCGAGTGTATTCCCATTTAACTCTCAACTCCGGATAAACATCCATTCACCCGATCCGTGGAAGCTCAAGGAAGGATTGACCATTTTTATAGATTACAGGAGCAGTTTAATTTCAGTCATCCTCCTCAAGTTAGAAGCCACAGATCCAGTCTTTCACTAGGAAGAAGAGTGAAAACACATCTAGATCTGGATCATCTTCAACATAATCAAAAACTAGAATTATTCACCAAGTCTATTCTTAAAGAAGACACGTTCCGCTCATAATGATGCAAAATCAGCCACTTGCCCCGAAAACCTGCTCCATGGGGTGCGCCTTTGGACCTCTAAATCGACCCCTCTTATGCATGATCTACCTAAAGGGACAAGAAAGAATTTTCCAAAATTCTTTGGAGATGGAAATCAAAATCTAGATGACCACTTGGTTGCATTTTTCATTTCTGTGGAGTGCTTGCAAATGAACATGAAGATGTATCTGCAGGTCTCTTTATAGAGACTCTGCATGACTTGGTTGGAGAATGGTTCTACCAAATTAGCTCCTGAACCATAACCAACCTGGGACACTATGAGAGATACATTCCTGAAAATATTCAAACTAGATGAAGATTCCAGTACCTTGATAACTTAGCTCACTCAAATTGAAGAAGGAGCCACATGGGCACAAGCAAGATTTTATTGCAAAATTCCAAAGATTATCGTACAAAATTTCGCACTGCTTCTTTGAATGATGAGAATCAAAAGGAATTCTTCATCAATGCTTTACTTCCTGAAGTAAGCTATCAACTGCAAAGAGCATGTTCTATTGACTTGTTAGTAACCCAAAACATGGTAGTTGAAATTGAAGATGACCTCATCATGGTGGAAAGATAAAGAGCATCACTTCTAGAGTGAAAGTTCACCCTTTACTACTAATTCTGATTCACTATTGGAAAATTTAGCAAATGAGATGTCACAGATTAAGAAACAAATGGCTCAAATGGCTCAAGGCAACAACACTGCCCATGTTAGGAATTTCAACAACAACCGAAACTCGCATTGTTGGTTCCCAAAGATTAGAAATGAAGCTTCTCCTAGAAACAACATGGAGAAGAATGAAGAAGACCATGAAGTTGACAATGATCAGCTCGAGAATGATGATTTTGTGGGTCTTGGTGGTGACTTCAACATTAGTTACCTAAACTACAAATCTAAACATGACGATGAGAAGCTTCATGAAGATGATCATGGTCATACATATGCAGATATTTACAAAACCACAAATTGACCAATCTGAGGCATTAGTTGTTTAAAAAGAAGGGGCAGCCCTTTACCTTCTTCTTTAGCTCTCAAAGATAAGAATGTGAGTTCTTCATCTCAGCCACATAAAGTATCTCGTAGTATATGAATCTATACATTCCTTTGACATTGTTGATCATGTCGAGAAAAAATAGGATTCAAATGTCGGAAGTTGAATGCTTGAGAGCCTTTCCCGAGCGAGCAAGGCTAAATAGGCTAGTCAAATATGTATAATTTACAAGACAATATAATGCATCAAAGGGCCTTTTACCTAAGCCCAAAGTCAATCCTCCCCGAATAAAACTGCGTTGTTAAATCCTCACCATCTTTTGAAAGAGTGGAACCGTTCTATGTTTCCCTATTGCTTAATGGTTTCAAGTTAAACAACTGCATTTTAGATTCAGGTGCTTCTGACAATGTCATGCTAGCTAAAGTTGCAGATGCTCTTGGGCTTACCCTGATGAAGACCATAGGAAGGTGCTACTCCATGGAAAGACAAGTCCCTTTAATTGGAAAAATCAAAGATGCACAAGATGTTCTGGTGGATTTTCTTGAGAAAAGATTAAAGATGATAATATTAGCTACAAATATTTTGGTCTCTTACGAGATGTTGCTGAGAAGAAACTTATGTAAAGAGTTGGGAGGAGAAGTAAAGATGGATTGGTCCTATGCTCATATTCCTATCAAAGGAATAAATCAAAAGTTGGAGCTGGAAAAGAAGTCCAAGTACACGGTTACCAAATTTGAGGATCCTAGATCTTAGATTCTTTTTCAAGAATCTGACCATGGGGTATATTTCTTGGAAATGAATAAAGATGTACCAGAAACAGAAATTTGAACAGAGCTAGAGCCAGCGAAGGAAGAAGAAAAAGTTTGGACTCTGGAGTTTAAAGGTACATGTTGTTCTTTTGGATCAAGAGTCGGCATTCTACTAATATCTCATGAGATATTCCTAGACTCCCACAAGTTGATGTTTGAGAACACCAATGATATGGAAAAGTATGAAGCATTGTTGTTAGGAATGGTGCAAGCTAAAAAGAAAGGAGTAAAACTCCTCAAAGCCTAAGGAGATGTTGAACTTCTAGTAAAGCAGGATCAAGGAAAATTCAAGTGAAAAGAAATAAGCTAGAGCATTACGTAGATAGAGTACTTTCTCGCCACATTCGATTTTACATCCTTCTCTATTGACTTCATACCAATAAATCAGAATTCTAAGTAAGACTCTTTGGTATTCACGACTGCACTATTGAATCCAGATAGACCACCATCCATATCCAGACAAGGAAACTATAAAGTGGAGATGGTCTACTGCCCTAAAGTCCTTGATAATGTTGAATAGGGGCAGAATTTCAATGATGACAAACAAACATCTGCATGTATGCATGTTGAAGGGAATAAATCACCACCACGACGAACAGTCATAGGAAAAATTGATTCGGGTTATGATGACCATAGTGGAATAATCCATCCAAAAGGTAACAAAATCCTTAAGGGTTTAGTTTCCTTAGTGGAGACTTTCAAAAGCATGATCGGTACTTGAATAAGAATAAAAATATGGTGATAGTTCTCCTCAAATCGCAATAGGTAAATCTGGGAGCAGAGAAAGTTGATGAAGAATTACTCACCAAAAAGAGGAAAAAGGATGAGCCACCACTAGATGAAGTTGATAAGGACTTGCCCAAGGTATTTGACAAGAAGAATAGAGAAAGGAAGTTTGAGATCAGAGACTGGGTACTCTGGTGGGACAAGAGACATGAACCGATGGGCATGCATGACAAATCCGATTCACTCTAGAAAGGGACCTTCACGATCAAGAGAGCTACTAGAATGGATACTTTCTTCCTTTCCTACCAGGATGGAATTGAGTTATCACTGCCTTTCAACGGGTAGCATATGAAGTTGTTCAGAACTCGAGATATAGGGTAAAACCATGTTTATATATAAATAAAACTTTTGTTGTTTTCTTTTCTTTTATTTTTGTTTTGTTTTGTTTTTGTTTTCCCACCCCAAGCCCAATGGAAAAGATATGAAACCAAAGATGTTTGGGATATCATCTTTACTCCTGTCTTTTTAACAGGGGCAAAGATTTCCACAGATGGAGCCGATTGGTGTCCCCAAATTTCACCTTGAAATTTGAGACTACCCATTTAAAAAAATCCATTCTTTTAAAATAATGGGTCTTTGTGAGATGATTGAACCAACCAAAGGACTTATTTAGTGGGAGATGCACAATCTATTAGCAATACTATAAGTGCTTCTTGTGATAATTGGGCTCACAACACTTATGAGGTTGTAGGGTACGAAGTAAAGAGAATATTCCCTCGAGGCACAAAACCACGTAATATCGGGAGGATAGGTTACAACTTGGTACCTTATTACATAGGAGAAGGGGATCTCATGGTATTCCTATGCACCATGGAAGAAAAATGGATAGACCCACTAGAAAGAAGAAATATGCTAGCATATACACTACGTGGGATAGCAGCACGCTAATGGGTGGTCCACAGGGATAATCTTGTCAGATGGAATGAAATTGGGATTTCTCTTACTACTAGGTTCTTTAAGAGTGATGCACCTACTCAAATATTTATTTTTCATGATAATCAACCTGTTCAAAGGCACCACGTTCAGAAGTGTGAGAGACTCTGGAAAGAAGGGTAGGAAGCTTTACCACCTTTGTTATGGGTGCACTAGTTTTATTCCACTTTACAAGGCTACGCACGTGCTTGGTATGTCTATGCAGAACTCCATAGAGAAAATAGAAATTGGCATAATTTAATTACAGGAATGGCCCAAACATTGACTTATTCTCTACGGCCTCCGGTGGAAGAAGCATTAAAATTTATTCGCGCTTAACTATGGGGATAGTGCCAAGGTGAAGAACTCCTTCAAGATTTATTAGATAAAGAAGACTCTGGAGCACATCTTTATAAGGAACCGAGAGGCCGATGCAACATTACTTCAGGTGTGCTTGCCTTGAGAAGGAGAAAGGAGAAATGGTCTACCTAGTGGATGATGAAGAAGCGTGATTATCTAGCTATAAACCATTCAACAGAAGGCGTGAGTTATTGGATAGTGTGGATAAGACCATGCGCGCCTATCATGAACCCATGAAGACAAAGTGGGTGAATATTGGAGCAGATCTTGAGCCAAGGAATCCATAAGTAGAGACTCTAAATTGGCAAAAATAATAGAGTTACTAAGGGATTACTAGGACCTATTTCCTAGGGGGTACCATGAACTTAAAGGTGTGCATGAATCGTTAGGGGAGATGAAGATAAATCTTAAAGATGGTACACACCTAGTTAGAAAGAGACCTTACAGAATGAACCCCAATTTATGTGAAAAGGTTAAAGAAGAGATTGATAACATGTTGAAGTCTAGAATTATCAAGCCCCTCGATGAGTCAGAATGGGTTAGTCAAATGGTGATCAGTATTAAGAAGGATGGATGGATTAGATTATGCGTGGACTACAGGGATATGAATGCTACATGTGTAACTAATCCATTCCCTACGCCATTCACTAAGCAAATACTAGGAGTTGTAGGGCGTGAAATATATTCGTTTACTGAGATGGGTTCTCTAGGTACCATCAGTTAGGATTGCCCGAGGGGGATCAAGAAAAGACTACATTTAGTACTTGAATGGGGTAGCTTGACTATATTGTAATGCCCTTTGGTCCGAAAAATGCGCCTCTTTGTATTTTTCGTGCATAGTTGTCCAAGCATTCAAGGAATTCATTCATAACTTTTTATAGGTATATTTAGACGATTGGATGGTGTATGGATTAGTTAAGGATCACTGTGAAAATCATGCTTTGATGTTTGAATGGTGTAGATAGTTGATTATCTCTTTGAACATCAAGAAGTGCATATTTTCTACACCATTTGGGATAATTTTAGGACACATAATCTGTAAGGAGGGTTTGTTGGTTGATCCAACAAAGGTTGCAATCATTATATGATTAAGGAAGCCTACCATTCAAAGTCGGTGCATTGCAGATTTTTGGGTCATACAGATATATTACAAAATTTTATCAAAGGCTATGCCAAAGTTTCCACACCATTAGAAGAGTTACTAAAAGGGAAAGGTACATTCTCTTTGGGGAGAACAAAAATGGCACACATTTAGGAAATTGAAGGAGAAACTTACTACCGCGCCTATTATATGTTTTCCTTCGTGGGAAAGAAAATTTCATGTACATGTTGACGCCTCTGGCATGGCCATTGGCACAATGTTGGCCCAACCTAGAGAAGGTATTGTAGATCATCGTATCTGTTTTGCTAGTAGAAAGCTGAATCCTGTAGAACATAATTACACAACTACAGATCACGAAGCTTTGTCAATGATCTATGCACTGCATAAATTTTGCCATTACCTACTAGCTACACCATTCATATTTTATACAGATCACATGGCATTGAAGTATTTGGTAAATAAACCTATTTTACAAGGGCACATATGTCGATGGGTGCTCTTATTTCAAGAATTTGATTTCACAATTGTGGTAAAACCAGAAAAAGTAATTCTAGACCAGACCATCTATCAAGAATACATTCATGAGAAGAAGCACAGAAATTAAGGATACCATGTCAGATGCACAGTTATATAGGTTACAATGTGCACCATCAAAACTAGAAGACATTGTTGTCTTTCTACACACATGGATGACACCAGAAGGAATGAAATCCTTGGAGAAGAAACAACTTGCTATACACACCACACCTTATATGTTAATTAGTGGTGACTTGTACAAATTGGGCCGAGATGAAGTATTACATTGTTGTGTATTAGAACATGAGCACATGGGTATTATGGAAGAAGCTCATGGTGGAATTGTAGGTGGCCACTATGTAGGTGATGCCACAATGCATAATATTCTACTCATTGGATTATGGTGGGAGACCCTCTATAAAGATTGTAAGGAATTTTTTAAGGCATGCGACCATTGTCAACGTCTTGGAAGACCAGTAAGTGAGATGAAATTCCTATGAGACCTATTGCTAGTGCGTAACTGTTGGAGAAATGGGATATAGATTTTGTGGGTCCCATTTCACCAAATACATGTAGAAATGGATCACTTTACATTATAACTTGCACATACTATCTCGACAAGATGGGCAAAGCAACTTAGAAAGGACTATACATTGGCTACAAAAGCTTAATTTTTATGGGAAAATATTATTACAAGGTATGGATGTCCTTTTATTTTGACCAGTGATAGGGAACACATTTTCTTAATGAGATAATCAAATTTTATTGGATGAGTTCATGATTGCACACCATAAGACTACACCCTATCATCCTCAGGAAAATGGAACTGCTGAAGATTTCAACAAAATTTTGGGCTAGACATTGACAAAAATATGCAATGTTGGAAGAAAGGATTGGGATGATAAAGTATTTGTAGTACTTTGGGCATATTGAACAATATATAAAAGGTTGAACAAAGAAACACCATTTCAGCTTAGTGTTTGGAACAAAAACCATTCTTCTTATGGAATTTATGTTACCTTGTTTGTGTATTACGTGCGGAGGTCTAGCTAATGAGAAAATTTAGAAGAATGGATTGAAAAGATAATTCACTTGGATGAGTGATGAGCCATAACATGTAGGAGTCGAAGCAAGAAAAGGCGGGAAAAAATCATGGCATGGCAAAACATAAGGGACAAGAAGTTTGAGATTTGACAAATGTTACTTCTCTATGACTCTAAATTTCTTAAGCCATCCAGGAAAACTTAAGGTACATTGGTTGGGGCCGTATGTTATCACTTACATCCTTGAAATAGGTACTTTCCAGTTAGAAGCCCTTGATGGAACACATCTACCTGGTTACTTCAATAGGAGTAGGCTAAAACCTTACTATAAATAAGTCTTCTCGGTGTTTATAATAAGGCGATTGCCATTTAGATTAGGTTTTCAATTATGTATTTCCTTAATGTGTTTCCTTCTTTATCACTATGCTTTGTCAATTTAGTTGGTGTGTTGTGTAATAAGTGCACTTGCGCACATGAAGCTAATTACTATATGAAGCATGTTTATGTGCAGAGGACTGCACATACTTTTAGTGTGGGGTGATTATCGATATTTAGGTATAAAATCATGGGAATTGAAAGGTGAAAGGAATAAGTTGCTATGGGTGCTCTTCAAGTCAAAGGATTGCTTCTAAAAAGTGACCAAAGATGGAGATGAATGAAGGGAAAATATAACACAAGGTAAGTAGAGGCCATAAAAACTACCAGTAGAAGGTGCAGTGATGAGGTACTTGGGCACAAGGAAGCATGCTAAAGAGAAGTCTGTGACTAGAGGGTAGGAAGGCGCGCTAGAAGGTTATAGTTGGGGCATGAAGATGTAACGCATGGAAAGGATGGAATTGGTCAATTAATGAGAGGATATTTGGTAGGTGAAGGACTAATGAATGCATCAAATATTTGAAAATCTATATAAGGATGGGATGTGAGTTCATTTTTACATTGCGATTAAAAGTATTTGAAAAAGAGCTAAGTGTGAAGAGTCGAGTAATCATATTGAGGTGTGATAGAGGCTGCGTAGCCGGTCAAGATGAAGAGATCTGTGCATGAAAAGAGCTTGTGTCCCAGGTGGTGAAGCGTTTGAGAAAAGAAAGGTGAAAAAGAGGAGTGAGGGAACATGAATTCTCCTAGGGCACACCGAATCAAACTAGGGTTTAATTCACACATTGTAGAATTCAAGAGGTAAGAATCTACAAAGGATTGCAAGGTAAAAATGGCACCCAAGAAAGTAGTTGTAGTAGGAGTGAAGGGCAAGAAGAAGGTGGTCAAATAAGAAGAGGAGATGGCTCCTAAAAAAATTTGAAATGCAATATCCAGAGGGGGTTATCGTAGGCTAGGAGTGGGATTCTCACATAAGGAAAAGCAAGGTGAGTGAGTACAACCACCGTACCATAGAGAATAAGAAGGAGCTTGATGTCTTGAGAATACAAAGACAAATAAATGCATGGCGGAAGACATGTCGGTGTATGAAGATGCTTTGGTGAGAAGATCTCAAAGAAGATTGATTTTACCAGCTATACGAGCTCCCTTACTTTAGGAAATATGAGCCCTTGTACTAGTGGCTCATGAGCAGAGTGCACAAAGATTTTTTATACTTTGCAGAACGCAGAGCTAGAATTTTATCCATGCTCTTCTCCAAGGTAATGAGATTAAAGGGCACATGAGAATATTTGAAAGATGATTTAATAGATAAGGCCACAATCTTGGAGACCAAAAAGGAGCTCAAGTACACAAAGGGTCTCATGTGACATGGACATAGATAAACTAAAGAAGTATCTAGTTGTGCAAGTAGTCACACATCTTGTTACGAACATAAATGACTAGGAAAGGTGGTCATAAGTGAACACCATGTGGTTGCACATTGCTAAAAATATGTCCGAGGGGGTGGTCTACAAAATTTCACGTTACATTGCAGAAACTATCATTGAGGAAGTGCGCACAGGAGGAAGGATCAGCTTTGGATCTGTAGAGATCAAAGTACTGATGGACCAAAAGAGAAGATATGGGAGTATCCCATGGAGCACAAGTCACCTGCAGAATGCTTCAAAAATTACTTGTGTGAAGGATCCATGATAGAACAAGTCAAGAAAAGGGCTGAGAAGTGGTACGATAGGCTTCGTATGAACCTTTGAAGAAGAATGGCGCATCCCCAAGGACTTACCTTTAGTGGTTGGAAAGGCAATTCAATTCACTATATACCAGCACTTTTACATAGTGTGGTTCACCATGAAGGATGGAGCATGGAGCCCTTGGTGTAAGTTACCATATTCCTTCACAACAAGGTACTTCCAGCATCAGTACATAGGTTCTCAGACGTGCGGTGCCTAACATTTAATGCGGACAAGGTAGATTGTGACTACCACATGCTAAGGAAGAAATATGTGTATCTAGGATGGGGTGCATATATTGAAAGGATCATTTCAGATGTATTGAGCATTAAACTAGTAAGTTTGGTTGTGGGAGATGTTGGAGTAGCACTGGTGTACCTTCAACTGAAGCCCAAGATGGAGAATAAAAGTATGTGGAAGATGAGTTCGCACTTCCAAAACCACCAAAGGGAAAGCATACAATGGAGAACATCCCAGTGCCTAAGCCCACAGAGCCAATTGAAGTAGAGGATGAGGAGGATGAGCATGAGGATAGTGGTGGTTTGAAACATAGAGGTAGAAGACATCCTATGAATAAGGATAAAGCTAAGTGTGCCACTACACCACCTCAGTCACAAGAGGGGGATGATGAGGACTTGGATGCAGTCCAAGGAGAGCACAAATTTAATAGAGTGTTCAAGAGAATAAGGACCCAAGGTGCTACTTTGTAGATAATGTGAAAATCACCTAGAATCTCTCCATAGAAGGAGACAACAAAAAAGGAGAAGGAAACTAAAGTTGAATGAGGAGGTGGAAGAATCAAAGGAAAGTGTGCCTAATTCTCCTACACCTCTAGAGAACGTAGAAGAACAGAAAGATGAAGAAATGAAGGATAAGAGGAGGAAAAGGGAACAGATGAGACAACTACAAAGACTGCTCAGGACATGGAGACACAAGTCCTAAATCTATAGGCTCAAGTTCCTAAGTAACCTAGGTCAAGAAGAACAAGTGGGGAGCACATTCCACTAGCCATGGGTTATGCGGAGGACATAGGTAAAATTTTCCATGCCCGTTTCCAGAGCACACTAACGCAAAAGGAATTATATGGATGGGAATTAATGGATGAAGATATGGAAACAATGTGCACAAGGAAGCAGTTATCATGGTCCATGCACACGCACATGGATGAACCAGATTTTGATGTGTGTGAGGAGTCATGTGTATCGAGGAGGTTGAAAAAGACACCTTAGGCTAGACACATGACAGTAAAGCCTACTGTCATGTTAGATGAATAGGTGAGAAATGCATTGGTGAAAGTCTCAATAGAGGTGGTGAGGTGGAATATGGACAAGGATGCCACAATTAGGGCACTCAAGGAAGAGATTAAGACTAAGGATGGGGAAATAGCATGCCTAACATAGGAAATATACTTAGTGTAGAAAAAGAACGATGTATTTATCAACATCACGTAGAGGAAATTGGTGATAATATCATAAGAGCTAGGCCACACTTAGAGCTAAAGGTACCAAAGACATTTCCTTCGACAATACACTATGTAGGTACATTGGTAGACCTAGTGCTTGAAGATGAACCTCTCGCATGCCAAGTACCAAAGGACCCAACACAAGATGTAGAATGAGAGAAGGCTTCAGTGATGTGGAAGATTACATCATATGAAGGACTATTGTAAGTGCTGCAAGAAGAACTGAATAAAGAAAACCAAGCCTTGAACATCTACATAGCTCCAGAGGTGCTCATTAACATAAAAACCTTGGAGGAGAACAATGAGGTACATAAACTGATGAAGGATGAAACATTGGGCCATGCTAAAATATTATCAATGGTTAAATAGAAGCACAAGGCTCTGGGCAGCAGCCAAGAACCACACAAGAATTGGCTAGAAGAGCTTGGGAAACTCATTGTACAGAAGATGGATCTACTAGAGGGAAGGATGACTGTAATGTCCAACATTGTGTTGGTCTTGCAGAATGAGAAAGGAGAGATCACGAAAGATGAACTAGAGTCCATTGCTATGGAAATTCCAAAAAAAGTAGAGGAAGCACTCACTGAGTGGCAAACCTTGGAGGCTGAAATAAAATAGGAATATCTTGAATTAGTTGTTTAGGTTGCAGAAGAAGAGACTATAGGTTAAAAACATTCTTTCATTCTTTCCATTCTTCTATTCTTTACTTCAGTTTTGGAGATGACCATTTTCGGGGCAAAAATGAAATTAGTGTGGGGAAATGTTGATTAGATAACACTTGATAGAAAGCACACAAGAAGTCCATGCAGGAAAGCATGTCATATTCAAAGGTGCGAACAGATATGGAGAACATGCACGTGGGGCGTAAGTACATCTTTCGAGACTTAGTCATTTTCGCTCATGAAGGTCTATTTTTAGAGATGGCATGCAGAGCACACAAATGAGGTAGAGACATGTGCACCACACATTGGCTATTTTTGGAGGATTGGATATGAAGCAATTTGCATGGACACAAGCTGGAAATAGATCTACCATCGCTAGCTTAGCTAACAATAGTCTATTGTTAGTGCACTTGCATGTGTGTCTAGTTTTGTAATGGCGCGTGGATAATAAGAACATACAAACTATTTTGGGAATAGATAAGTAGTGAAGGGAAAGTCCCCACCCTTATATATACATGTATGATGGTGAGTACACACACAGAGAGATATACTTGAGATTATGTTGTTAAATATGTTATGCACATATTGCTATCATTGTAATGAAGCTTCGTATACTTGTGATATTTAATATAATGAAGGATATTTGCTGAATCTAAGTGTTAGTTCTATGTCATCCTGCAACAACAACCCTAAAGAGGGACCTGGTACCTTTTCCCGCTTTGGGTGAGTGCTTATTTCAGGATGAGTGATGTGCCAGTGCAACTAGGGTTTTATTGGATTTGTATCACTAAATTCTAGGCTGCATCAATATATCAAAAAAATTATACATTTATTACTCATAACCTACCACCATACTACATTTTAAATACACTTTTTTTTTTCCGTGCTTTACTCTTCTTTCTTACGCACACGAAAGTCATAATCTTCTAGCACACTCACTACTTCTAGGCTTCATACATCCGTGCTCACACTTCCTTGTGCCACAACACTTCTTCCCCTACATCGTATATCAAGTAGTTCATCATGTTTCTTCCTACCTTGCATTACACTATGTGAACTCTTCCTCGAGTGGTATTTCATTCGAGCAATTTTCAAACACCCAATCAATCATCAACAATTGCAACACCTTTTCCTTTTTCTCGTGTGTACCTTTTAAATAACATCCTACCTTCTACCATTGTGTGCATATCTGCACTAATATTTTCACACACGCATACCCGATTTACCCATACTTTAAAATATGTGTGGTCCTCTATGCATCACATCAATAAATTGTATTCATCTTCCTAACACAAGCGTGCTTATTACAACAAAACAAGAAAATTAAAAATCAAAAATGAAAGGAAATCTAATCTAAGTGGCAATACTACCTTATTACAAACACACAAAAGCTTATTTATAGTAGGGCTTCATCCTACTCCCATTGAAGTATCCGGAAACATGGTTTTGGTTAGTGCCTCGCAATTAACATGCACTTGAGTCAAGTATCTTGGTCAATATAAATGGTCCTAACTAATGCACCTTCAACTTCCCTAGGTGGCACACAAAATTGGAGTCATACAAAAGTACTATTTTTCCAACTACAAATGACTTGTTCTTAATGTGCCTATCCCACAAGCATTCTATCATTCCTTTTCTATCTTCTAGATCTAACATGCAATTATACATCACTCATCTAATTTAATTAGTTTCTCAATGCTCTCTTTCATAGCCTTTTCATTTGACAACCCTCCAACACGCGTAATACAATTCTAATCATCTTTCAACAAGTATTAGGTGTCATAATTTGGTCGTTTTTCATTTCTAGTCCCCAACTAGGGTGCCTAGGGTTATACTAGGGCACCCATGGGTGCCCAAGTCCTTAATTCTAGGCACCCTTGTTTCGTAATACTTGAATCTAATTTATTTTTTCAAGGTCGGTCTTTACAGTTTTATGGTCTCATTCACCTATGTGCTAGTTGACATGTCGGGCCATTAGTGTCAAAATTTGAGTAAGAGATCCCTATATAAACATAACATACTCACCATATTATGGGTGGACATTCTACTATCAAGAGATAGCTATCTACTAAGGAAAAGGACTACATTTGGGAATCTTCTACATCTGCATCACACAAGCATAGGGGGAAAGGGTTGTATTCATTTTATTCCATCCACCATTTTTATTTTACATCTAGTTATTTCCCCCTACTTCTACATCATTGATGTTAGGGCACCCTAGGCACAAAATTGCACACATAAGCACACAGAACTACATTGGGTTTGGAATGTAGTGAAACACTTAGTCGTAAGTCCACCATTGTGGTAGCTAAGGTTAGTTTGACCCCTTCATTTGCATCTTTCTTTTTAGGAATTTTATGCTTTGTATGGGATTTTATAGGTAGATCTTCATCACATAACTATAGCGACATTAGCGAGAATATTGTGAAAATAAGGTGACCAAGAAGAAGGTACTACAAAGACCATGTGGCAATGTCAAAGTCGAACTCGAGCTTTTTACGCACCAAAGCACCCAAATTACACACCAGGGTGCCCCAGTGCCCCAATCCTCTCCCAGGTGCCCTAGTCCAAACAGATCTTTGTTTGCTGAAATTTCGTAGGTGGCACAATTAGTCTCTATCCTATCCACACATCATTCTACCCAGTCTTGCACACAATGAGGTTAATTAATTTCAGGTCGATATCTTATCCTTTTCTATTTCCATTATTTCCCTTCATTTAAAATATCAAATAAAATTATTAAAATTTTTACATTACATGTATATCAGTTATTACATTGTTGTTACTAGTATAGATTAACTTATAAATCCCCCATTTTAGTTAATCATTTTGGTGAACCCATCTCTTTAGAATACCTTTCCCTATGATCTAGTTAAACCTTAATGGCTAAAACTAGCCCATATTTTTTTCCTGTCATGTCTCATGTTAGTGTTAACCCTATTTATGATGAGGTTGCCATTGTTGAGCTTAAATCTCTCTATAGTTCTCTCATTACCACACTAGACCATGTCAAACAACAAATTCAATATGGACTACAATATGTGCATACTCATTTTGAATATTCTTCTATAGGCATTATAATTGTTTATGATCCAATGGAAATTACTCATTGTACTTCATGCTATAGGATTACTTGTGGTCCATCAAATGATCTTTCAAAGGAAAAATTAGATGATTCTCTTATTGATTAATTTCTTGTTATTGACACTTGTTCCCATGAGATTACCGATTCTTCTTCTAATCCAAATCACTTGCACACTTCCTTCTCATATCTCTAGAAGTTTCCATGAATTTTCCTCTCTCATGTCACTTCTCCTATGTAGCACTATGCATGAGTCACCACCATTTGTCGCTTCTTTTTATCCTACCATCTCATCTCATCTCCTCTTGATAGTACACCTTCTCTAGAAGTTTCCTCTCCATTCACTTCTCCTACTATTGATGTTTCGATGATAGTCCAACAATTACTATGAGTATTCCATCTATATCTCATACCAAAGCTTCATTGGCACTTACTACTAGTGTTTCATTAGCATAAGACATTTCTTCATCACCCTTAGACATATCTACGATCACTCACAATGGTAAGCTCCAACCACTCAATACATTGTTACCATCTTCCACCATCCCTTCACAGGATATTATTTCTCTCATACATGCCATAGGACAATTACAATCTCAGGTTCAGTCTCTCACTTTCAAAATTAGGGCTTATTACGCTTCCATTGACAATAATTCATTACATGGAAATCTGTTCCCTAATAAGATTCATAATTTTACATTCCCTCATGATTTCACTATGCCTAATTTCACATGTTTTGATGGTACAGGTGACCCTTAAGCTCATCTTTTATATTACCTTAAGATTATGGCCTCCTATTCTAATGATAGATTATTACTTAAGGCCTTTCGCTATAGTCTTACCGATGAGGTGTTACAATGGTACACTCATCTCCCTTTTGGATCCATTAGTAATTTTTATGACATGGAGGACACCTTCCTCCATCGGTTTATAATCAACAATGACCCTAAGGTTACTTATGACCGATTACCTACTCTACATCAAGGCTCCATGGAACCTATCAAGGATTATATTCTATGATTCAATGTTAGTATCCATCAGCTTGTTTTCTAACCCATAGATCTTGAGAAGTAATTTATTTTTATCATGGCCTCATTCCTCCACTTAAGAAACGATTACAATATAATACATGTGATTCATTTACTCTTCTATGATATAAATTTATTGACTTAGAACTAGATCTTCTCCACACTTACCATAGATCCTCCACATACTTTTGTGGCTATTGCCTCATCTATTTCTCCACCTAATTCTCTAGTCGAGCATCCCACACAATCTCCTACCAAGAAAAATAAGCAAGCTCAACCCTCTTCACCACAAAATCATAATCCTTCTCCGACTCTATAATAAGACACTCCCCTACCACCCACCTAGGTAAAGTGAACCTTTGCACTTCTCTCACCACACGCAACCAAATGATTTCCTACGTGTATGTACTACTCAATGAGCAATTAATTTTCTTACCTTCCAACCAACATCATCCACAACACCAATTACAACGTCAATGTGACCAACACTATTGTAATTATCATCAGTATAAATGGCCATAGAGACAATGACTATCTTGCCCTTTAGGATAGATTGCAACAATTAGAGGATAAAGGCATCATCTCCTTTGATTCTCACCCACGTGAGTGATCCATATCTCCTTTATCTTGCTAGATATTTCCTCCTATAGTTGAGTCATCTCCTACATATGGTGTGTCGAATATGATATATCCATCGCAGTCTACTCTTCATATGCATTCCCCACCACATCCATTACATTCACTGCATCCACCTCATCCATCAAATTCATGTTATCCACCACATCATACTACTATTTCACACTTTGGGTACCACAATATCCCACTTTCGCACATCCCACCATAGCTCTATATGATATCCAATTCAGTTCATGCAATCATGTTGCTTCCATTCCACATGTTTCCACCGCTCCACGCCATCTTGGTATTTGGTGGGTGAGTACTCTCACCTCACCCCTCGATGATGCACTTGTGTTCTTACAGTTCTTATATGAATGTTGAGGGTTTACTTTAAGAACTTCTCCTCATGCACTACATCATTCATTTGGTGCACCTCAATCATTTCCCAATGATGCACTCTTGTCTTTTGCGGATCATTCTTGATTGTTGAGAGATCTTAACTATAATGAACCTAGTCATATAAAAGATGGGGGACATCACTATTCCCCCTACCATTACATTACACTAGTACCACATACGTTCATCACAATACGTTACTTTACTCATTATACATCACTTATGTTTCACTTCATTATCATCATCATACTAACTACGCATTACACATTCTATCTACTTAACATTCCACCTAACCCATCACATTATATTTGTTATCATCATGCAAATATTACACTAACAATATGTAAAAACATTACATCCATTTCAAAAATAACACATACAACAATAGATATACCATAACATAAGCTCATCATATATAAATCACACATGTCCATACATATGTAGAAAATACAATCATCACTGGGGAAAATCCCCTACATCATATATAATCATGATAATAAAACCTCACCACCACTATCTCTCTCTTGGTACTATGAGATACCTAGAACTAAATACCTCACCACTCACTCTATGACTTTGTTCATGGCCTCGATATCGCTCCACTTACCTACGCAACAAAGTATTCTTTGTAGTCTACTCAAAAAAGACGTTACATCTCCATGAACTATAAAATCACCTCCTACACCAAAATCCCACCACCTAACACCTTGAGGCCTCTCCAAGTCTCCTCGCATGTCTCATCCCTCTTGGCTACTAATACATTACATGTGGCTTTTGCTTACAACCATTAGCTTGAATAGATGGGCATGATCACACGCAATATCATCCACTGGATCCAATATACCACCACTAAGGACATCAATTGGCACATTCTACATCAATGAATGGATGGATGTGTCCACTATTAATGACCAATATGCATCGCCTACAAAATAGACAACACTATAACATTATACAACCATTATTACATCATCACCATGTAAAAAAACATATAAAACATAGCTACATATAGATACTCACTCTTAGTTATAACCACTTTGCTATAGGATCGGGACATGAGCTTCCACCACTCTACCTTCTCCCATGTGTGGTATCCCCGCTAGATCTGAAAATATGGGGAATAAGCATGACTCATCGATTTTTTCCCACCATGCAAAATACTCCTCTATGCTACCAACATCATCTGCATCTATAACCTCTATCATTCCATCTACATCATCTGGACCAAGAGGTGCTCATTGTTTTGTTATGGGCCCTAGCTTGGTCCCAACCCTCTTCGATGTTGTGATAGCTCTAAGCCATATATATGGCTCTAGGGGCACATCTTGAGCCATACCAAATTGACGTGATACTCTCTCCACCTGAAATAGCTCCGCCACACCTAGAAACCTATTCTCTAACCATATCATCCTCCAAATACATTGCAACTCCACATCATCCTCGAGCCATCCTCCATAATCATGATATGGCCTCCATGTGATGGCCTCAAACCCCATCATGTCTATCAATGCTCTATAAGTATCAGTAGCCATCCTACACCCATGGATGTTAATCTATCTCCTCACATATATATCGGTCTTGTCCCACTCTCCTCATAGGTCCCAACTAGACTCAACACTACTATATGCTCATATGCCCACACATGTAACAGTGTAGTGGCTCATATCCCTCCTCCATGCTCATCATGAGTAAACTGGTATAAATCTCTGTACAGGTGGGCTAACACACATCGGGCCCATGTATATCTAGTACTATCCTCCTCTATACACTAGAATATATCATGTATCTTATACAAGATGCCCACACCACCTCCCTCCACCGTTATAGATGAATTAATAACAACCGGTATGAATTTCTGCAAGCGTAGAACATTAGACCTCATAATAGCATCTAGATTGATATGAGCCTCGACAAGAGTCTGAGTCCCTACAAAGTACCATCTTGTCACTTACATCTACCTATCCATGTCCTCTAATGGCATCACATGAACCCTCTCCTAAACAACCAAAAACCACAATATATGATATACATCCTCTAATGTCACTGTCATCTCCCTCGTAGGAAACCAAAAGGTACATGTGTTTACACACCATCTCTCACATAATACAGTCAACATCAAAATATTATGGGGCACATTCCCCATCCGTACTATATACCGTAGGCGACACGGTCCATAACATCCCAATCATCATCTGACAAACCCAATCCAAGCAATGTACTCAAATGACGCCCACCGCAGAACTCCCTCGAGTGAATATCCCTCTACACACCACAAAACAACAACAAACATGCATTAGAACACCTTATAGATACTAACATAATCACTTCTATCATCAATATACATAACAAACTAAATTTTTCATTATCTTAGACAAAATGCACACATTCTAGACCAAGGTGTCTAGATGTAAGACTAAGGCACCCATGACCAGGACACCAACGCCCAGATCTAGGTGCTCCTGTCCCAGGGGTCACTAGCGCCCTCACCACTATTTTCTAAGCCCAAAACGTTGAGAAAATTATAATTCTCAATTTTTTGAAAATTCAAAGATAAATGCTTAAATACACCATACATTTTGTGAAAAATAAGGCACTTACCAACTTCATAGTCGTGCATGATGCAACGAAAGTCGCCACTCTTTCAAACTGACTAGGATGCATTGCTCTCACTTGCAGAAATTCTCACTTACCTCGTGCTTCCTCTCATAATTGTGCAAATAACAAATGAAGTGACTAAACACTTTTCCGCATTACTTATTTATAGTTACTTTCTCATCACACGCATTATTATAGTTATTATTCCGCATTTCTTATTGCTACTAATACATGTTACACAATTTTTGCTATATCTCGAACATTTTTACTCCGATTTACACCCCGTTTGTAGAATTATTTTTAGAATTCCTACTACCATCATATTGGACATGTTAGTCACACATTACCTTACCTTAAAATTATCTTCCAACCAAATCATACACATTTTTGTGATTTCTATCACTTTTCTATATATTCCACGTATACTTTCGGCTTAGCATTCGTTCTTCGCATCACTTCCCCTTTCACCGAAAGGGGGGCATATCATTGGGGTCATCCTATAATTCCCCTTATATCATTATGCATTTAAAACACTACAAATTTGACAATTTCAAGACATTTACTAATCCACAATGTGACATTTCACCGATCATTCCCCCTAATGACCTAATTTAGGGGCAAGCTAATAACACAATTTTTTTATGCAAAATTTTCATCACTTCCCCTTAATGACCTAATATAGGGGAAAACAAATAATTAAAAATATTTCCATACAATCATTCATTGATTTCTATCAATTCCCCCTAATGACCTAATCTAGGGGCAGCTTGCATAAAATATCTCTATGAGTAACCAATCGAAATCAATCAACCAATAAATTAATCTAAGCTTTCAAATTCCTAACAATAAAAATCGTATCATTCCATAAATACAAATTCAACACAATTGGCCTCCCAGATGACATAACTTGGGAGTTATGTGTGGCCTCCTAGATGACCTAACTTAGGAGATTACATTCATTTCTTGCTTCTAGATGACCTAGCTTGGAAGCCTTCGACATTTTGTGTCACTTCTAGATGACCTAACTTGGAAGCCATTACATTGTAGAAACACACGTGGAGTGGGGGCAAGAGTTCCTTTCCTATACCACTCCTATATGGGTCAACTATTTGATCAAATTTTTCTAGATTCTAGAAAACCATCAAATCTTTGATCTAAGTTCGTTGCATCGGCTAGATCTTGAGGATGTAGTTAGAGATTGGAGAATAACACAATTTTCTCCCTACACTCTTCCTTTGTGTAAAGACACCCAAATCCTCTCGGTTGATTATTCACATACATGCATTTGGGTCAAGAATTTATCACTCCCTTCCCCATCTCATTGTCATTTAACAATACTATAATCATTACATTATTTTAACAGATCTCATCGTGACATTATGCTTTTTGTTACATGGATCAACCACTGATCCATAGTTCAAACAATACATAATTCTTTCAAAATGCTTTTATTACACATCCTCGCATTCTACTTCATCATGGGAATCTCTATATTTTCTCAGTTCACATCTCTATCTACTTTATGTTACCGAGCCTTCACTCACCAACATAAAGTGGGGAAAATGTACTCACAAAAATACGCATTTATTATTACATTTATACCACCAAGTATGTTATTTTATATATGGATCTCATGTAAGAAAAGTATTCACTAATGGCTCATCCCCTAGTTCTTGTCATCACTTAGTTAGTTGTCATTGTCATTTGTCTTGCATAATTGTCGAGTTGTCTACGCATTCGATAATCTTTCAACAAGTATTAGGTGTCATAATTTGGTCATTTGTCATTTCTAGTCCCCGACTAGTGATCTAAAAATCCAAAGAAAAATTGCGAGAATCACACTCAAAAATTTCTTTTAATGAAAATTTGACATTATGACCTTCCCTGTAATTTTAATAAATAAATAAAATCTGCAAGTACTTGTGTAAATCTAGAGAAATATTACATAATTTCACCAGCAAATTGACACAGGATGAGATAACGGAGTTTGATGCTTATGTCCTACGTCTCCGGGTCCATTTGAAAATGTTAGACCTCCAAAATTCAACTTAATTAGTAAATATGTGAGGGTAATTATCCCTCACCTTTCCGGTTTCCATCCATTTCATCTTTTTTAAGATGCATGCCTTTGAACCCAACACAAAGATATTCAATACCACCCCTTCACGAAGTTCTGACCTTCCTGTCCAAAATGATATCATCCTCAAAACTCATCGAGATACTCGTGTGAAATCATCAATGAAAGGTATAATGTTAGCATCATCATGATCAATAATCAGAGGTGGTTCATACAATTTTAGGTTCTCAACATTTACAACTGAATAAATTTTCATATATCAAGGTAAATCCAACTAGAAAGCATTGTTACTATTTTTTCCAATATTCGGAATGGACCATACTTGAATAGGTTTCAACTTTTTACCTTCACATGTCAACCTTTATTTACTGATGTGAATCCAAATTGAATCACCAACTTGAAACGTGTGTTTAATTTTGTGTTTATCATGCCTTGTTTTGTACTTAGCTTGACTTTTCTTCAAATGTTCTTGGACATACTTGATGGACCTACTTTATTCACTTTGCAAAATCCTTTAGCTTTTTCATATTCATTTAAACCATTAACAACAATATCATGTCCAAAAGAGAAATCTAATGGATATTTAGGCAGATAACCATAATAAGTCTCAAATTGAGACTTCAAAGTAGAATAATGTAAGGAATGGTTATAAGAATATTGCACATAATATAAATGTTCATCCCTCAATTTAGGATTTTTTCCACAATAGCCTCTAAGAAAATGTACCACCGTGAGGTTCACAACCTCTATTTAACCATCATCTCTGTGGATGGAAAGAAGTTCTTTTCTTCAATTTAGTGTCCATTAAACCCCACAAAGTTGACCAAAATTCCCCAAGAAATATAGAATCCTAATCTAAAATAATTGAAATGGGAAAACCAAAATGAACCCATGCAAACTGAAAAAATAAATGTGTAGTCCCTTCATCGCTATTTGTTTAGTACATGAATCAACACACACATCTTGTTAAATCTGTCCACAACCACATATAAATAGTCGTGTTTCTTTCGTGACATGGGAAAGCCTCCTACAAAATCCATGGAAATACTTTCCCATGGTATGTAGGGACAAGAAGAGGATTTAAAGTCCTAATTTCCTATAACTAAAGCTTTCTCGTGCACAAAGAACACATCCTTTTATATACCTAGTTACATGTTCATGCATTCTAGGCCAATAACAATACATTTGTAAATGTGCAACTGTTTTACCAACACCAAAATGACCAGAAATAAGAGAAGTATGAGCTTCCCTAATCATATGCACACGCTCATTTTCTGGAATACAAAGTTTACCAGAATGATATAAAATTCCATCATGCACATGATAATCCTTTTCTCCTACTTGTTTCCCACTCGTTAAATCCTCATACACTTCTTTAAAATCAACATCATAAACATATTGTTCCTTATAACTATCATGAGCCAAAGAACTATGTTGTAAAAGAATAGATGCAACAACAGGAGGTCTAGATAACATGTCAACGACCTTGTTTTATATACCTTTTTTATACCTGATCATGAGATGAAACTGCTGCAAAAATCCCATCCAACATAAATCTATAGGCTATTGTAAACTTTGTTTTTGTTTGCAAGTACTTGGAGGGGCTGATTATTGGTATGTATAAATATTTCCTTGCCCATAAATTAATGCTTCCATTTTTTACACTTTGCACCAAAGTATATAACTCTTTATCATAAGTTTAATAATTTCTTACCGCACTCGTGAAGGTTTTGGAATAGGTAACACACTGGTCGTTTATTATGCATCAAAACTGCCCCCATTGCATAGTCACTAGCATCTGTCTCAATCTCAAATGAATGTTGCAAATCTAGAAGTGCCAAGACCGGAGTGGTAATAATTTTATCTTTCAGTGTATCAAAATCCTTATGTTGTTTTCCTCCCCACTAAAGACATGTTTAATACTTTTCAAAGCATGCAAAGGAGATGCAATAAATGAGAAGTTAGAAATGAATTTTCTCCAATACTGTACTGCACCAAGAAAACTCCTAACCTCTGTCACATTATTGGGTCTAGGCCATTTCACAATAACCTCTACTTTTGCAGGATCTATTTTCAATTCACCATTTCCCACAACATAACCCAAGTAAATTAAATATGTTTTTCCAAACTCACATTTTGACATCTTCAAAAATAATTTTTCTCCCCTTAATGCATCTAAGACTTTTTGAATGTGAATAACATGATCATCCCAAGACTTACTAAAAATAATAATATCATCTAAGTAGAAAATAATGAAATCATCAATGAATGGTCTAAAAACATCATTCATAACTCTCATGAATGTTGTCGGTGCATTGCACAATCCAAAAGGCATCACTAACCATTCAAATAATCCCTGTTTCATTTTAAAAGCAGTTTTCC
The DNA here is from genome assembly GCA_018340775.1 of Taxus wallichiana var. yunnanensis. Taxonomy (NCBI): domain Eukaryota; kingdom Viridiplantae; phylum Streptophyta; class Pinopsida; order Cupressales; family Taxaceae; genus Taxus; species Taxus wallichiana. The sequence goes on along the minus strand of CM031235.1, from coordinate 22,021,953 downwards.
AAATATCACCTTCATCAATTCTTACTTGGTGATAACCACTTCTTAAATCTAACTTAGTGAAGTAAATTGCATTCTTTAATTGATCCAGTAAATCATCTATTCTAGGAAGAGGGTAACGATTTTTCACCGTGATCTTGTTTAAAGCATGAAAATCAACACACATTCACCATGTGCCATATTTCTTTGGCACCAAAATAATTGGCGAACCACATGGATATGTACTTGGAAGAATAATACCTTTGGCCAAAATTTCCATCACATTGTTTCTTGATTTCCTCATTTTCAACCACAGACAATCTATACATACCAATTTTGGGAAGAGGTGCATCTTGTAGAAATTGTATCTCATGTTGAACCCCTCTTTTGGGAGGTAGACCTATGGATCTTGAAAAATATCATCATAGTTAGAAATATTTTTACCAATTCATTACGATGTTTTGGATCACAATCTTCAAAATCCTTTTCATGATCTTTCTCTTTGGCTTTGATCACCACTCTTGATTGAATTAACAAGTCTTTTCATTTGTCCTGCATTAACCAATGAAATATTTATTTTTACACGATGAGCTCTAACAATATACTCAATTCCATCTTTTACAATCAAGTATTTATTTTCTTCCCTATAAAATATTGCTTTACAATCCTATAAATAAGGACTCCCAAAACTACTCCACAAATATCCAAAGGAACAACATCCAAATCAACCTCATCAATAAACTTGTCTGTAATGGAAAATTAGAATCTACAAGTTTTAGTTACCTATAGCTTTGTATCATCACAAACACAGCCAAAGGACAAGGCTTAAAATGCGGATTAGTTTTGAGTCCTAGTTTCTTAACAACCTCCTCTAGAAATCAAATTAGCTTGAGATCCACTATTAAAAAGAGTATCAATTTTTGTATGTTTTGAAATCACTCTAAGGTGAAAAGCTCATTCTATTTATTTTCATCATGCATAGATTGTTGATTAGAAGAAGATGCAACATTTGAAGTACTAGTGTTGGGAGAGAAAGAAGGATTACCTTAAAGAATCAAGGTCGTGATCTTGGTTTCATCCCCTAAATCAGACCCAAGATCATGAACCACAATATTTCAGTTTTTTTCTCTTTTCCTTTCTTAACCATTCATTTAGGCTTAGTTTCCAGATGTAATGTATAACACCTAGACTCATCATGGTTCTTTTTACAATAATTACAAAATGGTTTTTCATCTTCCTTCTTAACAATAGAATTTGTTTTTTTTACCCTTTCCTTTCCTTGTTCTTTCAAACCTTTTCCTTGTCCTTCGGATTTCTTGTTATTTTGTTTAAAAGAAGAAGAGGACTCCTTAGTCATTTTCCCTCATGCTTCCAAATGGGTTGCTTGAACACACACTACATCAAGATTAGTGGCACCTAAAATAAGAATCATATGCCTTAGGTAACTATGCAATCCACCTATATATTTAAGCAATGTTTCTTGTGTGTTTAGGGAAATTCCAAGAATTAGAGCCCTTTTCCTAAATTATTGTGTGTAGTCTTGAACACTTTGTCCCTTAGTTTGCCTTAATTTTTTCCAATCCATCATAGCTTGTTGCTTGTAACCAAGAGGATAAAATTGTTGTCTAATATTTGAAACAAAATTAGACCAAGAAGTGATTTCATTACCTTTGGTTTCCTCTACTTCTTGAAGCTTACTCTCCCACCAAATGAGTGTTGTGCCACCCATCCAAAGAGTTTCCAAATGAATCTTTGCTTCATCATCCACAATTCTCTGAACCCTACAATATACCTCTATTTTCTTGATCTAGTTATCCAATTTCTCTGCATTTAGCTCTCTAGTATACATTGGCAATTCAAACTTAATATCTAACTTTAATGAAGGAAAATCATATTTTAGAGGTTCACTTTTAGAATTATCAGAACTAGAGATTTCTTCTTTTTTACCTCCTCTAGTTCCCTTTTCCCTTTGTCTATCTTGGTACATTTCTTCCAACATTTCCTTCATCTGTAGGAATGATTGATGAAATTCTTCTTCCTCTCGATCCACCATTATAGGACTTCAAGATCATCTTGTACCAATTTTGGGATCCTCTTCTACTAGCTCTCCTTCACCTTTCTTAGACCGGGACCTTGTTAACATCCACACAACAAAAACTTGCAATCCAAAATCGTTAATCTGATCCAAAAACCATCTAAAACCAGCTCTGATACTAGTGATCTAAAAATCCAAAGCAAACTTGCACAATCACACTCAATTTTGCTTTTAATGAAAATTTGACATTACGATCTTCTTGTAATTTTAATAAATAATTAAAATCTTCAAGTAATGTGTAAAAATAGAGAAATAGTAGATAATTTCACCAACAAATTGACACAAGACATGATAACGGAGTTCGACACTTATGCCCTACGTCTCCGGTCCATTTGAATGGGACCAATCTATTAAAATATTGAAAATAAATATTTACAAATATTTATACAAGAATATGACCTTCTCATAGTCTTCCTCTACCAAAAATAACACTAGTTTATTTTTACATCATCTCAAAATTCCTCTCCTAGCTCAAGTTATAGCCTTCCAAAGATTATACACAGTAACAGTGCAATACAAATATCAATGAGCCCCTTTTATAATACTTCTAGCTTCGTCACACAATGGTTGGGTACCTTATCATTTTGGTTGAAGATTTTGGGTTCAAATCCCATGGGAGGCACCTTGACTTTATATTTTGGGCTCATTTTATCCCACATTTAGCGCTTAAAAGGAGGTGCGGGCGTTTTAATAGGGGTTGTTTGTATTAGCATTGGCTTATGAGCCACATAACTAGGTGCATATGTTGGAGTAGCTGGAATGTGTAGTTTTGGCACATCTAAAGGGATAAATAATGCATAGGAAATGGAGGGATAAGGTAATGTTTAATAATAGTTAAGATAGTTAATGGAAAATTTAATTAATAGTTGGCAAATTGAAAATGCATTGAATTTAAATGTTAATGTGGCCAATGTGGAATAATAAGTGGGTGTGACTTGGTAAATATTTAATTACAATATACACATTATCCCACATTGATCTTGGATTAGCAGAATGAGGTAAATACAAGCAAAGCTTAAGACACCCCTCTATAATTGAGTGTGTCGAACCTTACCGAGGGCCCCTAGTAGTAAATAGTGGGGCTCACCTATCCTTCACCGAGAGTCCAAGACTAGCTATCAAAATAAAATTTTACTCTTTTTCCCATATTTCCCACGTGTCACATTTTCATTAGTCCAATAGGTGAGCATGCACACGTTCAACTTGCACGCAGATTTGAATTCACCAGCTTGCCTAAAAATTTCAGCGAGCCATAACTTTTGCATACATGCTTTGATTTTTGCAAATGAGATATCACCAAAAAGATTGAATTTTTCCCATGGAATGAATTTTCCCAGTAATCGGTTTTGAGAAGATCTTAGATTGTAGTTTCTCGTAGAAAGGATCCTTTGGATCAACTAGGACACCTAGGGTTATGCTTAAGCACCCATGGGTGCTCGGTCCTTAATTTTGGGTGCCCCGGTTTCCGTAATACTTGCATCTAATTTATTTATTTGAGTTCGGTCTTTACAGTTTTATGGTCTTATTCACATATGCGCTAGTCGGCATGTCGTGCTATTAATTTCAAAAGTTGAGAAAGAGATCCCTATATAAACATAGCATAATCACCATATTATGGGCGGACATTCTACTATCAAGAGCTAGCTATCTACTAAGGAAAATGACTACATTTTGGCATCTTCTACATTTATATCACACAAGCATAGGGGAAATGGTTGTATTCATTCTATTCCATCCACCATTTTTATTTTACATCTAGTTATTGCCCCTACTTCTGCATCATTGACACTAGGGCATCCTAGGCAAAAATTGCACACACAAGCACACAAAACTACATTGGGTCTAGAATGTAGTGCAATGCTTAGTCATAAGTCCACCATTGTGGCAGCTAAGGTCAGTCGACCCTTCATTTGCATCTTTATTTTTAAGGAATTTGATGCTTTGTATGGGGTTTTGCTGGTAGATCTTCATCACACAACTATAAAGCGACAAGAGCGAGGATATTGCGACAAACCGGTGACCAAGACAAAAGTACTATGAAGACCTCATGACACTATCATATTCAAACCCCGATTTTTTCGAGACCAAAGTGCCCAGATTATAAATTAGGGTGCCCCCAAGTGCCCTGGGCCTCTCCTAGGTTCCCTAGTCAATACATATCTCGCTTGTTGTAATTTCCTATGTGGCACCATCACTCTTTGTCCTGTTTGCACATCATTATGCCTAGTCCTACACACATCGAGGTAAGTTAATTTCAAGTTAGTATTCTATCCTTTCGTATTTCCATTATTTCCCTTCATTTAAATTATCAAATTAAATTGTTTATCATTTTACATTACATGTATATCGCTTATTACAAGTGTTGTTACTAGTATAGATTAACTTATAAATCCCCCATTTAAGTTAATCAATAAAGGAACTCTTGTTGTTGTGGCTATAGTACAATCCTTCGTAGGCACAACCTCTACCCACCTAGTCAAATAATATGTGCATTGAATTATATAACATACTCCATTCCTATGCTCCGGTGGTGTAATAGGTCCCACAAAATCAATAACCCACTTCTCAAAAGGTTACACACTTTCTATGGGTTGCAGTGCGACATTTCATCTCATCTTCCAAACTTTCCAAATCTCTCGATGTGATCACATACTTTAACAAAAGCCTTGGTATCCTTGTATAATGTCTCCCACCGGATACTTGCTAGAAGGATCTTGCACGTGGTTACATCACCCGCGTAATGTCCTCCTACAATACCTCCATGAGATTCTTCCATATTAGTTCACTCTCGTGCTCCTAAACACACCTACGCAAGACCTCATTGTGGCCCATTTTGTACAAATCTCCTCTAATGAGATGATAAGGTGAAACTAGAATAGTATGTTGTTTCTTCTCCAATGTCTTCATCCCTTCGAAGAATTCTAATGTGCAAAAATACTCCAATATATTCCAGGATCTGCGGGTGCACAATTTAACCCGAATAACTACACATTAGGCATAGTGTCCTCAATACTCTACTCTTCCTCTAAAAAGTTGATCATTGATAAGTGATCGGACCCTAAATTTTTCTTTCCTAGATTTACAACAACTATGAAATAAAAATCCTAAAAAAGAAGTATCTAATTACGATGCACCCTTTCAAAACATGATTGTTGATTAAGTACTTCAATGTCACATGATCTAGTATAAAAGATGAATAGAGTGGCCAATAAGTACTATAAAAATTTATGAAGTGCGTATATCATAGAAAATGCCTCGTGCCCTCTTGTAGTATAATTCTACTATGTTAATGTCAATTTCCAACTTGCAAAGCATATTGATGATCCACATTACCTTCTCTAGGTTACACCAAGATTGTGCTAATATCCATACTAGAAGCATGTGCATGTACATGGAACAGCTTTACTCTAGGAAGGAAAGTGCAAAATTGGAGCAATAGTCAATATTTCCTTCAAGGTCTCAAATTCCTTATGTTGCACGTTACCCAAATCAAATTTTCATTTGGCCTTGAGTAATTCCTCTAGGGCACATCAATATTCACATATCCCTTGATAACTTTTCTATAATAACCATTTTGCCCCAAAAATACGTGCACTTCACTCTCGGTTAGTAGGTTCCTCCAAACCCAAAATAACTACACTCTTTGTTGGATATACCATTAATCCATCCTTAAAAATAGTGTGCCCAAGTAAAGTTCAAAAGGTGTAACAAAGATACACTTCTTAATGTTGAGAGAGATGCTTAACTGTCTCACGCCTCTAAAACATGAGCCTTAGGTTCTCACGGTGATCTTTTATCAGCCCATAGACAGCTTTAATCATCTAGATAAACCCGTAAGAACTTGTGTATGAATTCATGAAATACCTAAACAACTATGCATGAAAATACTGCTAGAGCATTCTTTAATCCAAATGACATCACAATATATGAAAAACTTCCCCATTCAATGGTGAAGGTATTTTTTCCTTATCCTCGTGCGTAATGTGCACTTGGTGATAAATGGAGAACCCATCTATGAAATAATAAACTTCACACCTAAAGAACTCCCTCAAGGATTTCTTTTGTGAATGGCATAGGAAGAGGATCTCGTGACACATGAGGCATTAAGTTCCCTTTAATCTATACAAATCCTTATCCACCAATCCTTCTCGATGTTAATGACCATGGGGTTAACCCACTTGAACTTTGCAATTGGTTTAATGATTCTAGACTTAAGCATCTTGTTTATCTCTTCTTTCACCTTTATGCATAGGTTCGGGTTCATCATGTATGACCTCTTCCGAATCGGGCATGTTCCTTCTTTCAACTTAATCTTCATTTCTCCCGATGAGGTGTGCACTCCTTCAACTCATGGTCAACTTGTGAGAAAAAATATGGAAGTCGTGCAAGAGCTCAATGTTTCTACCTCTGGTTCTCGACCAAAGAATCTCCAATGATAGCCTCCTTAAGTGCATCCTCAATGCTGATATTGACCTTAATTATCTACATTGGATCAAGGTACATGCGTGCCTTTTCATCTATAGTATCTAGTACCTCGTGCACACCCTCTGTGTGGATAAGCATCCAAATTTTCACCTCTTCATCATCAATGAGGTAGAACAACTTCCCTTTCTATTTTTATTTCTAGGCACAACTCGGTTGCATCTCATCTCGCTCTAGAATTTCATCATACACCTCAAAATCAGTTCCCAAAATAACTAAAGCATGAGTTGTTATGCTTTCACCGATTTGTAAACCTCTAGCTTTGGAAATTTACAAGACCACAAAAGAAATTACTATTCTACTTTATATTTCAAAATGATAGATTATTTGAAGTTAGTGAAAATATCTTTGTGCTTAGAATTATTTGCAAAAGAAATTGAAATAAATTAAACCAACAAGACAACCAGATTTTTATCCTGAAACCCCCAATTTGAGGGAAAACCTTTGGGAAGGGTAATTACTCTTTCTTCCCACTTTTATTTTTGGCCAATTCAAAAGATACATATTACAATAATACGAAGGAAATTAAACAATGTAAACACTTCCCTTCTATACTTCCTTGCTCTTTTCTCACACACCTTGTTCTTACAATTCAACTCCAACATTGAATTCTTCTTGCTTACTTCTCACATGACTCGATATCCAACTCCACTTTCTCTCCATGTATTTATAGCTACTTCTCATGTCCTCCCATGCATTAGAGAATGGAAGGGTCATAAAAATGAAGAGACATCGTCCCGATGCTCCAAATACATGACTATTCGTGGCTTTCTTTTATTTTTCTCCATCCCATTAGTGACCAAACCGCTAGTATCAACAAACCGATGGTTGTATAACCATTGGGGTGGTTACACAACCGCCTCTCTACATAGAGGGGTGCTTTTGTAAGTTTACAGTATGCTCTCCATTTTTCTAAATTTTCCTTCTGGTACTGATTGTTTTGATGAAGTGGTGTTCTTTCCAGATCATTATGGATCACACATCCCCTTCTCGGGGAGGCTTTTGGTCCCACAAAATCTTAGTGGGAGAGTAGATGGGGAATAAATTTACTTACTTGCTTCTTTGAGTACCATCGTGCATGCCTTGTTGTCTTCCTTTTTATTCCAACATGCCAAGACTCCTAGGGACCTCTCTTTGTCTCTATGATCTTTTGCTTTAGCAAGACATCATCCTCTAATTTTCCTCATGAATCCAAGACACAATATTCTATGGAAGGTAGAAACTGACACTCTTCTTCTTTGTCAAGCATGGATGGGTCATATAGGTGCAAGTTATCACAATTTACTACTAAGTACATCTCGCATGAATGGTGTAAAATAAATCCAAAGGCATTTTCTCCAACCTTCTCTAATATAGTGAATGGTCCATATCATAGTGGCTTAAGTTTCCTTGCTTGGCCTTGTAATCTCTCCTTGCTCAAGTAAATCCAAACCTTTTCTCCAACATGAATTTTTGCTCTCTTTTATACTGATCATTTCTATCCTTATATTTGTCTTGAGAATTTTCTAATTGTTCTTTCACCTTGAGATGGATTTTCTGGATCCTCTCAATGAATTTCACTTCTCTAGTCACCTCTGAATCACGTATCTCCCCTTCTTCCTTCTTCCCAACTACTATGTCTAATAGATTTGTAGGTAGATATCCCAAGCATGATTAAATTTGGTGACTTCATAGTGGATGTGTGTACTTTCCATTGTAGGAATGTTGAATGTAAAGGACTCATCCCAAGTCCGTGGATATTTTTTATTATACCCCCGATCAGCTACACCAAAGTCCTGTTCACCACCTCTATTTTCCCATCTGTCTATGGATGGAAGGTCATGATCCTTTGTAACTTGGTGTCCATATTTTCCCACAAAGTAGTCCAAAACTTCCCCAAGAACCTAGAATCTCTGATTAGAAACAATAGACTTTGGAAAGCCAAAATGCACCCATACATTAACAAAGAAAATTTCAATTGCCTCATATGCTTTTATTTCTTTTTACATGCCATAAGAATACACATCTTACTGAATCTATCTATAACAACATATAGATAATCATGGCCATGTTTATACATAGGTAGTCCTCCTACAAAATCCATAGAAATATCCTCCCACGGACGAGTATGGACCGGTAAAAGCATATATAAACCTTCCTTTCTAATTTTAGGCTTGCTTGTATAAAAAATTTCACATCCTCTTATGAATTTAGATACTTATTCTTACATATTGGGCCAATACACGTACCTTTGCAAGTGGGCTAAGGTTTTACCAACATCGAAATGTCCCGCTACTTTCAAGGTACGTGTTTCCCACATCAACAAAATCCTTTATTTTTTTGTCACAAGCTTCCCCATCATTAGAATTTCCCATATTTAAGATAATAATCTTCAATACCCATCCTTTCATCCCCTTGAGAATGCAATTGCTGATATGTCACCCCAAAGTCTTTGTCTTGAGAATATGCCTCCTGTAAGATTCCTTCGTGAAGGGCTCAATCTGAGAGATAGTGGCCAAACAAGAGATTTTATCTTGTGTGGGTGGCCTAGACAACATGTCTTCCACCAAATTTTTTCTACCTTTCTTATACTTGATCACCAAATGGAACTGCTGAAGTAACCCCCATCCACTTGTAGTGTCTTACCTGCTGCAATTTAGACTTTGCTTGCAAATACTAGAGAGGTTTGTGGTTACTCTGCACAATAGTTTATTTTCCCAACAAATAATGTTTCCATTTCTTTATTTCCTGAACTAGTGCATACATCTCTTTATCACAAATAATATATCCTCTACTACTGAAGTTAATTTTTCGAATGATAACATAATGGCTTACCTCCCCAGTAGCAACACCGCTCCCATAGCATAATCATGGGCATATGTATCTACTTCAAAGGGCTGCTGAAATTTTGGAAGAGAAAGTATGGGAGCATGAATTATCTTGTATTTTAACAATTCAAAATCCTTATCTTGTTCCTTACCCCAAGAAAAAACCCTTACTCTTTGTAGTCGCCGAGTGTAGAGGTGTTGCAATAATGAAGAATCTAGGAATGAACTTCCTCATGTAATTTAATGCTCCCACAAAATGTCTAGTATTTGTGGCTCCCATTGGTGTTGGCTATTTGGTGATGGCTTCCACCTTCTTCAAATCCACTCATTGCTCTCCTCCTCTAACCACGTGCCCAATATAGACAATTGACTATTTATAAAATTCACATTTCTTCATGTTACATAATAGTTGTTTCTCCTTGAGAACTTGCAAGACTTGTTGCAAATGTGTTATATGTTCCTCCCATGTGGCACTAAAAATCATAATATGGTCTAAATAAACAATGACACATGAATCTATGAATTCCCATAATACATCATTCATCAATCTCATAAATGTAGCGGGTGCATTACATAAACTAAGTAGAATTACTAACCGCTCATACAAACCCTATTTTGTTTTGAAGGCAGTCTTCCATATATCCTCCTCCTTCATTATGGCCTGGTGATAACCCTACTTTAGATCCAACTTCATGTAAAAATTTCATGTTGAAACTAGTCCATAAGGTCGTCTATGCAGGGAGTGGATATTTGTTCTTTATGGTGATCTTATTCAAGGCTCGGTAGTTGGTACACATCCTCCAAGAGACATCCTTATTTAGAACCATCACAATATGTGAACCTCATGGCAAGGTGCTTGGGCGTATTACCCCTTGGTCGAATAGCTCCTAGAGTTGTTTCTTTACCTCTTACTCTCTAATAAGGATTGCCTATATAATCCGATGTTTAGTAGAGAGGACTCGACAATAGTTGATCTCATGTTCTACCTCTCATTTTGGTGGTAACCCACTGGGAGTCTAAAATACTTCATGAAAATATTGAATAATACTATCTAAATTCTTCATTCCTTTTAGAAACATCTGAAATTTCCACCCCATCTTGTTTATCTTTCAACAAAAGTAAAAAAACTCATTATGATTTTCCTAAATTAGTCTTTTTCTTTAGTTAGCACTTACCATAGAAATTTTTGTCTTATGCTTGTTTGCCTAGATGTTGTAACTGATTCCATAGTTGACCCATCTATATCGGTTCTCCCTTCTCATGAATATGGAATCCTTGATATATAAGTAAGGACTCCTAAAAACAACATCAAATGCATCAAGTTGAATTACATCAGCTTCCAATACATCTATATACTGAGATTTTATCCCAAACTTAAACCTACATATTCTTGTTATTTTTATCTCTACACCCTTCTTCACCCATCCCAAAGGATATGGATGTGGATGTTTGTAATTTTCAAGACCAAGCTTCTTGACAACTACATCAGAAATGAAATTATATTCAGAACCAATATCAACCAAAGCATTTACCTTCACTCTTTTTATTTGGATTTTTATCTAGAATATTCTATTCATCTCCTCTTCCTATTATTGGATGTCCATGTTAGTGGTCGTGCATCCAATCCTCTTGTCTACATCAGAATCATCCTCTATTTCCACCTCCTCATCTGTCTTTACAATTTTCATGGATTTATTGGAATCCTTGGTTTAGTTCTTTGGATGTAACTCCAGATGTAACTTCCAACATGTAGTGTCAGTATGACCATTGATATCACAATTCTTACAAAAATTCTTGGGATCTTTACAAATATTCAAAGTAACAACATTTTTTTACCTTTCCCCTTCCATTTACCTTTGTTACTCATTTGTCCCTACTCTTTCTTTGTCTAATTTTTTGATTGTTTTGTCTTTGACTCCACCTCCCCTTCTTCCTTTCATCATCTATGTAATATGCTTACACACAAGCTTCATTGAGATCCTTGGGCTTTGTGGAGATGACGTTTCTTTGAAGGTGAGTGTGAAGTCCTCCCAAATACTTAATTAGAATGTCCTCATCCTCCAAGTCCATATAAGCAACATGGATTACCTCCAAACTCGTAGTATAATCCTAGACACTTTAACCATTTTCTTGTCTAAAGTATTGTTATTTAATCATCTCGGCCATTTATGGCTAATAGGATAAAAATTAGCTCTAATTAATTCTTTAAAAGCATCCCAAGTATTGACAATAGGATGTTTCTTCTTTTCACAAGTGGTTAGATGGGTTTCCCACCAAACTAGAGCATGACCTTCCATTTTGAGACATGCAAAGGTAATACTTTGTGCCTCCATGACATTATGCACACTAAAGTAAACTTCCAGTTGCTTTAACCATTTATCTAATAACTTTGCATCTACTTTTCCTTCAAAGCTCTTAATTTCAACCTTAGTTTTAACTTTAAAAGGAGCATGATCATATTTTACCTTCTCTTTTACAACTAGAGTTTCTTCTTCACGCTCTTCCACATATTCCTCATCATGGCTCTTTCCTATGCCAAACCTTTCGGCCAAAGATCAAACCATTGATTCCATGTTATCTTGCTTGACTGAAGCCGTATTTTATAGATCTGAGAGTTCTTGTTGGTGTCTATACATCTTATCCATCATGGTCTCTAGCATCTCAATTCTATGGACCAAGTTCTCTTCCTCCATTTGATCCCAAATTATTTGTTTCCAATTCTTTGTAGATATGTCTAGATCGCAAGGTAAAAATTCTTTGCCTTTAGACCTTGTCATTGTCATACAAATCATAAGAATGAATACCACAATCCTGGATACTTATTATCAACTCTGATACCAAAATGATCTATAAACCTCTAGCTTTGGAAATTTACAAGACCACCAAAATAAATTATTGTTCTAGTTTTTATTTCAAAATAATGATTGTTTGAAGTTAGTGAAAAATCTCTTTGTGATTATAATTATTTGCAATGAAGGGAAATAAATTAAACCAACAAGACAACAAGGTTTTTATCTTGTAAACCCTCAATTTGATGGTAAAACAAATGAAGGGAAATTTATCTTTCTTCCCACTTATATGTATTAGCCAATTCAAAAGATACATATTACAATAAGATGAAGGAAAGTAAACAATGTAAACACTTCCCTCTATACTTGTTTTCTCTGTTCTCACACACCTTGCTCCTACAATTCAACTCCAACATTGAATTCTTCTTGCTTACTTCTCCCATGAATCGATATCCAACTCCACTTTCTCTCCATGTATTTATAGTTGCTTCTCATGTCCTCCCATGCACTGGAGAATGAGAAGGGTCATACAGAGGAAGAGACACAGTCTGAACACTCCAAATCTATGAATGTTCATGGCTTTCTTTTATTTTTCCATCCATTAGTGATGGAACCACCGGTGTCTATAGACCGGTGGTTATGCAATTACCTCTCTATATAGAGGGGTGGTTTTGTAACTTTATAGTTTGTTCTACATTTTTATAAATTTTCCTTTTCACTAGTTGTTTTGATGAAGTGGTGTTATTTCCAAACCCCTATGGATCATTCATGTTATCCCCTAATGTTATGTACTTTCTTATCTACAAATTCTCATGTACTTTGGAGGTCTATTATAAAAAAATTAATTGTGAACCATACCTTCATTCATATCTCACTAGCTTGCAGTCTCTTTCTTGAGCTTCGCATGTACATACCACATGCGTGCACATCCATGAAGGGTAGAATAGAACTTATGTACCCACAAAGATGGTGGTAAAGCCTTCGAACTTATGTCCATTGTATCTCATAGTTATGAATGTGTACCAAATTAAGAGTCTTCCCATCATACTCATGTATAATAATAGGCACATTGTTCCAAGTAAAACTTGTTGAAAAGGTGATTATTAGTTCTCGTTAGCCCAATAAGCCATCTATGTGTGTCTCCCACAAGTGCACTACTATTCCACACAATGTGTAAACCAAAATATTCCTTCTATCACCTTAATTATTCCATTTTTCATCCATACCATGCAAGAACAACTCATAATTTTCTTCACTAGTAGACATTGGTAACTGGGGTTTGCACAAGCGATCCACCATACATAACTTGATCATTTTGGTACTCTACCCTTCATCTCACGCCCGATAATTTCATACATTCCATGGGCCTAATTATCAAAAGTAACACTAGTGGTGTTGCTAATAGACTATGCGTCTTCCCACTAAAGTACACCTTTAGAGGGCTCCACATTCTCATAATCATGAACTATGTGCACATAAATCCTATTCAACTCTTCTTCACTCACTTGTTTAAGTATAGGGTGTAGTATTCACATAGTATAAAAGTATGATCACATGATCATCCTTGTTCTCAAAACTAATATATCTCTTGTTGAAGCACAAATCAACATTGTTCGCATAACGCTTAGGGATGCCCAAGTAATGTTGCAAAATTATCTCGGCTTAGCTCTAATAATTCAAAATATCCAAAGAAACTTAGCTCCTTAAATGATAATTGAAGCATTCTTCAACACCCCAATAGGTATGGCTCTTATTTTGTTTTACATATACACCACATTGGAAGATGGATGCAATGGTGGCCTTCCTATCTAATTCCATGCATCCAAATTTAGGACATTTACCATAGTGCATGTGTAAATCAGAATGTTACTCACCATCCAACCATCAATAACTAAATCCAATGTGATTTATTTTTCATACTCATGGTTTTGTGGTGGAAAATTCACATGTTAGTATCTTTCACTTGTGCTCGACTCCGCTTGTGGAACCTTCTCACACAAAAATTCACCTAGCAATGCAATGATATTTTCTTACCACAACATCTTGTATAACTCCTTAAAACCATCCACATATTTTTTAGGGAGCTCAATAGTCTTGATGCATTCCCTTTTGTACACTTTCTCCTTCAAGCATTGGATCTCATCCTGTAAGTATCTAATCAATCCCATGGTCTCTTAATAGACTTCCTTCTAGTGGTCGACATCCGGGTATTTAGCATGTATGATATCTTCTCTCCTAATGAGAGGCTTAGCTTTAAGAGGCTCACATGCACGTGCTACTTCGTGCGAGTAGTGATGAATATATTTTGTAACTCAGATCGACATCTTCTTTGGATTCTATTTTTAGTCTTCATGTGCTTTTGTCCTTCTTATTATTACACATATGCTCATAAAGATCGGGAATTCCTTGATATAATGCTAGTTTCCACAATACGAAAACATTAAATTTTGAGGACATTCATGCTTTGGAAATGATCTAGGGATCAACAAGTGTAAAAAGTCCCATGTTTGAATCTATCTCTACCATCATGACCTCTTCTTTGACCTCTACCTTCACCATTTCTTCCTTCAATGGGCTGATCTTCCTATACCTAAGAACTACTTACCACAGTGGTTTATCATAATCTACTCTCACATGCCTCATGAATCTAATCTATCAACCGATAATAGTTATTATCATGAGTGTGCACGTCAAAAATTTTGCATGACATGGATACATTCTTCGTCGCCATGAGTTGTAAGAGAGGAAAATTCCAGACATCATGATTCTTATGGAAAATCTCATAAGACTCGAAACAAAGCATGCACTATCTTGTGCGGGAAGCTATCCGTTGTATGTCCTTCAACCTCATAATCGACGCAACATAACTCGCTTCATTTCTCATACACCAAATTAGCAGAGAGATTCTATAATTTTTTGGCCATTGCTATTATTTTCACCTCCAGAAAAAGGACTCACTCCCATATCTCGCACTTCCAACCGCATCAAAATTCAAATATGCTTCCAAATCCTCACATGTATCAAAGATATGTCTTATGAGATAGGGCTCTTTGAAACAGAGTCAACAATCCTTTAACAAACCATTGTGTATGCTTTGACTTTGATGGATATCATAAGATAGCTTGGATAATAGAGTCTTAAACCATGCATCATACTCCCTCACACTATTAGACAAACCCTTTTGACATCATTAGTACATTAATGCTCTACTACTCAAAATCTAGAATGTGAAATTCATCCAAAAACATGGTGTGTAACCCATTATAGTTCAACGCAGCAAATCTGGTATGGATCATACTTTTTGTACTAACTATATACACACCCTTAAATTTTGGTGGTAAATTATCTTTCCTTTCTATCTAGGGATGTAATACCCTTTTCCCTCCATATTTCTTAAGAATGCAATATTTTGGAAACCCTTCATACATATCCAATGAAGAAGCTACAATGTTTATAGACATCAACAACTATAACAACATCCACATGAAGTGGATCCATCTACTAAGTATGGAAAATATGCATAAATAGCATATTGCCCCTAACTAATCACATCTCGAGAACATTCCAAAGCACTAAAATAATAATATTATAGCCCCTACTAATCTAGGGATGTGAGAACTAGATAATAGCTAACTAAAAGCTACCTAAGTTAAAGTAATAAAATTTAATTACTTTAACATTACAACTTAGTAAATGATGAATTAACCTAAGTTTATTCCTAACATTCCCCCCTTAATTATTCATGGTCTGCAAGTTAATAGGAGAGAAAACCTATAAAACAACATATGTTTACATGAGGTAAACATTTATTAGCACACACATGCTAAAATAAACCTATTCTAAGTTAGATCAAATAAATTTATCATTCCCCCTTAATTTAGTATGGTCTCTCAGGATCTCATCTAAACAGGAGTAGCTTGGATGAAGGTACTTCCTTTAAATGATGTGCAAGAGATGGAATAGGCTCAAGAATTGTATCTGGATGTTTGGAACTTCTTTTCGGTTGGCACGTGTGCTCGAAAAACAAATGATTAGCTCTGAATATTTTGAAAACCTCTTTTGGGTTGGCTCTTGGCTCAATAAAACCTTTGTTGGGTTGGCTTGTAGCTCAAAATTGACACTGACACGAAAAACTACCCTCCATTCACTTTGCTCTAATCTGCAAGGAATACCATTGTTGAGCGATCAATGAATAATTTTCAAGTCTTTCATCTTTTCCCCCTAAATTTTGAGTGAAAATCAAAGACAACTAGCTCCATGAGAATGAAAATGTTTTTGGCACTTTATAATGATAGTGCATTTACAATTCTATCTCTTCTTTTGTGGAAAATTTCCCATTTTGGAAGCATGATGAGTACAAAATTGCAAATTTTTATACCTTTTACACCTTATTTCAGCCTTTGAAAATTTATTACAAAAAATCTGTCCACCAAAATCTCCCTAAACTAGCTCTATGAATTCCGTATCGAAATCTAGAATTTTACAAAAAAAAATTGCAATTTTTCGCTAAACGGGATAAGAGTTATGGTTGTTTTACTGAAGGTTGTTTTTGTGTAAAAATTTCTCCCGTGAGGCATTTTTTTGGGATCTTTGGTCTCTTTGCCTTTACAAAAAAGACTCAAAATAAAAATTTGGATTAATTGGGAGAAAGAAATATTTTTAATTTTTTTTGGCCCAATTAGTTGTTTTTTCACTAAATTTAGTATGGGCTTTAGATACAGCTAGGCCACTTAGCTATGATTTTTCCTGCTAATTTTGGTAGGTTTCTCCAAAATTCCAATTAAATGTTTATAAAGCAAAAAAATGAGGCTAAGGTAGGGGTCAACCTCTTGACCTCCCACACACTAGACTTTCATGCTAACCACTTAGGTGCATAATGCACTTAGCTATGGAAATTGAGAAAGTTCTATTTAAATAAGCATTGAACTTGCTTACCTTTGAAAACTACAACTTGTAGCCTATGTGGTGCATCCACGTGGCAGCACTAGAGCATGGGCAGTTTTAGGGTTCACCCAAAACTCTGGATTTGTAATCCCTTTGGCCATTTTTTTGGTTTGATTTTTTTATTGTTTTCTCTCCTCTTTTTAATTTTCTTGGCCGCCTATAATCGTAGCTTCTTTTTTATTTGTGCCTTGTTGGTTTTTAAAATAACACTTTGTAGTAATCAATAGTCAGGGGACAATAAGTCCCTCCTCTTTATGGGAGAGGTTCCCTTATTGAAAGCAAACAACAAAGCTTATATACAAATATACAACTTTTATATTGATGAGGACTTCTGATACTTTGAAATGTTTCATACCAACATAGATTATCAATACTTAAGAGTGGAAGAACAAAGAAATTGAAAGGGAAGAACACAACAATAACTTTCGGTAATATAGATAGCAGAATATAACCTTATACATACTTAGCAAAAGGAACACATAATAGAATCATTCACATTGGCAACATCTGATATTATTCCATAGACACAAAGTTCTAGAAATCATATCATAAGAACACAAAGTTTCTTAACATGAAAGATTGATGATTCATAAATTTCAAACAAGAATAGAAAGGATAGTAGATGAGAATGAGAGATAAGGGAAAATATTTTGTATTGATTTACTTTCAATTCTAATACATTTCAAAAGTATCAGGGTCCCACCCTTAACAATGGCATGAAGATCCCATTAAATAGCTTACAAAGACAGTTACATTCGGTTCCAACTTCTTTTAATCTAAATATTAAAGACTACTTAACAAATACATTAATAAAATGTCTTTAATCAAGTATTACATCATGGGTTTTAAAACCCCAAAATAAAATAAGTGACCTAGGACTCGGGAGAAAAACATCTGAAGGAGGTTTAGAAGGGCCAATTATCTTAAGAATCCGATGTCTAAATATTTTCAATGCTTCAGCTATCTCCATGCACTTAGGATGGTGGTGTTAGAAGTGGCATGAGTCCACATACCAAGACACTTCTCCATATCCTTCTCAAACTCTGTGTTTTCCATAAACTCTTTGTTTGCCTTGGTGATAGCTGATTGGAGAGAGAAAACATCTTTCATCTTCTCTTTAGACATTGATTCCTCCTTGATGAGATCATCCTTGACGAAGGTACTAAATTGAGCCTTGATTTCCTGTAAAGAAAAGTGATCACCTGAGTCTTCATTTTGGATTTGACAATGAATATCTTGGAAAGAAGCCGAACATAGGCCTTGAAAGCTTCTCCTTTTTGCCACATGTTTTTAGTTCTCCTAATGCTTCCTCCAAAACCTTGATCTTCCATTCAACACTAAAAACCCAAGATCTTGATAGATTTTTCTTGGCCTCATCAAATACTTTGTTTGCTAACAATATCTGCTCATCTGTCCTACTCATCAAATGAAGATCCTGTATGCATTCACACCATAGCTTCAGTTCTTTCTCCAAGCCACTGAGTGTTGTGCTGAATTTCAACGTAATTTGGATACCTTCTCATATGACTTGAAGGCCTCCTCAATGAAGTTCAATCTAGACACTATCATATCATCAACCAGTAATTCAATGGATTTTCCATAAGTGGCATGCTTATGAATATATTTGATGGTCTAAACTTCATCCTTGCTGAGAACTAGGGGAGGTGGAAGAGTAGTCAGTGGAGTAGGATCCAAGACCTTATCCTTTGCCAATAAGGATTTTATAAAACCTGAAAGAACTTGATTTTGTTCTTCCAATTGCTCCAAAGTCTATTTACCCTTCTCCACTCGTTCAATGACTCGAGTGATAGTTTCCCTGAGGTTATGAACCTCACTTTCAAGCGTAGACTCCCAAGTGGAATCCTTGTGAGCTCCAAGTCAGAAACCAAAATATATTTCTCCTCTTTATCTACCTTAGGCTTTACAATCTCCATGAATTTCTGACCTTGTGAATCGACACCATCCTTGAGGTGGTCTTTGCTTTCTTTTCTAGAGGAGGAGTAGTACTGAGAAAGGCGACCACAACATCAAACTTGGGAACCACAATTTGAGAAGTAGACTTCCTTTTCTTGTTATCAACGAAAGGTTGAACCCAAGAAAAGGAAGAGGAAGAGGTAGAAGGAGCAATAGATCTGAGTGCAAGTGAACTCATTACACTCAATGTCTACACTATTGATGTCTCCAGTGGGGAAGTTGGCACATTTTCAGAAATATCCTTAGAAGAAGTATCCATCAAACCTAGAGGTTCAGTCATTTGACCTTCATTTTCTATCTCAGCAGTAATGACAAGGGTTTCTTCTTCTTCTTTCATCTCTTCATTGTCATCCTCACTCAAAAAAACATTATTTTCTCGACCCTACAGGGGACCTCTCCGCTTCTCTAAAAGAACTTCTTCTTCAACTTGTTCTTTTTGATGGCCTTACCTTTCTTCAGGTATACCTTTGTTGAGGAGGATGGATTAGATTATTCATGCACCTCAATATTGGGAATAGGTTCTTCCTTCCTAGGAGAAGAAGTTTCTTGTGAAGAAGACTTGGCTTTGTTCATCCTAAAGTCTTACATCTTCCTATCAAACCAGAGTTTGGTTCTCACAATAACAGGATTGATTACTTCCTTCAAATCATCTCTCTCTTTTACAAACCAATCAATGGTTTCTAGAGGAGTGTGTTTAATAGACCTCTCATACTCAATAGATTACAAGTCCTCATCATCATCCTTGAGCCCATTAGGTACTTTATAGACATTGAAGTCTATGATTTGTTGAAGAGAGAATCTACCAAAGTACCTTCTCTTGGCCTCAAAATCATCTATGCAATCAGCCCAATAATCTTCAGTCGTGCAAGGTGATAAAAGACCATCCTAAAATTATTAGCAATATATCCTTTAATATCAAAGAAAGTTTTGGGTTTTAAGTGATGGATAGTGAGAGGAACAATGGTTCTATCAATGTTCTGGGCATCTAGGGTTATCTTGCATGTATAATTTCCCAGGGAGATAGGAAAATGAAAGCCGGTAATCTTCTTATCTCTGCAAGTTCGGTGAAGCTTATCCAGCTTCCTACAAATCTCAATGACAGCCATTTTATCATTACAGAAACATAGGAAGCTTTAGAGGTGGACCTTTGAAACTAGCCAGTCTGATATATGAGAATTTTCTGAATTGAGTGTAGAAGCTTCCATAGTCAGATATCAAAGTCTTTGCTTCCTCAAAAATCTCTGAGCAGTATTTCCTTCCAAGAGCCTCACAATGTACATGGTGAACACGTCATTAACTCTCCTGAAATTATGATTGCTAACTTTGAGGGTTAACTGAGGGCAGTATTCATATATGGGGGAATCTTTCTTATCTTCAACGAAAGTGAGACCAAGCCATTTCTTGGATGCCACAATGGTGTACATAAGGTAGGATGACATGTAGAATGTTTGGGTTCTATGAACATTTACCAGCTACTCTGTTAGGTTTTCACAAATAATCTCACTCCAATTCAAATTCTGCTTCCCCTCATAAATGATGTTGATAAAGGGACACATCCAAAAAGGAATGCGTTTGTAGAGGGAATTACCATGATTCTAACTAGAAGGGTGATGATGTCTGAAAGCTCTTCATTGAAATCAACCCTGAACAATGATTTCAAAAGTTTGGATGCTCCCTTTTTAGGGTTCTTCAACCAAGATTTAGCTACCCTAGCCTTATATCTCTCACTATCCTAGTCAAATAGTGCTTGTTCTTGAGAAAGGGTGAGGGTATTGGCACCTTCCACCATTGGGATGCACAAGGAAATACAAATAGCTTCGAATCTAGTTGCACAATTACTTCACCATGTACATTAACAATTTCTTTGGATTTCGGATTGAAACAAGCCCTGCAAGCAAGCACACTAAAAGAGATAGGAAAACCACCTACAAATGTAATCCCATTGTTTTTATCATTTGAGTGATGGGAGTAGGGTTATCACATCCAAGTTTGCTCCAAAAATCATCAAGGTCTAGATGTCGAGCTTCACTGTCACCGATGTTAGGCACAAGAGGTTTCCAATGAGGAGAGGTGTTTGTGCCCTTGATACTACATCTTCATTGTAATAGAGGTAGAGAGAAGATAACCTTTAATGGATTATATCACAGTCTCGAAATAATCCCTGTAAGAGAAAATATAGAAGCACATATGCGGGCAACGACTTGATTTGCACAAATGTGAGTGGGAGGGAATGAGCGAGCAAGTGTGAAAATGAATGAATGGTTACCTCTCCTTAAATAGCCATGATTTGGAATGAATGGAGAGATAAAATCATGAATGTGTAATAAATGGCCCTCGCATTGACTCAAAAAGTAAGAAAGCAAAAAGCTAAAAACTCGCCCAGAGACGGTCAATAGGGCATTAGGACATGAGGGACGCGCAAAGTTGAAATACCCAATCCAAGAGGAGTGCATAAAAATTAGGTCCAGAGAGCATAGACGGTCCATGGGATGTGGGGACATGTGGGACACATGGATCTGATTCAGCCGATGTGGAAAAAGCGGGTCTAGAGAGCATAGACATTCCATGGGACACGGGGACACGAAGGACAAACAAACCTGAAAAAACCGATCAGCAGAGTAATGCGGGAAAAGCGGTGAATAAGAAAACAAGAAGACCGAGTGTACTTAGAGACACTCAAGATGAAAATTTCGACTTAACCACATGACAAGTAGAGTAGTGTAGAGAAAGTGGCAAATCGGTGAATTGGAGGCCCGATGGCACTTGGGACACATGGGACAAAAATATCGACTTAACCACAAAACACTAAAAATGACTCCAAAGAATGAAATTTTCTAACTTTTTGAATTTCTCTCTTTACCAGAACCCTTCCAAAGGACACTGACTCAAAATTTTGGAAATTTGTCTTTGAAAAAGGAGGGAATTTTTAGGGTGACAACACTCCTCTATTTTTCCTTTTACATGGAAACATTTTCTATTTAATGTTGGTCAATTTTGGAGTTTTCAAGCACGTGGATGTTTTCTTAGTGTAGGTCGATTGTATTAGCTACTGAGTCAATTTTATTTTCCCGATTTCGTCCCGAAAGTCCAAACGGGCCTTCCTGCTCCATTTCTCGGCCGGTTCGCCCAACTGCCCTTACTTGTTTTCTGCCCCAAATGTCCCAAATGCATTTGTGCGTCTTCTCTCGCTTCATTTAAAATTTCAACGTGTCACCTTGTGAGTGATTTACTTGTGACTACTTTGTGCAGTCTTAAAGAAATTCCTTTGGCTCGATTAGGAGGAAGTTCAACTTGGATCTTTCTATTGTTTCACTTTGTTCATTTGGCTTTTTTATTTGCCCCAAGTCATTATTTGTTTTTGCACATTGTTCAAACTCACATGCGGATCAATTGGATAATTTTGCAATAAACAAAACTCTCCCTTCATAGCTCAACACATACAACAATACCTTGAAACCTAATGCAAGACTTGATCCACTGCTTTCAAATTAATAAACTCATCCAAATTTGTGCATGTGGGAGGTCGATTTGGACGCAAGTTCTGTCATGCATGGTCATTTTATCAACACACCTAAATCAATTTTAAACATTGTGACCAATAATTTGGTCACCTAACTCATTTTCCTCTCGCTATAGATTTGTATCTACTTGACTCACCTCAACACGTCCATATTTTGAATGTATAACTCGATATCTCCAAGGAATGGTCCGTTTTGTTTGATGCCTTTGGCTTATGACTCGCTTTATATCCGAATGTGACTAGTTGTTTGTCCATTTTATTCTAGATCCCTACATATGGAGCTTGTGCAATAGTGGATTGACTTGTCCAAGATGTAACTCAATGTTGCATATTTTGAAAACTACCCAGATCTCAATGTTGTGCGAGCACGGTTGGGAGTCGATGAGGATGTATCTCTAATCCAATACAACTCGGTGAGTAGTAGGAGCTCAAGGGGTGAGAACTCGGTCCTCAATGCTATGAATTGATTGCTTAGAAACTCACCTAGATAGTGTAGAGGAGGTCGGTGCAATGACTCAACCCACATGCAATAACCAAACAAGCACAACTAGCTTGGTGGTTAGAGTATAAACTCGGTGGATCACATTGTGCAAAGATTGGTCCTCCCATGTAGCTTGGTTTTAATGCAAAACCAACCAATGCTGAACTTGGCCCGATCCAATGTGCAGTCGATGATCAAATTTTTAAATTTTTTTAATCTGCAACAAATATGTGCAGATCTACAACTATGTGGAGAACTCTAGGGTGATGAAGCAATGCAAGTAATTTTAAGAGATTGGGGATAACTCTAGCTCCTCCAAGATAAAACTTGCAGCTATGAACCCCTAACCTTCGCAACACACTCTCCTTAGAGGATGAGGGATCAACCAACTCGATACAAAATCTTAAGAATGCAATATTCTAGAAACCCTTCATACATATCAAATGAACAAAAAAATGTTTATAGACATTGAAAACTATAACAACATCCATGGGAAGTGGACCCAATCTACTAAGTATGGAAAATATGTAGAAATATCATATTACCCCTAACTAATCACATCCAAAAACATTTCAAAATAGTAAACTAATAATAATATACCCCACTAATCTAGGGATGTGACAACTAGATATTAGCTAACTAACAACTAACTAAGTTAAAGTAATAAAATTTAATTACTTTAACATTATAACTTAGTAAATGATGAATTAACCTAAGTTTATTCCTAACAATAGTAACTCACACTTATGCACATGGTCATCAACATCCTCCACACCTCTATACTCTGGTAAGTGAAGAGACATCTCAAAGAATATGTGAGGTGTATGTTGTCATGGCTGTTGAGGTGGTTTTTGTGGGTGTGGACCCTACCCCGAGTTAGGACTAGACATAGATCCTAAACCTCCACCAAGGTTTCCTCCATATTGTGGATGTCATGAACCTCCTAAGCTTGTCGCACCATCGATTGTGGCCTATGGTCCTATGGATAAACTCCCTTGTGTCCTAGTTGTTGTACTAAATCGGACATCAAATGTATGTGTCATAGTAACACCTATAAAAATTCTTCTAATGGTATGTGTGCTAACACTTTGTCCAAATTACAAACATGTGAAAAATCCTCCAAAAACACTCCCAAACACTAGTGCTCATGCTTATCGTCATGGGCACATTCCTATTCTAGTGCAAATAGTTAAAACAAAAATATATCTGCCTCTATATCCTTTTTCATGTGGTTATATTGCCTACTTTACCTTCACTACCATGCCCTTTAACAACTACATTTGGATTTGGAACACCTTGTGCAAGGGCTAAGTAGCTAGGCCGAGTCAAACACACGCATGCGGTTCTTACTCTCTCCTTTAATGTGCTCTCATCAATAACTCGACGAGGTCTCTCTAATATGTTTTCCCAATGCTAGGAGGACATGATGTTGTGGCTCCTCATCTTCTACGAGGGTCTCAAAACCTTTGCGAGGCATCATTCTTCTTGAAATAAGTGCTACCTCAATTTCCATCTCTCGCAAGCGCCATTATACTTTAGTTGTCTCTCTTCTCTTTTCCTTTCCTCCGTCAAGGCCGCTATCCTTCTCCACACCTTCTCTTTCCCTACACATGGTGGGGATTTATCTAGCCATAGGTAATATTTCCAATCCCAATTCTATCATCAAGATCTTGATAGCTAAAGGTATCACGTGCAAGTAAGATCCTTTGGGTTCACACAAGAACTTGAACTCTACTTCCTTCAGGAAAAATACATCAAAATTAAATATTCCAAGGTATATTTACACATCATGCCTTCCCACCAATGATCCAAAACTCAGGTCCATGTCTCTATTGCATTCTATTTTGTTAGAATACTCGGATCTCACCCGAGAGACTCGGGTTCAAGTCCGAGAAATGGAACAAAAATGTAGCCTTTTGTTTTCACACACATTAGCTATGTGCATTGACACCTCATTCAGATAGATCTAAATGCTCACTTAAAGTGCACCAGCCTCCAAGTCCCTCCTTTGTTATGATCGAAAGGAATTTATCATGCATAAACATTATATTGAGAACCAATAAACCATTTATGCATAGTTAGTTATTCTAAACATGGTAATTTGGAAACACATATAATAAGGAAACACTTAATCCATGTAAACAAAAAATAATACCAATTGCACTATAAAATAACCATACTCATATCCATGAACTATAATTATCTAACAACAAGTATCCAATATAACCAGAATTCACTACGTAACAAAAGATGATACATATGACAAATCATTACACTTTGGTGCATTAAACCATGCGTGAAAGCACCAAACCCTACAACATAAATTTGTTGTAGCACACACAACTTGCAAACTAGATCTAGATCTCTCAAATCCATGGTCATTCTTACAAATACATACATCACATATATATATGGGTGAGGAATTTTCTTTCACCGCCCATGCACTTTCTTAATAATAGGCATTCTTACAAAAATAGTCTGCATGCTTACATTCTTAAAAATAGCCATGTGTATAAAACTTGCATGCTTTTACATCCTCTGCTAATAATATATTAACCTAATTATAATACTTTCTTTAATCCTATAATGATCTAGGCCCATGAATGATCTTATTTTGTCTCTACATGTTATTTTCCCAAATTTGGCTTCCTTTGTGTGTGTGCCAAGCTATCTTGTTTTTGTCTAAATATAAACCTTTCTTGGATGCCACTCCTCCTCTGCTTTTCTATTTTTAGCCACGCTTTTGGAAAATTAGATAATTATTTAATTTTTTTGCTCATGTTTGAACCTTCACATGTTGCTTCATTTTTACACAAGTGCCCCTTTACACACCCCTCAGTGCGCAGCTCCAAACTTGTGCGTGTGGCTAATATTAACCAATTTTCCCTTTCAATGATCCGTGTGTTTTCTTTTGCACCTTATACTTGAAAGTGTACACCCCGATTCATACTTACATGGGATGTATTTTTATCATTCAATATTGTTAAACTATTCATATCATCCTTCTTTGGTCTTCTTTAAGTCTTCATGTTCTTAAAATATGAATCTAGGATCTTTTTCTTAAAAGAATCATCTCCTTATAATTGTTCCTCCACCACCTCACCTATCGTATATGTATAATCAACTATTAGAGTAATATTATACTGGAAATTTTGATCCTCATCCACATTCTTGTCCACCATTTCCATCTTATGCTTTCTTCCCTATAGATTGTAAACTTTCTTTGCTTCTTGGATTGTTTTCCTCCATCCTTCTTGATTGTTTTCTTCTCCCTCAAGGTATGATTTCTTCATGATTTTCATCAAAGGATTCAAATCTCTATTAAAATCTCTTTTACCTACATATTCCAAGCTCAAAACAACATTATATTGAAAAATAAGAGGCTTGAATGCCTCTTCCACCTTCTTCATGACCTACTTCTTCTTATCTTCACTCATCACTTCTTCATACAACTTGTTTACTATATTTTTGTCTTCCTTACTCCCTCGTCACCTCCATCAACTTCATCTATTGACTCATCATCCATTATACCTTTCTTTTTGTCCTTAATCACTTCATCATGCGCTTCTTCACTCTCTCTTTCAATTCTATCTTATTTCACAATGCCAATATTCTCTTTCTTGACCTCCTCTTGCCTTGAGGAAATCTCATTCTCTTCACATACCTGATTCTCAACCTCTAATGCTACCGCATGCTCCTTCTCTCTCACATATTCCTTAGACTTCTCTTCTCTTTCCTTTTAAGTGACCTTTTGTGTACCACACCATCTTTTCCATCATAAAGATGTAAAAACAAGTTTAAGGCCTCTTATAATATCTCTTCATCCTCTTGTTCACTGTTTTATGCCTCTCGACTTGGAATTTTATTTTCCTCATCCTATTTGATCCAAAGGAAAATTCAAAATATGAAATTTCCTAAACTTCCTAGGATCGATGACAGTTGTGTGAAGTAGACTCAAGTGAGATTGACGTTGACTCAAGAAAATGGAAAATAGAGCTCATATGCGAAAGATTTGATTATTCAAAGTTTGGTCATAGTTCGACTCTACAGAGTTAATTGGCCAATTGACAATGACAAGTGGAAAAACTAAAAAAATCAAGCGTGGGTGATAAGTTCGGGTTTTGTTTTGGACCTCCTATCTTCGACGCTCGACATCATCATTTCGTCCAACAATCAAAAAAATTTCCAACGCGGTGGGTCCTCAAGCCACCACCACATGGCCTACCACCACATTAATAGATTACAACGAGTTACACCTTTAACTCGGTGAGTTTAATATTAATCTTGATTGGCGAGCTACACACTTGCATGATCGAGTTGCCTACCGAGCTAGGGGTGAGCTATTTCGACAACTCTCGGCGAGCTGGTCTATATATGTCGCTGGAAAAAATGGACTTACATGGCCTTAGCCATAACAAATATAACATCTATGGGCTATATAAAGACCTTCCTCATCTATATCCACACAAATGTGGGATAATCCACATAGATGTGGATAAGCCACAAAAATACTTTGGACCAATGTGTAATGGGGTGGGGTAGGTCCAAGGATGTGGTAGTCATAGTGGTCATGAGACACATCCATGAGGGACACATGGAGGACATCTTGGCATAGAGACGATAAACGTGGTGAACATAGTGACAACAAGGTGGTCGCTATAAACCTAAAAATAAAATTCGAGGTGGGAGTCGACTGGTGACCTTCCCGGAAGATCGCACCAACCCAACCAACTCATCCAACAAGTTAGTTGAGGTATGATTTGGGTGATAATCCCTATAAACAAAAAAAAGCCGGGCGCACTAGGCTATAAAATTCCTACCCTCTCTCCATTTGAAAAACAAGCTCCTTGTTTGCAAGCCCGAGAGCAAGAGGAGATTAATGAGGCCTTAGGGAAATATTAAGGCCATTTTTGGAGAAAATTAGTGGAGTCCTATTTATTTTTATAGGCCATTATTTTGGAGGAGAAAATGTCCTATATTATATTATTATAGGCATTATTTATTGAAGAATATGTAGAGGAGTCTTAGGAAGTGAATAAGGCCCTATTTGCATATTGAAGGCCTATATTTTATTATTAAAGGAATTATTGAAGAATGATATTATTATTATTGGCATAATGAAAAATAAGTCCTATTGTTATAGGCACATGTAAATTGCAAGAGTTATTATTTGTTAACTAGCTAACATTGTAAAGGCTATATTGGAGCCCTAGAATATTCTCATCTTTGGAGCCCAGAGAGGCCGTGAAGCCAAGGGACATGAAGAAGCATAAGAGAAGTATATATTCATCTTGGAGCTTAGATCCTTAGTATGTTGGACGTGATCGTCAAGATCATTTGATGCGAGGGAGAGTCATAATTACTCATTGATCTCGTTAACGACACCGGATCAACTTAACTCTACATAGATGTTATGTCGTTGTGCAATAGATTAAAAGGAGGTCATCATCAACAAAAACATTGGGTTAGTCTTAGCTTTGCATAGAGGCTTATTCTTTATGTGCTATAGAGTGAAGGAGGATCATTTTTTTCTACTAACATCTGGATATTTAGCGTTGTGCATAGGCTATTTTCCATGTAGCGGAGGTGTTGAGGTCTATTGAGGTGTTAAATCACAAGGAGTTATAATAGAGAACTAAGATTTGCAATGACCAGATCTGATTCTATGGAATCAACTTAGGGTCGATAGATCTGTTGGAGAACTATACTTTCCTAGACTAGTTCGATTCGGTTGAATAAACTTAGGGTCGGGAGTGTGTTGAGAACCATACTTTCCAAGACCAATTTAGATTCATAGAATCAATCTAGCACATCAGTTCATTATTACTTCATTTTGATTTTGTATTAGATTTAAAAATCAAAAGTGTTTTAATGAATCAGTTCAATATTTAAACCTAGAGACGTATGCATTTTGTTGAACTCGGAATCAACCGTTTTGTAGTGTGATTCTTATTTTGTATTGCATTTGATTAAATTTGATTATAATGGGGTGAATTTAGTAAAATAATTAATTGCCTACGAGGGTATGTGGTCGAAGGAAATTTTTGTGACCAGTTTACTTGGATCAATCTTTTCTCTCAAGAATCTCAATGTTATCAAGCTTTCTTGATTTCCCACAAAACTAAAAAATCCTCTTTCATCTTCATACTTTCACTATCATCATCTAAATCAATTAGTAAATAAAAATATAAGGCTTAAAAACCCTTAAAAGTGTCTCTTTGTATGCTTCTTTAGTTCCCAACAAGAAATTATTAGTTGATAACATCGTAACCAACCGGTTTGTGGCTCTTGTTCACTGTGATGGGAAAAAGAGTATACTTTTCTCTATTTATCACAATAGTATATGTATTCTTCTTACCATCATGCACTGATTCCCTATCATATTGTCATGGTCTACCCAAAAACACATGATAAAAATACATAGGTACCAAATCACACAACACCTTGTTTGTATATATCCCAATATGAAATTCTACTTAGCATTGTTCCCTAACCAAGACATGATGACATTTCTACATAAAATATACTTGATATGGATTAGCGTGCATTTTTGTTTTCAGAACCAAATTCTCTAACATCTCATAAGAAACAAATTCTCAAAGTGCTTCCACTATTTATGATCATATTACAACATTATCCTTTTGTTTTACACCTAGTTCTAAACAAATTTCTTCTTCAATTCATATCATGGATCACCTTGCTTGGTTTCAATTGAAATATTCTAAATAAAAGATACTTACATTCACCTTAAAGTATATTATCAACATCTTCTCTAACCCTTTTCATCTTTGCATCCATCTCATAACGATCATATGTTTTGTGTCTTACAAATATCCGATATTTGTAGCATTTACCTACAAACTATACCCTACTATTTATCCCATTTATCTGCGCATAAAATCATATCTTCTCTCATTATTCTTTGTGATTCCTCTATATATGTCAACATTCTCATCAATATGTACATAATCCTATCCATCTTATCTTCCAAATATGTCCTTCTCTCTTCTCTAAATTGTACCATCATGGTCTCCTCTTTCCTCTTCTATATTGTATCACTCTTTTTCTCAACTTTTCAAATCTCGTTTACCACTTGATGAGCCTAGAATTCACCAGATGACACCCTAGACACGCCGGCACATCACTTAGCCTATATTGAGTGCTCACCTAAAGCATGCAAAGGTTTAAAGTCCCTCTTTAGGGTTGTTGTAGCAGGATTTTTAACATGATGAAGACTTAAAGCATATAGATCCATAACTAATACATCATCATTGACAAAGCATGACATATCTAGATCTAGGAAAGAATAGGTTTAAAAAATAATCATGATATAAATAAGAACATGCACTACCTAATTACACACAGGAATGACACTTAGGTTTAGTCAATATCTTCCATCTCTTAATTATCACAATAACACAGAAGCTTCTTACAATACTAGCAATCTATGCCGATGCGCACATGGATCTGATACGGTAATCCAGAAACATGCACATGTCTCTGTATACTTATCCCTCTCTCTCTCTCTCTCTCACATACACACACAATGTTATATATCTCTCTATATCCATCATTTCTCTACCAGGTAATCCACTACATATATAGGGTGGGACTTTCCTTCACCACTTATCTATCCCAAAAATAGGCCACATGCTATTAATAGCCACACGTCATTTTCATGCATAGCCACACATGCAAGTGTGCTATATATAGACTACTGATAGTTAACTAAGGTGACAATCCTATTCTTATACTATCTCCATGCAAAGCGCTCTGAATCCAATCCTCCAGAAATAGACAATGTGTGGCGTGCATTTCTTTCTGCATCGTTGGTGTGTTATGCACACTATCTCCTAATAATAGATCTTCATGCCCAAAATGGATAAGTCTTGAATGCTGACTTGTCCTGCATGTGCGGGTTCTTCCTGTCCCTTCACACCCTTGAACCTGGCCTATTTTCCCATGCGGACTTCTTGTGTGAGTTTTGTCAAGTGTTCTCTAATCAACATTACCCCACACTAATCTCATTATCACCCCGAAAATGGGTATCTCCAAAAATGTTGAATAGAAAGAATCAGAAAGAATTTGAATGAATAAAGAATGTTTTTATGTGGCAGCCTCATCTGTCTCATCTTGAAGGATCAACTCTGATACTCCTCTTTTATTTCAGCCTCTAAGGCCTGCCACTCGGTGAGAGCCTTCTCTGCTTTCTTTGGAATGTCCACAACGATGGACTCAAGTTCATCCTTCGCAATTTCCCCTTTTTCATTTCACAGGACCAACACGATGCTAGACATTGCAGCCATTCTTCCCTCCAGTACATCCATTTTCTGTGTGATGAGTTTCCCAAGCTCATTTAATCTTTCCTTGTGTGGCTCTTGTGTTGCTGCTAGGGCCTCACGCTTTTGTTTTACAATAGTTAACCTCTCTGTATGGCCCAAGGTATCATCCCTCATAGCCTTCTGGACTTCATTATCTTCTTCCAGAGTCTTTACCTTGATCAACTGCTCTAGAGCTATGCATATATTTAAGGCATGATCCACTTTTTTCAATTCTTCTTGAAGTGCTTGCAGCAGTCTGTCGTATGATGCAACCTTTCTAACTACTACAGCCTTTTCCCTTTCCACCTCTTCCTCAGGATTCTTTGGTTGTGGAATTTTGATGGTGTCATCTTCCAATACCAAGTCTACCAAAGTTCTAACATAGTGCATCACTGAGGGAACTGCATGTACTTTGATACCAGATGCGGGTGTGCTTTCAGCACATGATCCCCAATGGCCTCTGCCATGCTGATGAATGTAGTATATTTATTCTTCTCTAAGTCCCTCTCCTAGGTTAGGTGTGCTATCTCTACATCCTTTGTCTTCAGCTCCTCGTGCAACACTCTTAT
Source organism: Taxus wallichiana var. yunnanensis (assembly GCA_018340775.1). Classification (NCBI taxonomy): domain Eukaryota; kingdom Viridiplantae; phylum Streptophyta; class Pinopsida; order Cupressales; family Taxaceae; genus Taxus; species Taxus wallichiana. The sequence goes on along the minus strand of CM031235.1, from coordinate 21,989,995 downwards.
TATTGCAGCTTTGTCCATGTTTCTTCTTGCAACTTTAGTAGAAACCTTCACCAATGTGTTCTGACCTGCTCATCTAACATAACAATAGGATTTACTGTTATGTGCCTAGCTTGAGGTGCCTTCTTCAGCCATCTCGACATGCATGATTCCTCACATACATCAAATTTAGGCTCATCCATGTGGGTGTGCATTGACCATGATAGTTACTTTCAAGTGTGCACGGTCATCATATCCTCATCCATTAGCTCCTAGCCAAATAAATCCTTCTGTGCTATCATGCTCTAGAAGCGGGCATGTAGACAATCTTTCCTGTGTCCTTAACATATCCAATGAGTGGTGCACTATGTTCTCCACTCATCCTCTTTGTCCTTGTCCCTTTTATAACTTGAGATTCAAGGTTAGGATTCTACGTAGTATCCTGGGTAGTCTCATGTGTAGTTTCAGATGTTTCCTTCTCTCCTTCTTCTCCGTATTTCATCTCTTCATCTTTTGGCTCTTCTTCTTGCTCAAGTGGAGTAGGAGATCCTAGCACACTCTCCTCTGATCCTTCAGCCTCTTCATCTAACTTCAAATTCCTTCTCCTTTTTGGCTTAATGGACTCCTTGTGCGGAGAGAGACGAGGTGATCTCCTTACCGTTTATGGGGTTCCACCTTGAGTCCTTATGTGTCTGAATAATTTCTTGAACTTGTTCTCTCCTTGTTCTACCCCCATATTGTCTTCTTCATCTTGCCCCTATGGTGGAGTAGTGGCACGTGATTCCTTCCTATCTGAAGGTTGCCTCCTTCTATGCTCCAAGCCACCACTATCTTCATGCTCTTCTTATTCATCTTCTACGTCAATGGTTTCTATGGGCTTCGGCACCGGTATGTTCTCCATTGTATGTTGACCCTTTACATAGGTACTTGCTGAACCTTTCAGCTGGTGACTTATTATCTATGGGGTATTCCCATATCTTCTCCTTCGGTCCATCTGTACTCCAATCTCCATGAATACAAGTGACAATAGAATAGCTCTAAAGATGATTTTCCTCTCGTGCATGCTTCCTTGACTATATTTTTGTAATGTAGCCTACAATATTATAGACTACTCCTAACATCCTCTTCGCAACATGCAGCCACATGGTGTTCACCTATGACCACCTCTCCTAGTCATTTAACTTTGTAACAAGATGTGTTGTTGCTTATACAACCAAATTATTCTTTAGTTTATCAATGTCCATACCACGCAGACCCTTCAAGTATCCCAAATCCTTTTTGGTTTCCAAATCAGGCCTTATCTATTAGGTCAAGATTTATATCCCGTCTTGTGGGATTCAAACATGTCACTATGGAGATCAGTGTGAATGAGATTCTGACTCTGCATCCTACAAAGTAGAAAAATTCCTCATGTACTCTACTCATGAGCCATCGGTATAAAGGCTCATACTTCCTAAAATATGGAAGCTCATATAATTGGTAGACTCCAATTATTTTTAGAAGTTTCTTGCCTACATCATCATAAACTAGCATGTCATCTAGCCATACATTTGTTTGTCTTCATGTTGAGCAGGCATCAAGTTCCTTTTTGTTCTTTGTGGTCCTATGGTTATACTCGCTCACTTTTCTTTTTCTTATATGTGAATCCCACTCCTGGCCGACTATGATGCCCTTTGGATATTGCATTTCTAAAAATTACTTTCAGGTGTCATGTCTTCCTCCTCTACAACCACCTTCTTCTTCCCCTTTGTTCTTGCTGCAGCTGCTTTCTTGGGTGCCATTTTTACCTTGCAATCCTTCTATAGACACTTACCTCTTCAAATTTGTAATGCCCGAATCAAACCCTAGCTCGAGTTAGCATGCCCTAGGTGAAATCACATGCCCTAGCTCCTCTCTGTCATCCTACTTTTCTCAAACCCTTCACCACCGGGATGCAAGCTTCTTCTACGCACAGATCTACTTATCACATCTGGTTTCACACCCTTCGCACCTCAAATCAATTACTCGGATCTTCACACTTATCTCTTTCTCAAATACTCTTAATCGCAATGGTAAAAATGAACTTGCATCCTGTCCTTATATATATTTTCAAATTTTGATGCATTTATTGCTTCTCCACCTACCAAATATCCTCTCATTTATTGACCAAATTTAATCCTTCCGTGCGGTACATATTCACTCCCCAGCTATAACCTTCTAGCATGCCTTCCTATCCTCTCGGTCACGAGACTTCTCTTGATGCATGCTCATGTGCTTGAGTACCTCATCACTGTACCTTATCCTAGTAGTTATCATGGCCTCTACTTACCTCGCGTTATATTGTTCCTTCATTCATCTCCATCCTTGGTCACTTTTGAGAAGAAATCTTTTTACTTTGACAAACACCCTTAGTAGCTTATTAGCTTATTCCTTTCCACCTTTTAGTTCCAATGAAGTCTTATACCTTGATATCAATAACCACACCCCACACTAAAAGTATGTGTAGTCTATTGCACATCAACATGCTCCATATTGTAGTTAGCTTCATGCGCACAAGTGCGCTTATTACACAAGAACAAAAACTAAAGTGACAAATCATAGCGACAATGAAGGAAATACGAGAATGGAAACCTAATCTAATTGGCAATACGCCTTATTACAAATTCCAAGAAGACTTATTTATAGTAGGGCTTCAGCCTACTCCCGTTAAAGTAACCAGTAGTCGTGTTCCATCTAGTGCTTCTAACTGGCAAGCGCCTATTTCAAGGATGTAAGTAATAACATATGGCCCTAACCAATGTACCTTAAGTTTTCCTAGATGGTGCAAGAACTTAGAGTCATAGAGAAGTACCATTTGTCTAATCTCAAACTTCTTATCCCTTATGTTTCTGTCATGCCATGCTTTCTACCTGGCCTTTTCCTAATTCCGACTCCAACGTGTTATGGATCGTCACTCATCTAGCTAAATGATATTTTCAATTCATTCTTCTAAATATTTTTCATCAGCCTAGACCTCCAACCCACACAATGTGCAAAGAAGGTAACATAAATTCTATAGGAGAATGGCTTTTGCACCAAAGAACAACTATATGCCCAAAGAACAACTACCACTTTATCATCCCAATCCTTTCTTCCATCATCACAAATTTTTGTCAATGTCTGGCTCAAAATCTTGTTGAAAGCCTCAATAGTTCCATCTACCTGAGGATGATAGGGTGTAGTCTTATGGTGTGCAACCATAAACTCATCTAATAGGATCATGATTGTCTCATTCAAAAAGTGTGTACCCATATCACTTTTCAAGCTTAAAGGACATCCATATCTTGTAAGAACATTCTCCCATAGAAACCTAGCTGATGTATCCTTCTTCGCACGGTCCTTCGTAGGTGTTGCTTTCGCCACCTTATGAGATAATCTATACAAGTAATGATATAGCGCGACCCAGTCCTACGCGTGGGAAAAATAGGTCTTACAAAATTGATGGCCCATTTCTCAAATGGTTCGGCACTAGTAATAGGTCTCAAAGGCATCTCATCTCTTTGTCCTGGTTTACCTAGACATTGACAATGGTCACATGCTTTGCAATACGCTTTACAATCTTTATACAATGTCTCCCACCATAATCCAACAAGTAGGATCTTTCGGCAAGTTGATCACCCGCATAGTGGAAGCCTCGCAATACCACCATGTGCCTCCTCCATTATATCCTTGCACTCATGCTCTAATACACAATGGTGTGATACTTCATCTCTGCCTAACTTGTAGAGGTCACCACTGATTAACATAAACGGTGTTGCCGCGCATATAGCAAGATGTTTATTTTCTAATGCCTTCATTCCTTCTAGTGCCACACTAGTCCGTAGAAAGACAAAAATGTCTTCTAATTCTGATGGCATGCATTGTAACCTATATAATTGTGCATCTGACATGGTTTCTTCAATTTTCTAGTGTTTCTTCTCCTGAGTGAATTCTAGACAAGTGGTCTGGTCTAGAGTTACTTTTCCTGGCTTCACCACAACTGTGAAGTCAAACTCTTGAAATAGGAGTACCCATCTACATATGCACCCTTGTAAGATGGGTTTGTTCACCAAATACTTCAATGCCATGTGATCTGTATAAAACACAAATGGGGTTGCTAACAAGTACTGTTGAAACTTGTGTAATGCATAGATCATTGACAAAGCTTCACGCTCTGTAGTTGTATAATTATGTTCAGTAGGAGTCAGCTTCCTACTAGCAAAGAAAATTGGATGATCTACAATACCTTTTCCAGGTTGAGCTAACACAAGTGCCAATGGCCATGCCATAGGCATCCATATGCACATGAAATGGTTTATCCCATGAGGGAAATCACAGAATGGGCATAGTAGTAAGTTTCACCTTTAATATCTCAAATGTGCATTGTTGCGGTTCTCCCCAATAAAATGTACCTTTTCCTTTTAGTAACTCTTCCAAGGGTGCAGCAAATTTGGCATACCCTTTGATGAACTTCCAATAATATCCTGTGTGACCCAAAAATCTACGCACCTCACTTTGACTGGTAGGTGCTTCTAGGCCTAGAATGATTGCAACCTTAGCTAGATCAACCAACAAACCTTCCTTGCAGATTATATGTCCTAACAATATTCCAAAAGGTGTAGAAAATATGCACTTCTTGATGTTCAAAGAGATACTCAATTGTTTGCATCGTTCAAACATTAAGCATAGATTGTCACAATGATATTTCACAAGCCCATATATTGTCCAATCATCTAGATAAACTCAAACATTTGTGAATAAAATATTTGAATTCTTGAACAAATTTTTGCGAGAATACAATAGGCACACTTTTCAGTCAAAAGGCATCACAAGATAGGCAAAACTCGCCCCATTCGGTAGTAAAGTTGCCTTTTCTTGATCCTCCTAAGAAATCCTAACTTGATGATACCCGAAAAACCCATATGTGAATGAATATATTTCGCACCTTGCCACTCCTTCCAGTATTTCCTCAATGAATGGTGTAGGAAAAGGGTCTATGACACATGCAACATTCAACTCCCTGTAATCTACACATATTCAAATCCTACCATCCTTCTTGATACTTATCACCATAGGACTAACCCATTCTGACTCATCCAAGGGTCAAATAATCCCATATTTCAGCATCTTATCAATCTCTTCCTTCACCTTTTCACATAAATTGGGATTCATTCTATAAGGTCACTTTCTAACTGGGCATGCACCGTCCTTAAGATTTATCTTCATTTCCCCAAGTGATTCATGCACGCCTTTAAGTTCATGATACCCTCAAGGGAATAAGTCCTGATAATCTCGAGTAACTCAATGATCTTTTCCACTTCCGATTCTGACCAATAGTCTCCAATTATGACCTCCTTTGGCTCAACCTCCGAACCTATATTCACCTTCTTTGTCTTCATGGGTTCATGATAGGTGCGTGTATCCTTATCTGCACTATCCAAGACCTCGTGCACCCCTTGTAAATGTTCAATATCCAGGTTCTCAACTTCCTCATCATCCACTATGTAAACCATCTTTCCTTTCTCTTTCTCAAGGCAAGCGCATTCAAGTAGTATGGATTCCATTTCTTCTTCCTTTTCAAAACGCGCTCTAGAATCTATCTCACCAAATATTTCTTGAATAAGCTCTTTTGCCTTTGCACTATCTCCCATGGTTAAGTGCTTGAAAATTTTTAATGCTTCTTCTATAGGAGGTTTAGTCGAGAAGTAGTCAAAGGTATAGATCATTCTTGCAGTCAAATTCGCCAATTTCTAGTCTCTCGATGTAGTTTTGTATATACATACCAGCACATGTACGCATCCTTGTAGAGTAGAATACAATCTATGCACCTAGAGTGAAGGTGGTAATGCTTCTTGTCCCGCTATCCAGAGTCTCTCACACTGTTGAATGTGATTTTGAACAGGTTGATCACCATTATAAGTGTAGATCTATGTAGGTGCATTGCTCCTTAAAAACCTAGTAGATAGGGAAATTCCAATCTCCTCCCATTCTATAAGATTATCTCTGTGGACTACCCACCAGCGCGTTGTTATCCCATGCAAGGTATACACTAACATATCTCTTCTCTTAATTTGATATGTCCACTTTGTGCTTCCATGGATTTCAAAAATACAGGAAGATATTATGCCCCAGTATACCAAGGTACTACGCACCTATTCGTCGAATAGAAATAATTCCATTCTTGCATGCAACCACATTTTTTACCTCGCACCCTAGTAGTTCATATGTAACACAAGCCCAATTGTCACAAGCAATACTCGTGGTATCACTAATAGAATGATAATCTTCCCACTTTGTAGGATTCCTTCCTTTGATGGCTCATTGACCTCTGGGTCCTAAATAACACGTACATAGATTCTGTTTAAGTCCTCCTCACTTAGAGGCTCAACATATGGTGTAGACTTCCCATATGTCAAAGGTATTACAACCCTTTCCTCCTTTTCTCAAAGCTGATATACCCCTTATTGAATCTCAAGTCAGCATTATTCGCATAACACTAAGGGCATCCAAGCAAGGCTAGAAAACTGTATGCTTCCACAAGTGCTAATACCTCAAAATCCCCAGTGAACTTGGCCCCTTGTATGGTTATATATGCATCCTTCAAAACTCCTATGGGAGTGGCCTTAGTCTAGTTTTCCATAAAAAACACATTAGATGATGGCTGCAATAGAGGCCTCCCCATTTGTACCCATGCATATAATGTAAGCACATTCACTTTCGCACCCATATCAATCAATATGTTGCTCAACAATCATCCATCCACAACAACATTCAGATTAATTTCCTTGTCATAGTCAATGCTATCAGGGGGAAGATTTGCATGTAGGATTTGTCATTCATTCTCAGTGCTTATGCACGGGTATTCCCCTTCAACCAATTTCCTAGCAACGGAATAATATTCTCTTAGCACAACATTTTACAAACCTCTCTGATGTCATCAATATCAGAGGGGAATTTTTCTACTTCTTTCTTTTGCTCCATCTTCCTTGACTACTCCTTTAAACACTGTATCTCACCTTGAAGATTCTTGAGGACCTCCATGGTCTCTTGATAGACTTCCTTCTGATGAGTAGGATCTGGGTACCTTGCATGCAAAACCTCCTCCTTGGTGATCGTAGGCTTCTAGTGCAATGCCTCTCTTGCATGCGCCGCTTCAGCTCGTGTAGTAATCTTCACTATTAATGCCTTAGTCCTGGTGCTATCTTGGGCATCCACTGATCTTCTACCATGTGATGGATTCTAACCATCTCGGCACCTTTGTTTTCTTGCTTATGTTGCTTACTCGGTGCTCATATAAGTCCAGGCACTCTTCATAGCTATGGTTCTTTTCGTAGAGGTAACATGCAATATTCTAGGGACATTTGTGCCTATAGTGGTCGGATATTCACACGTATAACATGTTCCACGAGGGAACTCACTTCTTCCTCCACCGCAGCCTCATCCTCCTTATCCACCATGCTATCCACGTCCTTTTCCATGACCTCCTTTAAAATTCCCCTCATTCCCGTCATAGTGCGTTTGATTATGATCCCGATCTTGGTGCTCATTCTTACCCTTAGAATTATCCGTTATGCTTGTCTGTCATACCCCAATGTCTATAGCATCCTAGATCTGACCAATCAACCTACAATATTCAATATCATGGGTCATGGACCTAAAAATATTACAATAATAAGATACATTCTTCCTTATCACATGTTGTAACAAAGGACAATGACTAACATCATGATTCAAATGACAAATCTCATAGTCCAACAATAATGAGCATATAGATTTGCAAGGGAAACTATCCTTGGTGTGACCTTCCACTTCACAATCTGTACACCAAATCCTTGAGTGTGTTTCATGGGTTGAATTTGCTGATAGCTTCTCTAACTATTTTTCCATAGCTGCAATATGTGCCTCTAAGAATGGACTAACACCAGTGTCAATGCTCCCAACTACCTCAACATGCAAAGCTACTTCCAGTGCTTCACACGGGTTTATGTCTTATGTGATAGTGCTCTTTTGAATGGTGTAATCAATCCGCCAACGAACCATTGTGCATGTTGGCTTGCATGAATATCATAAGAAAGCTTAGATAGGAGTGTTTTAAAATGGGCATCATACTCACGTACACTCTCAGTAGTGCCTTTCTTGATATCCTTGAGTGCGCTTATACTCTTCTACTCAAATTTTGGGATATAGAACTCTTTCAAGAAAGCATCCTTTAGCACTACATAATCCATGCAAGTTTGATCAGGGTCAAACTTCCTATACCAGTTATGTGCACGTCCCTGTAATGTAGTAGAAAATTGACTTTCCTTGTGCTCAGAAGCCATGATCCCTTTCACATGCCACAATATTTCACACATGTGCACATGCTCAACAACATCCTCTATGCCTCTATACTCCTAAGATGAAGAGACATCTCCATATAAATATTTTGGGGTTGGTGCAGGACCTTATCCACTGATCCAGAACCCTTGTATTTCCCTTGCCCCCGTAGAACCACAAAATCCACCGGAACTAGTACCACCTATACCTACTAATCCTCCACCTATAGCTGGAATAGGACCTATAGATGTACTCCCTATGCTCCAACAAAGTAGTACTATACTTTGAGGATTAGTAGGTATAGAGGTACTAGTTCTGTGGATTTGGTGGTTCTGGGGCAAGGGAAATACAAGGGGTCCTGATCGTGTGGATAAGGTCTCACCAACCACCGTAACTAGTACCACCTATACCTAGAGCTAGATCACCAAGTGGATTAAGATGTGCACCCATGGCCCAAGTAGTCTCTGTTGGCGCACTTTTGTGTGAGGCCAAGGGGGATCCTGTCATGCTTTCCAAGATGGGGGAGTTCTGATTATCTGGTTCCATGTCTTCTACGTGAGCTTCAAATCCTTCACAACCCATCTCTCTCCTCAATGTCATACTTTCTGCAACGGTAAGTTGCTTCTCTATCTCCCTCTCGCACACCTCATTATTCTTAAGACGCCTCTCTCTCTCCTGCTTTTGCCACTAGGTCTGCCGTCTTTCACCAAACCTATTCCTACCCTCGCACGTGGTGAGGTTTAGTTAGCCATCGGTTTACTCTCCGTTTCAAATTTATCATCAAGATCTTGATCGCGGTGGAATACTTTGCAGATATGTTCCTTTAGGATACCTCAAAAACTAGGATTTAGCTACCTCCAGATAAGAATACATTGAAATTGAATATTCCATAATATAACTGTTTAAAACACCACAAAACCATGTACCCACATCGCGAGTCCAGGTTAGATCAACATCATAAAGGGCTTGAAATTCTTCCCAGTGTCTAGACAAGTGCATGATACCTCCAATTCTACTTAGATGCATAAGCAATCAGCCACTCGTATAATTCTACTACAAATATGGCAAAACATCTCTCATATAAACTATCATATAAGTTTTGTTCCACCTATACACATGCATTAAACTCAGATTCGATGTTGAACTGCTATGCATATTCTTCCTCTAGATTGCATATCCACTCCTCAATATTTGTAAAGTTAACCGGTACGCATCTTCATCATGAACCGTCTTGAAAACAATCAAAAAGAGGTCCCAAAGAATCTAAACCAATGATGCAACCTAGAATTCACTAGATAACACCTTAGACGCGTTGACACATCACTCAGCCTAGACTGAGCGCTCACCCGAAGCACGCAAAGGTATTGGGTTCCTCTTTAGGGTTTTGTAGCAGAATGTTAACATGATGAAGACTTAAAGCATATAGATCCATAACTAATACATCATTATACAATGCATGAAAGATCTAGATCTAGGAAAGAATAGGTTTAAACAATAATCATGATAGAAATAAGAACATGCACTACCCAATTACACACATGAATGACACTTAGGTTCAGTCAATATCTTCCATCTCTTAATTATCACAATAACACAGAAGCTTCTTACAATACGGCAATCTATGCCGATGCGCACATGGATCTAATATGGTAATCCGAAAACATGCACATGTCTCGTATAGTTATCCCTCACACACACACTATGTTATCTATCTCTCTATATCCATCATCTCTCTACCAGGTAATTCACTACATATATATAGGGTGGGGACTTGCCCTTCACCGCTTATCTATCCCAAAAATAGGCTACATGCTATTAATATCCACGCTTGCCGTTTTCATGCATAGCCACACATGCAAGTGTGCTATCTATAGACTACTGATAGTTAACTGAGGTGACAATCCTATTCTTAGACTGTCTCCATGCAAAGCGCTCTGAATACGATCCTCCAAAAATAGACAATGTGTGGTGCGCATGTCTCTGCATCATTGGTGTGTTTTGCATGCTATCTTCTAAAAATAGATCTTCATGCCCAAAAATGGCTAAGTCTGAATGCTAACTTGTCCTGCGTGCATGGGTTCTTCTTGTCCCTTCACGCCCTTGAACTTGGCATGTTTTCTGCACGGACTTCTTGTGTGAGTTTTGTCAAGTGTTTTCTGCTCTATACCACTTTTATACCAAAATGATGTACAACATTTATCACTTCAAATAACTCACAATGTTAGTTATACCAAAAACTCTAAAAGTAATACTTTACAAGAAAAATACTCACCTTTCAAGGCTTAAAACTCTTCCTTTTTGAGCCAAATTTGATCATTAACCCATATTTATGCTTAGAAAATTATTTCACCCTATTACTAGAACTCATTTAATGCTTAATTAATAATAAAAGTGATTACATACAAATATTAGCTTGAATTATTTTCCCTTTTTCTCAAAACCGCCCTTTCTAGGCTTTTAAAAGGAATTTCAAAGGCGAGTTGGTGGTTGGAGCAAACCACAAGCTTCCAAGACAAACAAAATAATTTTCCAAATACCATTTATCCTCCTTGAGGTGTGTGTAAAAAATTTGTTCTCCAAATCCCTTCCTAAGTACCTTTTCTACACCCACTTTGCTCCTTCCTTTCTTAAAGCTCTTTGTAGCCCTAAGTTTTGAGTTTTTCACTCTAACTTTTGAATCGGGAACTTTCGAGTAAACTATAATCATTTTGGAATACCCATTTGGGCCATTGTTCATAGTGAAATTTTTACTATGCCTACCTTTGCAAAAATTCCTCCAAATCCAACTTTCTACATGAAAACTAGGTCTCATGAATTATCAGAAGCCTCTTAAGAATAAAATGTCAAATATTATGAGTAAAGTATGATCTTTTAAATCTCCAAACCCCTTAAATCTCTTTCTTTCCTGCACTTAGATGCTATGTACAAAATTTCAAGGCTCAATTCTCCTTTAGACTCCCTCAACCTTAAAATTATTCTCTTATCTCCTTATCAATGCAATAATGTACATTACGATTTCTAAGGAACACTCTCATGTATTTAACAAATTCTTGCAGATTTGTTATGATCTAAAACTTCAAGAACATATAAGGGGAAGATGTATATATCATAAGTTCACAATTTCATACCTTCATTCCACCATTAAGGTCTTCAAACAACCAAGCTTCGAAACCCTAGGTAGGGTTTCCTAAATACCCGATAGGAGTATTTGTGCAACCAAATGACTATAATGAAATTTCAAAGCCTGAAAATTTTCCCATATTCATGTCTTGTCCTTCTCCATGTGTTAGCTTTAATAGTAAGGATTTCTAATAACCCCAACTTTGAAAATGTTGCCTAACTAGTCTTCTCTACCCTCAAAAATAGGGGTTTCTTAGTCCTCTTCTCTGTATTTCTCAAAAATCATGATAAAATATGCCCTTCCCCAATCTTATAAAAATTACTTGATGTCTATAATTATGATATAACCACTACTCAATCACATGCTTCACTTTTTTTATAGTCTTTCACCAAAAATCACAATCTAACATGCATTTCTAACTTTCATTGACCGTTATACATGACCAATGTAGACTATTTAACCCTAGAACACACACATGAACTAGAGTATTCTTGCAAGAATCAATATATTAAGATTAAATTTTTAAAATTTTCTACCAATCATGAGATTACCTTTCAACACAAAACTCTAAAACTAGGAATCATTGAAATGTACATCAATAGATTCAAAACCCATGCACAAATTATTTACAAACCAATTTTATTCTCAAAATCTCTTCTTTGAATTCCTCCTCCAATTCTCATTCGAATGGAATGAGGAAAATTAGTTAGATTTTAATTTTTAGTCCTTGATCTCCAATAGAATGAAAGCTTCTAAGACCTCTTGGTCATATGATTTTCTTTAAATACAACATTAAGATTTTGGGATAGAACTCCAAGACCCTAACACATAAACAAAAATTATGATTCTAAGAACTCTATAGGTCTATTACATGCTTTACACTCCATGAATGATCCATAAAGTTCATCAAAACTCTTAAACCAAGCCAAAAAGGCCTTATAAATTCAAATTTGCACTTTTGGAGGGAAATTACATAATTCAAACTTGTGAAGGACTTGAACAAAACTAACACATAGATGACTCTAAATGACCCCCTAAACCTAAAAACACACTAAAAATCCCAAATTTGATGATACATGCCATATTTACATGCTAGGAGTGACACTACTACATTATGTGATGTCATCCCTAAGGTAATGACATCAACCTAAAATGATGCACAAAAGTATGATGCTAATCATGAAATTTCTTGAAATGATCCCCAAAGTGTGATGCCAATTACGAATAACCTAAAATGATTCCCTATCTTATTTTCAATGTATATTTGGAATTTTCCTTAGTTAAATTTGATTAAAAATAGATTCGAAGTGTAATTTTAGTTCTGCATGGAACCACCACAAATAAATAGAGGATTTTCATCCCCAAGTCTCAATCCACTAGAGGGTTTCTATCCTATAATGTTGAAACAGCTTTAGAGAAAATTCTCAAACTCCACAAAATGAAAAATATTAATGTCCAAATAGAATTATTTCCAAATGAGCCCCAATATCCTTTTATAATTTTCCTTTCACTTTTCTAACGAAAAGTGGTAAAAAACAATGTCCCATCTTATAATTTGATGTTGACTTGCTTTAATAAAGTCACCTTTATTTTTAATAATAAAACATAAGTTGCCTTTTATAATATAACATAAAGTTACTTTTTGGCCAACTTAGTTAAATTATTAATTTTATTCCCCTTTTATCACATGTTGTGCTCTCAATTTTCTCCAAACTTTCGAATCTAATTTCGTGAAAATTGAGAGCCCTGCCATAGAAGAAATTCATGTTTTAAACTCCTCAAATGCTTGTTTTCATTTCCCACGACATTTTTAATCAAATTCACTTAGTCTTCTTTCATTAAAATGTTTTACCTATTTTCAATGGATGGGAAATTATTTTAGTTCTTCTTTTATGCGTTTGGAATGCGTGGGACCTTGCATATTTCATTTTTAACCTTTTTGCAGAGAAAGAAATTCTTCATCGGGAGAAAAATGACGTTTTCCGTTTCTGCCGAAGTTCCTACGCGTCTTTTCCCCGTAAAATTATTGCTTGGAAAGGTGAGGCTATGTGTTTTTTTTTCCCATTGGATGTGGTCGGACGGGTTCCTTTTTGAACTTATCACTTTTGGTGATTTTGGAAAAAATGTCAGATTTTCCCCGCATCCCCACCGGTCCCTGATTGGCTGGAGCAGTTTTGGCGGAAGTTCGGGGTGACAGGTCCATTTTATTCTCTAAGGCATTATGGAGAAAAGGGAGAAAAGTTATAAAATGGCCCGTGGCCCCACCCATGCGAAAGGGAAAATTTCTAAGTTGAGGCCCGTAACAAATTAGAAAGGGACACATGGCCTACATTGAAAAGTCAATGGCGGGACATAGACTTTCGAGGGAAAGTTGGAATTTTTCCCCTTTTCAAAAGTAGATAAAGTATAAAACTGAAGCACATTCCCACACCCAGTCAGGTGATGCCATGTGTTGAAGGATGAAATCGGAACAACGGGCTGCGTAGGGAAATTGAGAATTTGAGCCTTTTTCACCAAAGGGTTAAAATGTTGCAAATTGAGCCGCGACCCCTTTTTCCAATCGTGGTGTGCCACGTGTTCACGTTGAAAAGTCAAAGTGGGCTGGTAGAGGTTTTTGAGAATTTGAGATTTTTGTTAAAAAGAGTTTAAATGGCAGATTTGAACTGCATTTCCTTAGCCACTCAGATGGCACCACGTGTCTAGATTTTTGGCGGAGCTGCGGGCAGAGCAAAATGAGAAATCACGCTTTTCTCCCAAATGTCAGGAAATGTATATTTCTCCCCCAGGGCCATCGTTGCTTGGATCTTGCCACGTGTAGGGTCCAAATTTGAAGGTAAAAGGGGAAAAGATAGCCAAATGCACTCATTTGGTTTTTAATGCCATTAACGAACTAGAGCTCTGCAAAATGCAAAAATTGATCATTCTTCATTCTTTTTCTCTGTATTCTTTTGATTTCTCCATGAGATACCATTTTGGTTTATTATGGAGCCAAATCGATAAGCTTGAGGGGATGTAAATTTTTATCATCGAAAACGGAGTTTATCGAGCATACGTGATAAAAGGGGAAAACTTACCAAGAAGAAATTGAGTGTTATGAAAGTGGTTAAAAGGTATAAATGGCGAGGATCACATGAATAAGAAAATCATGAGATGCCCCTATTAAATTAATCATGCTCAAACTAACAAAATATTCACCTTTTTGAACCTCCGGTTTTCATCGGTGTGTTTGTTTCATGTCACTTTCCAAAATCGGATCTGCAACAAACATTATTCCTTTTGGATATTCTTTTCTTGGAGACAAAGTATGGCTATACATAGATTGTTATAAGAACATGGCTTTGGCCACAAGAAAGTGATTCTAGTTTTACGGGAAGGTTGTAAAATTCTAAAGTAATTCAATACAGAAGTTCTTTTCTATCTTTTTCCTCTGTTACATTTTTTCTCTCCTTTCTCAATTTAATGGATCACTTGTTTTGCATTCAATAGAAACTTTGTGTTCTAGTCTTTGTAATCTTTAGAAGTTTGTGTCTGCAGATTTGCATCGGTGGTGAAGTAATTGATCATTTTCTATATTTTCTAGTTTAATGTGAGTAGGAAGATACTCTGCTATCTATATTTCCCAAAAGCATTGTTGTTTTCTTCCTTCTCCCATCTCTTTATTCTTCCATTCCTTCTGATTGATAATCTTTTGAGTATGAAAATGAACCAAGCTACTAGGGTCCAAACATTGATAGTTGTAGATTTGTACATTTGTTTTCTAGCTTTCAATAAGGGAACCTCTCCCATTAAAGAGGAGGGACTTTTGTCCCTTGACTGTGGTTTCAACCCATGTTCCATTCTAAAACCCAACAGTTTTTGGTGACTCTATTGGGAATTCATTGTAAATGGATTCCAGTTTTTGCTAACAACTTCTTGATCATCTTTGATCTGGCGACTCCAAGATACACTCGGGGTAGAAGAACCCTTGGGGAAGAAGACCCTCATTTCCAACTTTTGGATCATCAAGGTTTCTCTCTCCCTTCATCAAGAAAAAGAAGAGGAACAAGATCTGCAAGCACTCCTCCCGCTAGAGACAAAACTTATGGGAGTGATATCCCTCAAGATCAAATCAGCCCTAATTTGCATAATTTGATTATCACTGGTGTTTCAGTTCCTCTCCAAACAATATTTCCAAGGATGGCAGCTCCTCTGCCTTGGGGCCAAAGGGTTGTGCCTCTCGCTCTTCCCTAGCCATTGCATGAATTGCCAAGAGGAAATAGAAATAAATTCCCTAATTTCAAAGGTGATGGGAAGGTTCTTCTAGATGAACATATTGTAGCCTTTATTGTTGTTTGTGGTTTCCTCGAGTTGAACATGAGGATATCTCCGTTAGAATTTTTGTGGAGACATTGCAAGATAATGTTGCTTTGATTGGTTTTACCATCTCCTTGCTGGATCCATCACCAATTGGAACACCATGACGACCTAATTTGAGTAATGTTTCAAACCTACTGAGGATGTGCATGCCCTCTTGGCCTAGATTTCTCAAATCAAGAAAGAGTCACATGAGCCCATGAGGGAATTTGTGGCCAAATTCAACAGGCTGGTTAACAAGATCCCACAAAACACATGCCCTGTGGATCAAATTCAGAAATGTTTCTTCCTTAATGCCCAACTTCTTGAAGTGAGCTATGCACTTAGAAGAGCTAATCTTTCCACTTTAGATGTTAATCAGAGATTTGATGTTAGTGTTGAAGATGATCTGATCATGTCTGGAAAGCTAAGGAGAGAATCATCCAAATCAAAAGAATCTCCTTCTTCCACATATTCTCCTGGAGCTAATGCAGATTAGTTGGTACAGAAACTTGCTAATGATCTTATTGCTCTCAAGAATCAGTTCGCCCAACATGCTCCTTATCAAGATGTTCCTAGGAAGAAATTTCAGCCCAGGAATCGGTTGCCCTCTACTCAGACCATGATGGAAATTGAAGGCCCACCTGTTAAAGTTCCAGTCAATGCAACATGTGAAGTGTTGGAGCCTGATGATGAGGAGGAGGATGAAATTTGTGAAGAACATGAAGAGGAAACTAATGAAGAATTAGAAGAGTTGAGTGGATCTCATGTCCATTTTCTCACCACTAAAGGTATAGATGAAGAGGATGATTATGAAGAAAGAGTTACAGAGATGAACAATGAATCATATGTTGTCATGACTCATGAGCAAGATAACAAGAAGGAGAAAGTGGTGCAACCTACTAAAAGATCTAAGGAGCCTCCTACAGTCATTCCAGTGATTTCAAGGAGAGGATCTCTTATTCCAACTTCTTCCACACCCTAAGTAAGTTCTCATTGTTCCTTCCTCATTTTTTTCTGCTCCTAAAACTTCTTGCCCTTCAAATGATAGAGTTGATAAGTCAAAAGTTTCATCTAATCCTATCAATTATGCTCCATCTACCTCTAGTTCTTTTGACATTATTGACCATCTCAAGAAAACTAAGATCCAGATCTCAAAAGTTGAATTCTACCAAACCCATCCCAAGGCCTTTGCTAAGATGGTAGAATTTATAAAATCCAAATCCAAGCCTTCATCCCCTAGTTCCAAAGGTCTCTTGCCCACTCCTTCTCCTTCATCTCAACCAAGCCTTGTGGCAGCAGTCACCTCATCTGATGAGAAGATCAAACCATTTTATGTCACTCTCCTCATAGCTGGCCACAAACTCAACAATTGTGTTATTGATTATGGTGCTTCAGATAATGTGATGCCTACTAAGGTAGCTCATGCCCTAGGATTAACCCTAACCCAATTTTTGTTTCATGTTACTCAATGGAAAGTAGAGAAGTGTCATTGGTTGGAAGGATCAAGGATGTGCAAGTATCCTTTACTACTTTATCGAGAGAAGAGAGTTTTAGCCACCATTTTGGTAGCTGATATTCCCCCTTCCTACGGCATGCTACTGAGTAGAAATTTTTGCAAAGATGTTGGAGGAGAAATCATGATGGATTGGTCACATGATCTTATTCCAGTGAATGGGAAAATGAAGAAGCTACTACCTGAGAAACAAACTAAATATATCATGCAAAAACATATGACCCAAAGGCACAAATACTTTATGAGGACATTGGTCATGGTAACTACATGATCATGTCACAAGATGAGGCTAACAATCCTAAGGAGGTGCTTCTTGATCCTAATGGTGTTTGGATTTTAGAATTTGATTGGAGTTGCTCCTTAGCTGGTTTTGGAGCTGGTGTGGTGCTTATTTCTCCTGAAGGGAAAATTCCCCCTTTCTCTTTCAAGCTCCAATTCAAAACACAAATAATACAGCTGAAAATGAGGCTCTCATCCTCGGTTTAAGTGTGGAAAAGATATGGAGATCATGAATCTCTTTTCTCATGGAGATGCGAGAGATGATTTTAAAATAGGTCGAGATCTCTTTCAAGTGAAGAATAGAAGGTTGAAAAATTACAGGAATCTAGTTTGGGATTCCATTGAGTTCCTTGATGCCTTTTCAATTGAAGCAATTCCAAAGGAAAGAAACAATGGGGCTGATTCCTTGGCTATCTCGGGGTCTCTACTAATCCCTCATCTAGATTTCTCCTAGTTAAATTCACAATTGAGATGATTCCTAGGCCTAGTGCGCTAACTTGATGCAAACAATTGGTAGGTCTTTAATGATGATCAACACTTGCTTTCCTTAAACTCAAAGATAATTTTGACTAGTCAGTACTTTGAAGGAAGTGGAAATCTTCCTAGAGAGTGTGTGCCCCCAAATGAATAAGATAACAAAGACCAAATGAATCATAATAGCTATTGTTATCCAAAATGAGCCCCTTGCTCATTTTTTTGGCTAACTCCCTTCATTCTTTCCTCTCTTGTGCCTTAGTCATAATTTTTTTATCTTTCGGCACTCAAAACCTTCTAGAAATGGCACCATTGGATAGATATTTTCTCATCTTTCTAGAAAGGTAAAGTTTTCTTCCTAACTCCATGTATTTTTGAAGTTATGGCTCGGTGGAGCTTTTGTGGGAAATTTTCCCTAGAAAAGTCCGAGCCAATAAGATGAGGCCATGTGTCCTCGGAGGGGCGGAGGCAGAGGTAAACTTGGAATTTTTACCAAGTGTTTGGAAAGGTTTGAAGGAATTTTTGGCCCGATGGCCCACCAATGAATAGGATCGTGCCACGTGTCCAAGGGGAAGAAGTTGGGAAAATTTCCCAAGGTTTGCGCAAGTAAAATATTTTGGCCTAAGGCCCGCATCCAATAGCATGGCGCCGCGTGTCACCAGGGCGGCGGGGGTCGGAGGTGTGAAAGGATTTTATCCTTTCACCCAAGTGAGGAAAATATTGAAAAGAAAGTCCACCCCCAAAACCCGAACCAATCAAATCATGCCATAGCGGAGAAAAGTGGGAAAATTTCCCAAAGGTTAGCGCAAAAAAATTTTAGCCCCAAGGCTCGCTAACCAATCAAAACATGCCACGTGACGTCGAACCATGGAAGTGGGGGAAAATTGGGAAATTTTCCCAAAGCAAAATCAATGGAAATTTTAAAAGAAAATTCCGCCCCCCAAAACTTGAACCAATCGAATCATGCCACATGTCCACGTGGTGGCAAAAAACACAAGGCAAGCACAGGGAAAAATGAATATGAAAGGCCCACATCCAATGGGGTTGTGCCACATGTCCATCTCAGAGAAGATGGTCAACAGTGATGAAAAATTTAAGAGCAGAGGCCCATGACGAATCACATCATGCCACGTGGCCTCGAGCTTCGGCGGAGAATTTTGGAAAATTTTCCAAAGGCCGAAACGATGAAAAATGAAGCAGGAAAATCCCACAACCAATCAGAATGTGCCATGTGGCACCAAGATGGTGGGTATGGAGATTTTTGGGGAAATTTTCCCAAACGCAAAAAGTGGGAAAATTTCAAATTTTCGCCCGCCAACCCATTTTGGCCCTGTTTTGCCCTAAATTTTCAAATGGGCATAACTTTTGATCCAGAGCTTGGTTTTTTGCGTTCTTTATATCAATGGAAATCTGGTAAACTTCTCTACATGATTCCAGGCTCAATTTTGTGTTTTAGTGGATTTTGGAGAGAAAAATGGAAAACACCTCTGGCACGTGGAAGTGAACAAAACTGACATTTCAACCACCATTTTTAATGTAGTATGGCTCGCATTCTCTCCCAGCATGGTCAAAAATGTTGGGAAGTGGATTTTTAATGGAACCCATGTTGTTTATTATGAATTTGGTCGGTGGTTGAAAGCTTTCTCATGTTTTCCCGTGTTTCTCTCTCTTGAGCTCGAATGGGCATTGTAAAAAGCTAGAATGGGCTCATTTTGAAAGTTAGACATTTTTTTTGCTCTGTAACTTCTCTTTTCTTCCTCATCAGGTAGATTTGTGGATTTTTTACCTTTTCATGCAAATATAGCATCTCTTTTGCCTCTTGGTCATTGTAATGCATTGTATTGGACCTAGAATGATAATGTATGCTCTGTGATTAAAATCTTCTCAATCCTTTCATATGTTTATCATTGTTTCCTGATCTCTCATTACATTTTAGGCAACTTGTGCATGTGTTTGTCTGTATTTTCATGTGGATTGTGTATGTTTTGTAGTAGCATGTATCTACTACTCCTTTGGTGCATCACCTTATTTAGACTAGGTTTATTTTTACATTTTCTCAACCCTGTCTCCTTGGAAAAGTTTGATTAAGTTATAGGTAAACCCTCTGCAGAATGTCATGCACACTTGAATAGAGGAGTTGAGGAACCAACCTCTAATCTGGAGATTCTTTTCCCACTTTTTACAAGTCCCACACTTGGGGAAAAGATTCAATGTTGTGCAATCACACTGGATGTTAAAATGTCAAACTAGAAATTTGATAGAACATCCAGAGGGTGCTTTGCTTGATTTGCACTAACAATTTTGGCACGCCCGGTGGGACCTTAGAGGTCTTCATCTCCATTACAACAAAATTGATGTGCATTTGTTTGCAAGTTTCTTGCTTAAAAGAGCCCTGAATTGCACATCTCGCGACTCCAAGGAAGAAGAATCAGCTGGTTTTAGCAATACAGGCCTGAAAACTCATGAGAATAATCAACACAAGTTCAAGAGTTAGAGAAGAAGAAGTATTGTTTGATCATCTACAATTATCTCCAAGAAGAAGACAAAGAGTGAGGAGAATCCAAAGGTCTCCATCTCCACCAAACAGAACTCTATCAACTCCTCCACCTGGTAGACCTTTCATCCAATCAACAAGGGTTCTAAGGCTAATCAGAATGGCACAACACAACCCATATGTCAATTTCACTGGCAGCAGCCCACTTGCTCTCAATGCACAAAATCCAATCCCAGTTGTAGCATTGAAGAATATTCCATACTTTACTGGAGAGAATCAGACCACTCCTGGTGATCATGTCAAGGACATTACTAATATTTGTGCAATCCATGAGATTGATGAGATGTAAGTTGCTGTCAAACTGCTGGTGTCTTCATTCACAGGGAAAGCTTTGCAATGGTTCAGGAGCCTTGCTTCAGATTCTATCCAAAATTTGAACCAGCTTGTGTGTAGCCCTCCATGAGCAATTTGGAGAAAAGGGAGATAACTTGTCCCTTTTGGAACAATTGACAACTATTAAGAGAGCTCCCAATGAGCAAATTGTGGTGACTTCAACTTCAGATTTCAAAAGACTTGGGAGAGAATTCCAATGGTATTAAGGCCAACAATAGAAGGTGCTTTTCTATATTACATTAAAGCTTTAAATTCTAATATTTCTATGTTAATTCAATCCATGGGAGGCACAACCATCCCTCGCTGCTTATAACATTGCCATTAGAGCTGAAAATTGTCGATTCAAGCTGGTAAGCTAGCTCCTAGGCCTCCATGCCATTATACCCAAATTTAGAAAGTCCAAGCACTAGTCAAGCACCTAATTTAGCTCCTATTCCCACAACTAGAAATCAAAATTCAAATGAAGCTTCTACTTCATCTTCTAGTGCCCCAAATGAACTTCAAGAAGTCATGAAGCAATTGAAAAATTAGGTAATGAGCTAGTCACACTCAAGAGGCAGCAATCCCAAAGTTTCGACCTTCATATCAGTCTCAAGCTCAGCCTAACAGGTAGCCATATCAGCCTTAGAGACCACCCAATCCATCTATAAATCAAAATCAAGCAAGGCCTCCTACCAACAGACCATTTCAGCCCTATAATCCCAATGTTACATCTGCCTCTAAAGCACTAGTGCCAATACAAAACAACATAGCTCAAGAGTATGATTGGTGTTTCCCATGCAATGAACCTCACAACTAGTCTATGTGCTTCAATGGTGCCCTAAATCAAGCATTAATGGTAACAACAACTGGTGTGGAGGGTGAAGGGAGTCAAGGAAATAACCAACAACAAGAAACATCCCAACAACAATCAGCTCCAAATGATACCACACTTGTAAACTGGTAGGCAGAAGACTTTTGTGGTATGAATCAAACAATATCTCAAAGTGTTGCAGCCAACACAAGGTCAAAAAGGAGAAATTTGGGTGAAGGACAGCCATTGGCTCCAAGTAATCCACAACCTTCTACCACTCCACAAACTGTTGGCAAACAAAATGCAGTTCCAAACATGCAAGGACCACCCAAACCAGCTCCTAAACCAACTCAGATGCCAGCTGTTGTTGCCCATGTGCAAGGAATGAATGTGTAGGCTAGAGGACAGTAGAGGGATGCTTCATCCCCATTCAACATCATTGATCAGATGAAGAAGACAAATGTAAACATATCAATGTGGGAATCACTATCCATCCCAGGCCAAAGAGATTTGCTACAAGCTGCCATGAAGGACTGGTCAACTTCAAATCAACAAGGTCCAAATGCAAGAGAAGGTACTCAAAAATGCTTCCTAGCCTGAGGGGAATCATGGAGGATAGCAAGGTAAAATTTTGAAGCCCCCTCCATTCTATGTTTCATTGATCATTGAAACCAATTAGTACACAACTGCATGATTGATTCGGAGAAAGTAGTTCAAGAATGCCCAAGCAAATAACTGATCAGTTGGGGCTTCAATATGAAGTCATATCCAAAGGGGTAGTGTAATTAGATGGGACAACAAAGACAACAGTGGGAGTTATTAAAAACTTGAGCCTTACTTTGCATGCATTCCCCAATGTTGTTCCTTTGCAAGATGTCTTAGTGATAGATCTTCCACCACTCTTTGCCCTATGTTTGTCAAGGGATTTCATAGCTAAGATTGGAGGTTACTTATCTGCTGATTGGTCACACATGTTGTTCAAAACAAGATATGGAACTAAATCCACAATCAGATCTTGAGCCTATTGCAAACTTTCACATTGAGCCTCACACTCCAAGCCAAATCAATACCAATTGTTCAGTGTTTGATCAAGAGGATTATCCAAGCACTGATGAAGATGACACCAAGGTTGGAAGCATCCCAGATTTGACTCTTGATGAATGGGAAAGCAAGGTGCATGCTTTTGATCCTTATCAAGAAATAGAAGAATCTGAGCTAGGAGTCTATTGCATGCATGAAGAAAATCAGCCTATTCCTAGCATCACCAAGCCAGACCACAAGGATGACAATGAGGTATGGCAATTGTTCTTTGATGGATCAAGAAGTAGACAAGGTGCAAGAGGGGGAGCTATGCTTGTTTCACCTCAAGGAGTTAAGTATTATTCATCTTTTAGATTTCAGTTTGCATGTTCTAATAACACTACTAAATATGAAGCTTTGATATAAGGATTTCATTGGTCAATCAAGAGAGGAATAAAGAACTTGCAAGTTTTGGTGATAGTGAGCTGATTGTCAACCAAGTTAAGGGATAGCATGCTGCCAAGAATGATCTACTCAAGTGCTACAAAAACAAGGTGTGGGACCTCATTGAAGATTTTGAGGGCTTTAGCATCAAGTCCATCCCTAGGAAAGAGAACCAAGCTGCTGACAGGCTTGCAGCAGTTGGAGCAGCCTTTGATGTTGTTGAAAGCATCAAGAAAGACAAAGTATAGCCAAGAATTCATGTGATTATAAGGCCTTCAGTGCCAGACAACAATGTAAGTTGGTAAGTGTTTGAAAATGATCAACAAATCATCCATTTCTTGCAAGAAGAGGCTGAGTTCTCAGTTAAAAATCAGGAAAAGTTAGAACAGCAGTATGGTGATCAAGTGGTACAACTGAGAACCAACAAACTACCAAAGGGACTTGTCACTTTGGAGTCCATTTTCAATCCTAATGATCAGTTTAGGAAGGAGAAAGAAAACATCCAAGTCAAGGGAGAAGATTCAGTGCCCATCTTGGTGGAAGAAGGCAGATCACTCCAAATTGGTAAAATGACAACTGAGCAAGAAAGGTATGAGTTCATACAGTTTTTTCAAGAATTCCCTGATGTGTCACTTGGAGCTATGAAGATTTGAAAGGTTTCAATCCCAAGTTATCTCAACACACTATTGAATTGGACCCAAGTGCTAAACCCATCAGGCAAAAACAAAGGCCAGTCAATCCACACATGGAGCCTCTCATGAGAAAAGAATTGAATAAGTTGATAGAGTCAAGTATCATATTCCCTATCAAGCATTCTAGTTGGGTAGCCAACTTGGTTCCAGTTAGAAAGAAGAGTGGAGAAATCAGATTGTGTGTTGACTTCAGAGATTTGAATAGAGCATCTCTCAAGGATCATTACCCACTTCCTTCTATGGAGCAGATTTTACAAGTTGTTGCTGGCTCTGAAAGGTTTTCATTACTTGATGGCTATTTAGGGTACAATCAGATTATGGTGAAGGAAGAGGATCAGTTCAAGATAGCCTTCACAACCAAATGGGGGACTTATGCATACAGAAAAATGCCATTTGGGTTGTCCAACGCTGAGCTACATTCCAAAGGGAAATGGACATGGCGTTCAAGGATTTGATTAACAACATGGTGCTGATATATCTTGATGATATCACTATTTTTTCAAAAAATGCAGCAGACCATCTCTTTCATTTAAGACAAGTATTCCAAAGGTGCAAAAGATTTGGGGTATCCTTGAATCCCAAAAAGTGTATTTTTCTAGCTCATGAAGGAAAGCTCCTTGGCCACATTGTCTCCAAAGAAGGATTAGCAATTGATCCGGAAAGAGTTGAAGCCATAAGAGCACTACCATTGCCAAGTCATAAGAAAGCCCTTCAAAGTTTCTTGGGAAGGATAAATTTTGTTCGGAGGTTTGTCCCAAATTTTGTAGCCCTAGTCAAGCCTATCACCAAGATGTTAAAGAAAAGCATAGCTTTCAAATGGATAGCAGAAGGCAAGGCAAGTTTTGAAGCAATCAAAGAGGCCATCTCACAAGCCCCAACTCTCATTAACCCAGATTTCTCCAAGGATTTCATCCTCTATGCATTTGGAGGTGATGATACTATTTCTACAATTTTGGTACAGCAGAACAAAGACAATGATGAGTAGCCAATTGCTTTCTTCAGCCAAAGCCTGGAGGACTATGAGGTGAGATATTCTTTCATTGAGAAGCATGTTCTTGCAGTAATTAGGAGCTTGAAGAAATTTAAGCATCTAGTTTCAAACAACAAGGTTCAACTGTTGGTTTCTCATATGGGAGTTAAAGACTTCCTCCTCAATAAAGACCTGAATGAAAAGAGAGTAGGGTGGATTACTCGTGTCATGGAGTATGACATTGAGATCAAAGTCACCAAGTTGGTCAGAGGAAAAGGATTGTGTGAGCAGCTGGTCTTGAACAAACAAAAGGAAGCATGCAATGAGAAAGAGGTTGTTTTGGCATGTTACAAGACAGCCATGAACAAGGAAGCACTCAAGAAGAAAATGATAATGTCCTCACTCCTTGTTGGACCCAAGACATAATGCACTTTCTACACATAGGCCTATGCCCTCCAGAGATGAATAAAACCAAAAGGAGACACTTCAGATTGCAGGCTATCCCATATGCCCTTGTTGATGGTGTTTTATTCAAAAGGGATGTGAATGGAGTGCTGCTGAGATGCATTGGGATAAATTAGATTCACAGAGTGTTGGAATATTTCCATGGTGGATCAATCTGGGGTCATTTTGCACCAAGAGTGACAGCTCTCAAGATCATGAGGGCTGGCTATTATTGGCCCAAGATTTTTAGTGATTGTTATGCATGGATCAAGAGGTGCAAGAATTGTGCATTCTTCACAGGTAAGGAGAGACTAGTTGCCCTTCCATTGCATCCAATTTCAGTTGACCAACCATTCATGCAATGGGGTTTGGACTTCATTAGAGTCATTAACCCAAATTCAAGCCAAGGACACAAGTGGATTCTAACAGCAATAGATTATTTCACCAAGTGGACTGAGGCAGTAGCACTCAAGGAAGTAAATGAATCTAGCATCCTAGACTTCTATGAAGGGATAGCAACCAAATTTAGCATACCTGCTACAATAATATCAGATAATGCATTGGCATTCATTGGGTCCAAGGTAACTGAATGGGCTGTTAAGAATGAGATCTACCTAAGCACTTCATCAAATTATTATCCTTAGGGTAATGGCCAAGCTGAATCTACGAACAAGAACTTGTTAAGGATCATCAAGAGGACTCTTGATGAAAATCAAAGGTCTTGGCATACTAAATTGAAATCAGCCTTGTGGGCTGATAGGATAACCCCCAAGATATCTACAAGTAATTCTCCATTCAAGATTTTTATGGAAGTGAGGTAATTTTTCCCATGTCACTTGAGTTGCAGCATTGGAACTCATGAAGCGGTTGGAGTTGTTGGAGTTTGGACCCATGGAGGTTAAGTATGCGAGAATTGATGGAGCTCCAAGAAATCAAAAATCAGGCATCCCAAGCAATGGAGAAAGATCAAGCCTTGATCAAGAAGACCTTTGATAGAAAGGCCAAGGATAGATCTTTCCAAGTTGGAGATCTAGTGTTAAAATGGGATGCAGAAAGAGCAAAACCAAGGAGGCATTCAAAATTTTATGCCATTTGGAGTGGCCCCTACATGGTCACAAAGTGTAAGGACAACAATGCCTTCCAATTGTCCACATTGGATGGTGAAGAATTACAGATTCCAGTCAATGGAATCCATCTGAAGCATTGCTACTGAAGGAAATCCTCCACCTTGTACATATTAGCTTAGGTTTTCATTCCTCCAAGTGCTTATGCACATTGTTTTGTTGTAAATTAGCTTTGCTTTCCCTAAGTGCTTTGGCATAGCTTGTTGTTCCAGGAATGTATCTTGTAGGCCTTGCCCAATCAGATGGTGTTCTGCCCTCCATCTTCCTCCTTGCATTGTTCTAATTAGTTGGGGTACCAAGCAGAGAATTTGATGACTCCATGCCCAATGGATCACTTTAGCAACTGATAACTTCATCCAGTAGGCAGATGACCCCTCTGAGTCACCAAAATTGTTATCCAAAAAGAGCCCCTTGCTCATTTTTTGGCTAACTCCTTCATTCTTTCCTCTCTTGTGCCTCAGTCATAATTTTTTATCTTTCAGCACTCAAAACCTTCTGGAAATGGCACCATTGGATAGAGATTTTTCTCATCTTTCCAGAAAGGTAAAGTTTTCTTCCTAACTCCATGTATTTTTGAAGTTATGGCTCGATGGAGCTTTTGTGGGAAATTTTCCCTAGAAAAGCCCGAGCCAATAAGATGAGGCCACGTGTCCTCGGAAGGGCGGAGGTGGAGGTAAACTTGGAATTTTTACCAAGTGTTTGGCAAGGTTTTAGAAGGAATTTTTCAGCCCGATGGCCCGCCAGCGAATAGGATCGTGCCACGTGTCCAAGGGGAAGAAGTTGGGAAAATTTCCCAAGGGTTGGCGCAAGTAAAATATTCCGGCCTAAGGCCCACATCCAATAGCATGGCACCATGTGTCACCGGGCAGCGGGGGTCGAGGTGCGAAAGGATTTTTTCCTTTTCACCCAAGTGAGGAAAATATTGAAAAGAAAGTCCGCCCCAAAACCCGAACCAATCAGATCATGCCACGACGGAGAAAAGTGGGAAAATTTCCCAAAGGTTAGCGCAAAAGAATTTTGGCCCCAAGGCTCACCAACCAATCAAAACATGCCACGTGGCCTCGAACAAGCAGAAGTGGGGGAAAATTGGGAAATTCTCCCAAAGCAAAATCAAAGGAAAATTTAAAAGGGAAGTTTGCCCCCCAAAAACCCGAACCAATTGAATCATGCCACGTGTCCACGTGGCGGCAAAAATACAAGGCAAGCCCGCAGGGAAAGATAAATATGAAAGGCCCACATCCAATAGGGTTGTGTCATGTGTTTAGCTCAGAGAAGATGGTCAAAATGATGGAAAAATTAAGAGCAGAGGCCCGAAACGAATCAAATCATGCCACGTGACCTCGGAGCTTCGGCTACGGAGAATTTTTGGAAAATTTTCCAAAGGCCGAAACGATGAAAAATGAAGCAGGAAAATCCCGCAACCAATCGAACGTGCCACGTGGCACCAGGACGGTGGGGCATGGAGATTTTTGGGGAAATTTTCCAAAACACAAAAAGTGGGTAAATTTCAAATTTTCGGCCCGCCAACCCATTTTGGCCCTGTTTTTTGCCCTAAATTTTCAAATGGGCATAACTTTCGATCTAGAGCTTGGTTTTTTGCGTTCTTTATATCAATGGAAAGATGGTGAAATTATCTACATGATTCTGGGCTCAATTTTGTGTTTTGGTGGATTTTGGAGAGAGAAAATTTGAAAATGCCTGCGCACGTGGAAGTGAACAAAATTGACATTTCAACCACCTTTTTAATGCGATGGCTCGCATTCTCTCCCAAAGATGGTCAAAAACATTAGGAAGTGGATTTGTAACATAACCCATGCTATTTTTATGAATTTGGTTGGTGTTTGAAAGGTTTCTCATGTTTTCCCGTGTTTCTCTCTCTTGGGCTCGAATGGGCATTGAAAAAATCCAGAATGGGATCATTTTGAAAGTTAGACATTTTTTCCGGCTCTGCAACTTCTCTTTTCTTCCTCATCAAGCAAATTTGTGGAAATTTTTACCTTTTCATGCAAATACAACATCTCTTTTGCCTCTTGGTCATTGTAATGCACTGTATTCGACCTAGGATGATAATGTATGCTCTGTGATTAAAATATTCTCAATCATTTCATATGTTTATCATTGTTTCCTATCTCTCATTACATTTTTGGCAACTTGTGCATGTTTTGTGTTGTATTTTCTTATGGATTGTGTATGTTTTGTAGTAGTAGGTGTCTACTACTCCTTTGGTGCATCACCTTAATTAGACTAGGTTTACATTTTTGCATTTTCTCAACCCTGTCTCCTTGGCAAAGTTTGATTAAGTTATAGGTAAACCCTCTGCAGAATGTCATGCACACTTGAACAGAGGAGTTGAGGAACCAGCCTCTAATATGGAGATTCTTTTCCCCAAGTCCCACACTTGGGGAAAAGATTCAATGTTGTGCAATCACATTGGATGCTAAGATGTCAAACTAGAAATCTGATAGAACATACAGAGGGTGCTGCTGATTTGCACTAACAACTACATAAAGCGAAAAGTAATAATATACCTAAAGGGCTGGTAAGTTTGGAAGAGTTATTTGATAAACATGATAGGTATATCAAGTCCAAAACTTCCAAAGGAGCTCTGAAAAGTCCACCGACTATGAAAAGATAAACATTGGGAATCTTAATGAACCCATGCTGGAAAACATTAGAAAGTGTTGCACACATGAGGAGAGGGAGAAAGCAGAAAATATGTTGAAAAGGTATGTTAATGTTCTTGCATATTCTTATGATGATCTCAAGGCTTTTAAGCCAAAAGATATACAACATTTCATTCCTCTAAAACCTGGGATCAAGCCCTTCTAACAAAAGTAGATGTAGTATAACCCTAAAATTGTTGATACAATCTTTCAAGAGATCCAAAAGTTATTGAAGGCTAAGATCATTTTCCCCATTCACCATTCAACATGGATTGCTAATATTATACTTGTTAGGAGGAAGAATGGTGAGATCCGAATTTGTGTTGATTTTAGGAATTTGAATCAAGCCTCTTTGAAGGATAATTATCCTCTCCCCAGTAATGGATCAAGTGTTGTAGGTTGTTACAGGTTCATAAATGTTATCCATGCTTGATGGATTCTCAAGATATAATCAAGTAGAAGTAAGTGCTGCAGATCAGCATAAGACTGCCTTTACCACTCCTTGGGGCACCTTTTCTTACAAGAGAATGCATTTTGGCCTCATCAATGTTGGTGCCACCTTTCAAAGGGAAATGGACCTAGCCTTTGGCAGTCTCAAGGAAAATGCATAGTTGTATACCTTGATGATCTAACTGTGTTTTCAAAAATCAAATCTGATCATTTCCAACACCTTGAAACTGTCCTCCAAAAGTGTAGAGAGCATGGCATCTCCTTGAATCCCAAGAAATTTATCTTTTGTGTCACCGAGGGAAAATTATTGGGACACATTTTCTCCAAGGAGGGAATCAAGATTGATCTAGAAAGATTCTAGGTAATTCAGCAAATCCCTCTCCCACATAGCAAGAAGGGTGTGCACTCTTTCTTTGGCAAGATCAACTTCTTAAGAAGATTCATACCTGCTTTTTTTGAACTTACTTTGAACATATCCCACATGATGAAAGGGAAGTAAACTTTTGGTTGGTCCTCTGAAGGAAAGGTTGCATTTAAAGACATCAAGAGAGCTATAGCAAAGACTCCAATCTTGGCATGCCCTGATTATAACAAGGACTTCATTATCTATTGCTATGCTACTTGAAAGTACTCTAACTACTATGTTAACCCAAGGGCATGCTGAAGGTCATGAGCTCCCCATAACATTCATGAGTTATATTTTGAAATCCCATGAGTTGAAGTACACCATGATGGAGAAAATGCTTTTGCAGTGGTCAAAGTTGTGAAGTAGTTTCATTTTTACATCCTCAACTCTCATTCTATTGTGTTTGTTCCTGATACAACTATTAAAGTCATTCTTACACAACAAGACTTTGGAACCAAGAGAGGAAATTGGGTAGCCAAATTTTAGTAGTATGATCTTGACATCAAACCCACTACGCTAGTTCGAGGAAAGGGCTTATGTGAACTCATTGCTGAAGGAGATGATGCCAAATTTTCCAACGAGGAAGTTGATATCCCTGTTGTTATTTTCCTCAACTCAACTGATGAATGGTATGCTGGCATTGCACACTTTCTTACTTATGGAGAATGTCCATCCCATTTGAGTGCCAAGGATAAGAGAGCCATCAAATTAAGGAAAATGCATTGTTCAAACGAGGGATAGATGGAAGGTTTTTGAAATGTGTTGACAAAGAGTAGCAAAAGAAATTGTTCTCATCCTTTCATGACCAGGCATGTGGAGGTCATTTCTCTTCTACTATCACGGCCCACAAAATCCTCCGTGTTGGATATTATTGGACCACCCTATTCAAAGATGCATCAAAGTGGATAGGCAAGTGTGAAGCATGTCAAACATTTGTTGGTAGACCGAAATTGGCTTCTTTACCTCTCAAACCAGTGGTGATTGAGGAACCTTTTCAACAATGGGGTTTTGACTTCATTGGGACACTCAATCCACCTTCAACTATAGGCATACTCATGTTTTGACTGCCACTGATTATTTCACCAAGTGGGTGGAAGCCATTCCAATTAAAAGTACTACTTTTGAAGTAGCATGAAACTTCATCAAGGAGAATATCTTAATAAGGTTTGGGGTACCAAACAAGATCAACCACAATGCTTCCAATTTTTCTTCTACTGAGATGATGGATTTTTGCTATGGATATGGCATTTCCCTTGCCCACTCTTCAGATTACTATCCCCAAGGGAATGGACAAGCAAAATCAACTAACAAGAACTTGGTCACCATTGTTTGGAAGCTTGTTAATGACTCTAAGAGGAATTGGCATAAGAAACTATATGATGCTTTATGGGTAGATATGATTACACCTAAGAGAGCCATTGGAATGTCTCCTTTTCAAGTGGTATATGGAGTTGAAGCTCAGCTGCCAGTGACATTGGAACTATTAGCCTTACATTTGATGAAGGCCATTGAGGATGTCAAATTTACCAATTCATTGGAAAAATAATTATGTACCTCTAGAAGATGAATGAAGACAAATTGCAAGTGGTTGATAGAATATGAGCTCATCAACTCAAGGTAAAATATTCTGTTTGATAAAAAAGGCCAAACCCAGAACTTTTCAAGTGGGAGATAGTGTTCTTCTTTGGGACAAAAGGCACGAACCTCGAGGCATCCATGGTAAATTTGATTCCCTTTGGCTTGGTCCTTTTAAAATAAGACATTTTTTTGGTGAGAACTCTTTTTACCTAGATTACATGGATGGTTCTCCTCTCCCACTCCCTTATAGTGGGAAATTTTTGAAGTTGTTCAAAACCTAGGAGTTTTAGGCAAATCCCTCCACATTTTTGTATAGATTTTTTCTTTCCTTTTTTTTTTTTTGGTTGGTTTCCTTTTTGTGTTCTCTTACGTGTCATTACTTACTTCTTTTTTACTTCGTTGCCCATTGGCTAAGACACTCGATCCAATCGATTACCTAGAATTCTCTAAGGTTCTTGATTTTACCTCTTTCCTCTGCCAAATCATCCCCAGAAGGAGCCAGTTGTTGTCCTCTCAATTTTCCCCACCCTTTCGAATCTAATTTCATGAAAATTGAGCCCTGCCATAGAAGAAATTCATGTTTTAAACTCCTCAGATGCTTGTTTTTATTTCCCACAACGTTTTTAATCAAATTCCCTCTCCGATATAGTTAAAACTTTTTACCTATTTTTAATGGATGGGAAATGATTTTAGTTCTTCTTTTATGCGTTTGGAATGCGTGGGACCTTGCATATTTTGTTTTTAACCTTTTGCAGAGAAATAAATTCTTCATCAGGAGTAAAAATGGCGTTTTCTGTTTCCTGCAACTTCCTACATTATTTTCCCCATCAAATTCTTTCTTAGAAAGGTGAAGCTATGCATTTTTTTCCCATTGGATGTGGCTAGACAAGTTCCTTTTTTAAATTATCACTTTTGGTGATTTTGGAAAAAATGTCACACTTGCCCCGCATCCCCACTGGTCCCTGATTAGCTGGAGTAGTTTTGGTGGAAGTTCGGGGTGATATGTCCATTTTATTCTCTAAGGCATTACGATGAAAAGGGCAAAAATTTATTAAAATGGCCCGCGGCCCCACCCATGCGAAAGGGAAAATTTCTAAGTTGAGGCCCACAACAAATTAGAAAGGGACACATGGCCTACATTGAAAATTCAACGGTGGGACACATAGACTTTCGAGGAAAAGTTGGAATTTTTCCCTTTTCAAAAGTAGATAAAGTATAAAACTAAAGTGCATTCCCACACCCAATCAGTGATGCCACGTGTTGAAGGATGAAATCGGAACAACGGGCCTGTGGGGGAAATTGAGAATTTGAGCCTTTTTCACCAAAGGGTTAAAATGTTGCAAATTGAGTCACGACCCCTTTTTCCAATCGTGGTGTGCCACATGTTCACATTGAAAATTCAAAGCGGGCCAGCGGAGGTTTTGAGAATTTGATATTTTTTAAAAAGAGTTTAAATGGAAGATTTGAACCACATTTCCTTAGCCACTCAGATGGCACCACGTGTCCGGCTTTTGGCGGAGTCATGGGGGCGAGAAAAATGAGAAATCGTGCTTTTTCTCCCAAATGTCAAGAAATGTAGATTTCTCCCCAGGGTCATCATTGCTTGGATCTTGCCATGTGTAGGGTCCAAATTTGAAGGTAAAAGGGGGAAAAGATAGCCAAATGCACTCATCTAGTTTTTAACGCCATTAACAAACTAGAGCTCTATAAAATGCAAAAATGGATCATTCTTCATTCTTTTTCTCTATATTCTTGTCATTTCTCCATGAGATGCATTTTTGGTTTATTATGGAGCCAAATCAATAAGTTTGAAGGGATGTAAAGTTTGATCATCAAAAAATGGAGTTTATCAGGCATACGCAATAAAAAGGGGAAAACTTACCAGTAAGCACTTGAGTGTTATGAAAGTGGTTAAAAGGTAGAAATGGCAGGACCACATGAAGAAGAAAATCATGAGATGCCCCTGTTAAAGTAATCATGCTCAAACTGATGAAATATTCACCTTTTTGAACCTTCGATTTTCATGAGTGTGTTTGTTTCATGTCACTTTCCAAAAGTGGATCTAGCAACAAACATTATTCCTTTTGGATATTATTTTCTTGGGGACAAAGTATGGATGTACACGGATTGTTATAAGAACATGGTTTTGGCCACAGGAAAGGGATTCTAGTTTTCTGGGAAGGTTGTAAAATTCCAAGTAATTCAATACAGAAGTTCTTTTTGTCTTTTTCCTTTGTTACATCTTTCTCACTCCTTGCTCAATTAAATGGATCATTTGTTTTACATTCAATAGAAACTTTGTGTTCGGTCTCAGTGTAATCTTTAGAACTTTGTGTCTCTAGATTTACATCGGTGGTGAAGTAATTGATCCTTTTTATATTTTCTTGGTTCAATGTGAGTAAGGAGATACTCTGCTATCTATATTTACCAAAATAATTAGTGTTTTCTTCCTTCTCCCATCTCTCTATTCTTCCATTCCTTCGATTGATAATCTTTTGAGCATGAAAACAAACCAAAGCTACAGGGACCAAACATTGATAGTTGTAGATTTGTACATTTGTTTTTAGCTTTCAATAAGGGAACCTCTCCCATTAAAGAGGAGGGACTTGTTGTCCCTTGACCGTGGTTTCAACCCATGTTCCATTTTGAAACCCAACACCACCGCATTAGCCTATGAGAAATAATCGATAGCTAAGGGTATTCTACCTTAACTATTTTTAATAACGGGACATGAAATTTTTTCCTCCCAAAATACTTTCCCTCAAGTAATTGGAAGTTAGGATGCTCTAAAATTTTTGCACCTTCCCATGTGGCATTCCAACTGGTAGATCTTCTTCTAACATATTAGATAATATACTATGATCCTATTCAATAGCTTATTTTATTTTACATATGTGATAGCCTCTAGAACCATAATTATTTTTCCTTCATCATGTAAATGCAACAACTCAACTAGAAGATTGATTAACTATCCCAGTTCCTTTTTGAGGCATGAAAATTGAAGTACATTGTGTATCCGATTATGGTCAAGAAACTCTAGCTTATATGTAACTTCTCCAATTATTTTCTTAACTATGTATGGAACATAAAAACATGGCTTGATTATTTGAGATCCACTCGCTTGAGGAATATTATCTATATGGATGTAATCACTAAAAACCATGTCTCCTATCTAAAAACTCCTCTCAATCCTATGTTGATTTGCATATAATTTCTGCTAGTTTTGTGCATGCATGATATTTTTCTTGAGTACCTCTAATATATCTTAACTATGTTTAACTAAATTCCATTATTTTATTTTGTAGCTTGACTATTGATACTGAAATAATTATGGAATTGGTCATCCTTGTACTTTGTTATCAAATTTGACTAAATCAACAAAATAAAAAAGTGTCATAACCATACAAATATTTATAAAGATTCATTCCAATAGACATATGATATGAAGTTTTGTAACAATGCTCCCCATGTAGAGCCATTTGATCCAAGTTGATTGCTACATTGTCACATAGTTCCTTATATATCCTCGATTATTTTGTTCACTATTTTGGTTTGTCCATCTATTTGAGGGTGATAACTAGTACTAGGAGTCAATTTTTTTCCTGTTAAGTGGAAGATTTCTTGCTAAAATAAATTGATGAACCTACTCTCTCTGTCACTTACAATGTACTTAAATAACCCATGAAGTCTGAATACTTCTCTTAAAAATAGATCAACCACTAATGGTGCATTGAACTTGGCTGGAATTGGAAAAAATGAGCATATTTAGTGAGTCAGTCAACCACAACATAAATACCGCTCTTACCTTGAACCATGGGAAGTCCTATGATGAAATCCATTGAAATGCTTTCCCATTTTTGAGTTGGAATGGGTAAGGGCTGCAACAAGCCAGCTGAAATTCCTGCTCAGATTTGTTTTGTTGACAAATAAGGCACTCTTGGATGTATTGGAGGACTTCTCCCTTGATTCCTTTCCAAAAGAATCTTTCCCTTAATTTCTTGTAAGTTTTGAAATACCCCAAGTGAATAACCAAGGGTGTATCATGAATTGATCTCAAATTTTTGTACTTCATATTTGATTTAGGAACAATGTAGATTCTATTTCTATAGAGAATGAATTCATTCATTATCCGTTATTTTTCATCCTCTATTTTTCCTTCAATTACTTGTTGTTGTTGCAGACTCACAAAGCACCCACGGATGCGAGATCGGGCTTCTAGGTTGATCGCTCTAGCATCCAGTGTGATTGCACAACATGGAAACCTCTCTCAAGCATGGGGACTTGTGAAACCGAGAGAGGAATCTCCATATTAGAGTCTGGTTCCTCAAACTCCTCTAATTTAGATCTAATGCTTGCAACTACAGAGGTTTGAAACCCGATCCTACTCTAAAATCCAAGGAGACAGAGATAGAAAGTGCAAAAATGAAACTAAACTAATAGGTGATACACCAAAGGAGGAGTGGTGAACACTTCTTGTTCTCACAGATAGACACGTATCATAAAATGCAACATAAAACATCATGCACAAGCTGATAAGATGTAATCAGAGGTCTGAAATGAAACAAGCAACACAAACAAAGGACTCAAAATCGATCACAGGCTCGTATTGTCATTTACACTGCCAATATCCTTGTATTACAACATCAAAAGGTAGAAAACTCATTACAATTTTAGAAGAGGTATGATACTTGCAAAAATCACTTGTTACAGGTGAAAGAAGAAGCTTGCTATCCAAAGAAATGTTCCCCCTTCAGAAATGAGCCAAATCTGGCTTTTACATGCATGGGTCGAGCCCGGGGACAAAAAAACGTACAAAAGCATGGGAGCCCATCCCTTCTTGACTACAGGTGCATTAAAATGGCATGGGGGACCTTACAAACCCATACCCTATCATTTTGACTAGAATACAGGAGAATGTGACCCATTCTGCATTAAATCTGGTCGCTGAAATGTCGCTTCTGGCCATGAACACGCGTCAGAGCTGTTTCTCAATTTTCTCCTTCCAGACTACACCAAAACTTGAGATTAACCCTAGAATCACGTAGAGAATTTCATAAGCTTTCTGTTGATATAAATAACATGCAAATCCGAGCTCTGGATCGAAAGATATGTCGATCTGAAGATTTAGGGCACAAAACAGTGAAAACGGATTTTTAAATTTCTTCCCGCGCTCTGCCACCTGGATGACACGTGGCATGCATTGATTGGTCGCGTGATTCTCTCTCCTTCTTTGCTTCATTGGACACATGTCCTCTTTTTATTGGCTCAGGATTTTCCTTCAAAAATCACCCTTTGACCTTTGGACCTTTCTCCTTGTGACACGTGTCATGATCTGGTTGGTCCGCGGGTCTGCCGGCTCTTTCGCGTCCACCGCGTCTTTTTGTCCCGGATGTCCCAGTGCTTCGTGGGCTGCCTGAGGCGTTTCGCCGAACCACTCCTTGGTGATCCGAATGTCCCAACTGCTCTAGGACAAGGACTTAGCCGATTTTCACAATTTTTTTCGCCCAAGCTTATTTTCTTCACGCAACTTTTTCACATTTCTCGTAGCTTGCTCTTTTCAACCCAGGAGAAGAGTTAGAAAAATTTCGAGGGGACCCTAGAAACATGATTTTTGCCCCGTATCCATCCATTTTCATGGGACTCGAGAATTTTGATGTATGTTATCAAATCAACCCCGGGGTGGATTTGGATAACAATTTGGTGACTTAATGGGGGATACACTGCTAGGTAGAAGATACCAGCTGTTACTCAAGCACCCATTGGGCATGGAGTCATCAAATATTCTATTTAGAACCTCAACTCGACTCGTAATGTGCAAGGAGGAAGATGGAATGTCTCCCGATAAAAGCAAGGACTCGCAAAACATCTCCATGAATAGCAAGTCGTGCCAAAGCACTTAGGGAAAACAAAACTAACCTACAACAAAACAATGTGCACAAGCACTTGGAGGAAAGAAAATCTAATCTAATATTTACAGAGGTAGTGAACTTCCCTCTAGAAGCAACACTTGAGATAGATTCCATTGACTGGAATCTGCAGTTCTTCACCATCCAATGAGGCCAATTGGAAAGCATTGTTGTTCTTGCACTTTGTGACCATGTATGGGCCACTCCAAATGGCATCAAATTTTGAATGCCTTCCCGGTTTTTCTCTGTCCACATCCCATTTCAACACTAGATCTCCAACTTGAAAAGATCTATCTTTGGCCTTCCTATCAAAGGTCTTCTTGATCAAAGCTTGATCCTTTTCCATTGCTTGGGATGCTTGATTTCTGATCTCTTGCAGCTCCATCAACTCTGCATACCTCACCTCCATGGGCTCAAATTCAAGCAACTCCAGCTGCTTCATGAGTTCCAACGTTGGCAACTCAAGTGACATGGGCAAGATTGCCTCTCTTCCATAGACAAGCCTGAATGGAGAGTTACCTGTGGATCTTTTGGGAGTGATCCTATCAGCCCATAAGGCTGATTTCAGCTTGGTATGCCAAGACCTCTGATTCTCATCAAGAGTCCTCCTAATGATCCTCAACAAATTCTTGTTTGTAGACTCGGCCTGGCCATTACCCTGAGGGTAATAGTTCGATGAAGTGCTTAGGTAAATACCGTTCTTGACAGCCCACTCAGTCACCCTAGATCCAATGAATGCCAATGCATTATCAGAGATTATTGTAGCAGGTACACCAAATCTGGTTGTTATCCCCTCATAAAAGTCTAAGATGCTAGACTCATTTGCCTCTTTGAGTGCTACTGCTTCTGTCCATTTGGTGAAGTAGTCTGTGGCTGTCAAAATCCATTTGTGCCCTTGGCTTGAATTAGGATTAATGACTCCAATGAAGTCCAAACCCCATTGCATGAATGGCTGGTCAACTGAGATTGGATGAAATGGGAGGGCTGCTAGTCTCTCTTTTCCTGTGAAGAATGCACAATTCTTACACCTCTTGATCCATGCATAGTAATCACTGAAGATTTTAGGCCAATAATAACCAGCCTTCATGATTTTTAGAGCTATCACTCTTGGTGCAAAATGGCCACCACTGGTCCACCATGAAACTCTTCCAACACCTTTTGAATCGACTGTGCTAATGCATCTCAAAGAAGACTCCATTCACATCTCTCTTGAACAAAACTCCATCAACAATGGCATATGGAACAGCCTGCAACCTGAAGTGTCTCCTTTGGGTCTTGTTCATCTCTGGAGGGCATAGGCCTGTGCCTAGGAAGTGCATAATATCTTGGGTCCAGCAAGGAGTGGGGAAGCATTGTCTTCTTCTTGATTGCCACTTGGCTCATGGCTG
Organism: Taxus wallichiana var. yunnanensis; assembly: GCA_018340775.1. Taxonomy (NCBI): domain Eukaryota; kingdom Viridiplantae; phylum Streptophyta; class Pinopsida; order Cupressales; family Taxaceae; genus Taxus; species Taxus wallichiana. The sequence continues at coordinate 21,951,219 of CM031235.1, read as the reverse complement.
TCCTGGACTGTCAAAACAGCCTCTTCTTTATTGCATACTTCTTTTTGTTTCCCCAAAACCAGCTGCTCACACAATCCTTTCCCTCTTACCAGCTTGGTGATCTTGATCTCAATGTCATACTCCATGACACGGGTGATCCAACCTGCCCTTTTCTCATTCAAATCCTTGTTGAGGAGGAAGTCCTTAACCCCAGCATGTGAGACCAGCAGTTGAATCTTATTGTTTGAGACCAAATGTCTGAACTTCTTCAAGCTCCTGATGACAGCAAGGACATGCTTTTCGATGAAAGAATACTTTATTTCGTAATCTTCCAAGGTTTGGCTGAAGAATGCTATGGGCTGTTCTGAACCTTCTCTATTCAGCTGTGTTAAGATAGCTGAGATTGTGTCTGATCCTCCAAACGCATACAACATGAAGTCCTTTGAAAAGTCTGGGTTGATAAGAGTTGGAGCTTGTGATATTGCATGCTTGATGCTTTCAAAACTCTCTTTGCCTTCTGTTGTCCATTTGAATGCCAGACTCTTCTTCAACATCATTGTTAGAGGCTTCACAAGAGTGGAAAATTAGGCACAAATCTGCGGACAAAGTTTATCCTTCCTAAGAAGCTTTGAAGAGATTTCTTATGGTGTGGCAATGGGAGCATTCGGATGGCTTCAACCCTTTCAGGATCAATTGTTAGCCCTTCCCTAGAGACAATGTGGCCCAACAATTTGCCCTCGTGTGCCAAGAATATACACTTCTTTGGATTCAACGACACTCCGAACCTTCTACACCTCTGAAACACTTGTCTGAGGTGAAAGAGATGGTCTGCTGCATTCTTTGAGAAGACAAGTAATATCATTTAGGTATACCAAACTATATTGTTGATTAAGCCTTTGAATGCCATATCCATAGCTCACTGAAATGTTGCTCCGGCATTTGATAGGCCAAATGGCATCTTCTTGTAGGCATAGGTGCCCCATTTGGTGGTGAAATCCATCTTGAATTGATCTTCTTCCTTCACCATTATCTGATTATAGCCTGAGTATCCATCAAGTAGTGAGAACCTTTCGAACCAGCTACAACTTGCAATATTTGCTCCATGGAAGGGAGTGGATAATGATCCTCGAGGAGGCTCTGCTCAAGTCTCTCGAAGTCAACACACGCCTGATTTCTCCATTTCTTTTTCTCACTGGCACCAAGTTTGCAACCCAACTTGAGTGTTTGGCGGGGAAGATGATATTGGCCTCAATAAGCTTGCTTAACTCTTTTCTCATGAGAGGTTCAATATGGGGATTCACCGGCCTTTGCTTTTGCCTAACAGCTTGGATTTCGATCCACTCAATAGTATGTTGTGCCGCTTTGGGTTGAAACCTCTTAGATCTTTGTAAGTCCAAGCAAAGATATCTCGGGAACCCTTGACAAAGCTGAACAAAATCAGAATTCTCTTGATAGGTACTTACTTTGCCAATCTACAATGTTTTGCCTTCTTCCACTAAAATAGGCTCGGAATCTTCACCCTTTACTTGAATGTTTGCTTTCTCCTTCCGAACTGATCATTCGGGTTGAAGATTGACTCCAAGGTTATGAGGCCTTTTGGTAATTTGTTAGTTCTCACCGTACTACCCGATCACCATATTGCTGCTCCAAATTGTCTTGATTTCTCGGCGGAGAACCCAGCTTCTTCTTGTAGGAATTTAACAATTCACCGATCATTCTCGAAGACTTGCCAACTTGTGTTGTTATCCGAATAGCTGGTCTCACAACCAATTTGATATGAGGTTGAGATTTCTCACTTTTGATACTTTCTACAACGTCAAACGCAGCCCCAATTGCTGCCAGTCTGTCAGCGGCTTCATTCTTTTTTCTTGGGATGGAATTGATGCTAAAAGCTTCAAAATCTTCAATAAGATCCCATACCCGATTTTTGTAGCACTTAAGCAGATCATTTTTGGCAGCATTTTTTCCTTTGACTTGGTTTACGACCAGCTCACTATCACCAAATACTTGTAAATTCCTGATGCCTTTCTTCATTGCCCAGTGCAGTCCATGAATTAAGGCTTCATACTCACCGTGTTGTTTGAACAGGAAAACTGAAACGGAAGGCTGAGTAATACCTTATACCTTGCGGTGAAATGAGCATAGCTCCTCCTCCTGCACCTTGTCTACTCCTTGACCCATCAAAGAACAACTGCCATACTTCATTCTTGTCCTTATGATCTGGCTTGGTGATGCTGGGGAGAGGTTGATCCTCTTCATGTAAACAATAAACCCCTAGCTCAGATTCTTCTATTTCTTGATAAGGATCAAAGGCATGCACTTTGCTTGCCCATTCATCAAGAGTCAAATCTGGGATACTTCCAACCTTAGTGTCAGCTTCATCAGTGCTAGGGTGATCTTCTTGATCAAATGCTGAGCAATTGGCATTAATCTGACTTGGAGTGTAAGGCTCAATATGGAAGTTTGCAATAGGTTCGGATCTGATTGTGGCCTTAGTTCCATACCTTGTTCTGAACAACATGTGTGACCAATCCACCGAAAGATAGCCTCCAATTTTAGCAGTGAAGTCTCTTGACAAGCACAATGCAAAGAGTGGTGGCAGGTCTATGACTGACACATCTTGTAACACTATTACGTTGGGACATGCGTGCAGTGTGAGGCTCAAACCTTTGATTACTCCAACCGTTGTCACTGTTGTCCCGTCTAATTGCACTACACCCTTGGAGATGACTTCATATTGAAGCCCTAGCTGATCAGCTATTTGCTTGGGCATTACTGAACTACTTGCCCCAGATTCAATCATGCAATTATGTACCAACTTATCTCCTATGATCAATGAAACATAAAATGGAGGGGGCTTCAACATTTTACCTTGTTGTCCTCCATGGTTTCCTTCAGGCTGGGCAACATTTGTGAGTACCTTCTCTTGCATTTGGACCTGTTGGTTTGAAGTTGACCAGTCCTTCATGGCAGCTTGTAGCAAATCTCTCTGTCCTGGGATGGATAGGGATTCCCACATTGATATATTGACGTTAGTCTTCTTCATCTGTTCAATGATACTGAACGGGGATGAAGTATCCTTTTGTTGTCCCTTGGTTTGCACATTTACTCCTTGCACGTGGGCAGCAACAGCTGGCATTTGAGTTGGCCTAGGGGCTGTTCTTGGCTGCCCTTGTGCATTTGAAACTGGACTTTGCTTGCCAATCATTTGTGGAGCCGTGGAAGGTTGTGGATTGGTTGGAGCTAGTGGCTGCTCTTCACCCAAATTTCTCCTCTTTGACCTTGTGTTGGCTGCAACACCTTGAGAAACTACTTGATTCATGCCACATAAATCTTCTGCTTGCCAGTTCACCAATGTGGTGTCATTTGGGGCTGATTGCTGTTGGAATGTTTCTTGTTGTTGGTTGTTTCCTTGGTTGCCCTCACCCTCCACACCAGTAGTTGTCACCATCAATGCTTGATTGAGAGCACCATTGAAGCACATGGATTGGTTATGTGGCTGACTACATGGGAAACACCAATCATATTCTTGGGCCATGTTATTTTGGACTGGCACTAATGCTTTAGAAGCAGATACAACATTGGGGTTATAGGGCTGAAATGGTCTATTAGCGGGAGGCCTTACTTGGCTTTGATTTTGATTTGCAGCCTGAGTTGGTGACCTATTTTGTTGGTATGGGGGCCTAGCCTGGTACTGTGCTTGAGGCTGATATGGTCTAGCACTTTGAGCTTGCTGTCTTTTGATAGTAACCAGCTCATTTCCCAAATTTTGCAACTGTTTCATGACCTCTTGGAGTTCATTTGAAGCACTAGAGGATGAAGTAGAAGTTTCACTTGAACTTTGATTTCTAGGGGTGGGAACAGGAGCCAAAGTGGGTGCTTGACTAGTGCTTGGATTTTCTAAGTTTGGATATAAGGGCATGGGAGGCCTAGAAGCCGCCACCACTTGAATAAGACAGTTTTCAGCTCTAATGGCAATGCTATAAGCAGCAGGTAAGGTTGTGCCTCCCATAGATTGAATTAACATAGAAATATCAGAATTCAAAGCTTTAAGGTAATATAGAAAAGCACCTTCTGCTGTTGGCCTGACTGCCACTGGAATCCTATCCCAAGACCTTTGAAATCTGAAGTTGAAGTCAGTCAGCTGCTCGTTGGGGGCTCTCTTGATAGTTGTCAGCTGCTCCAAAAGAGACAAGTTGTCTCCCTTCTCTCCAAATTACTCGTGAAGTGCAATACACAGCTGATTCCAGTTTGTGATAGAACCAGCTCCAAGGCTCCTAAACCATTGTAATGCTTTACCCTTGAAGGAAGATGCCAGTAACTTGACAGCCACTTGCATTTCATTGATTTCATGGATTGCACAAAGGTTAGCAATATCTTTAACTTTATCACCCGAGTAACTGATTCTCTCCGGTGAAGTAGGGAATGTTCTTCAAGGCTGCAATAGGAACTGGATGTTGTGCATTGAGAGCAAGTGGGCTGCTTCCTGTGAAGTTGACGTAGGGATTGTTCTGAGCCATTCTATTGGTCTTAAAACCCTTGTTGACCAATGAAAGGCCTCGCTGTGTGGAGGAGTTGAGAGAGTTCTGTTTGGTGGAGATGGAGACCTTTGAATCCTTCTTCCTCTTTGCCTTCTTCTTGAGATAACTAACGCAGGTATTCAAATAGCACTTCTTCTTCTCCAACTCTTGACCTTGTGGTGATTCTTCTCATGAGTTTTCAGGCCTGAGCTTGGAACCAGTTGGTTCTTCCCCTTGGAGTCGCTAGATATGCAAATAATAGCTCTTTTAAGCAAGAAAATTGCAGCAGATGCACATCAACTCTGCAATAAAAATGAGACCTCTAGTCCCACCGGCGTGCCAAAACTGTTGTTGCAGACTCACAAAGACTCCGGATGCGATCGGCTTCTAGGTTGATCACTCTAGCATCCAGTGTGATTGCACAACATGGAAACCTCTCTCCAAGTGTGGGGACTTGTGAAACTGAGAGAGGAATCTCCAGATTAGAGGCTGGTTCCTCAAACTCCTCTGATTTAGATCTAATGCTTGCACAACTACAGAGGTTTGAAACCTAATCCTACTCTAAAATCAAAGGAGACAGAGATAGAAAGTGCAAAAATGAAACTAAACTAACAGGTGATACACCAAAGGAGGAGTGGTGAACACTTCTTGTTCTGCAGATAGACACAGATCATAAAAATGCAACATAAAACATCATGCACAAGCTGATAAGATGTAATCAGAGGTCTGAAATGAAACAAACAACACAAACAAAGGACTGAAAACTGATCACAAAGCCCGTATATTGTCATTTACACTGTCAAAATCCTTGTATTACAACATCAAAAGGTAGAAAACCTGTTACAATTTTAGAAGAGGTCTGATACTTGCAAAAATCACTTGTTACAGGTGAAATAAGAAGCTTGCTATCCAAAGAAATGTTCCCCCTTTAAATGAGCCAAATCTGGCTTTTACATGCATGGGTCGAGCCTAGGGGACATAAAACGTACAAAAGCATGGGAGCCCATCCCTTCTTGACTCAGGTGCATTAAAACGGCATGGGGGACCTTACAACCCATACCCTATCATTTTGACCGAAATACGGAGAATGTGACCCATTCTCGCATTAAATCTGGTCACCGAAATGTCGCTTCGCCATGAACACGCGCGTCAAATCCGTTTCTTGATTTTCTCCCTCTAGACTGCACCAAAACTCGAGATTAACCCTAGAATCATGTAGAGAATTTCATAATATTTTCGTTGATATAAAGAACGTGCAAATCTGAGCTCTGGATCGAAAGATATGTCGATCTGAAGATTTAGGGCACAAAATAGGTGAAAACAGATTTTTAAATTTCTTCCCACGCTCTGCCACCTGGACGACACGTGGCATGCATTGATTGGTCATGTGATTCTCTCTCCTTCTCTCGCTTTGTTGGACACGTGTCCTCTTTTTATTGGCTCGGGATTTTCCTTCAAAAATCACCCTTTGACCTTTGGACCTTTCTCCTTGTGACACGTGTCATGATCTGGTTGGTCCGCGGGTCTGCCGGCTCTTTCGTCCACCGCGTCTTTTTGTCCCGGATGTCCTCAAGGTGCTTCGCGGGCCACACCGGAGGTGTTTCTGGCCAACCGCTCCTGGTGATCCCAATGTCCCAACTGTTCTAGGACAAGGACTTAGCCGATTTTCACAATTTTTTTCTCGCCCAAGCTTATTTTCTCGCAACTTTTTCACATTTCTCAAAGCTGCTCTTTTCAACCTGGATAGAAGAGTTAGAAAATTTTACGAGGGGACCCTAGAAACATGAATTTTGCCTGTATCCATCCATTTTCCTAGGACTCGAGAATTCGATGTATGTTATCAAATCAACCACAGGGGTGGATTTGGATAACAATTACCTTAGTGTTGAAATCATTCTTTACATACACAGTTGTTATAAAAACCTCCAATCGGTAGAAATTTCATACATAAATCATATGATTGGTTTCCCAGATAAAAGCCTTTGGTACAATGTTGTTCTTCCATTTAACATAGTCTATGGCAAAGTCATAAGTTCAAATTTTACACAACCATTTTTATTTTCTATCATTCAAGTCCCTTTTTTTGAGTAAAACTTCAAGTTGTTGAGATCTGTTTTGACCACAAATCTACCAAAAATAATTATTGTCTGAATTTTTCCAATACATGCATGATGGCCAAAATTTCCTTGTCATAAATAGAGTGTAAATGCTCTGTATCTTTGATTTTATGACACTCAAAGGTTACTGGATGTCCCTTTTGCATAAAAAAACCCAATACATTCATCTAATGCATCACATTCCAACACAAATGAAATAGAAAAATTTGGAACAATAAGCACTGGACATGAACTCATTACCTTTTTGAGTTTGTCAAAGGCTGATTCAAACTAGTTGAATGTTCCCTTTTTTGTTAAATTAGTCAAGGGGATAACAAGCTGTGAAAATCCCTTCACAAACCTCTTGTAATAGTTTTAAAGACTCGTAAATTCTTTAAGCTATGTCATTGTGGTAGGAGGAGGCCAATCCAAAATGGCTTATATTTATTTTGAAAACCATAGAATCCTTGGAAATTAATAACATGGCCTAAATATACAATTTAAGTCATGCAAAAATAACACTTGGGTTCTTTACCCAATAGTGTTTTTTGTTCCAAAATTTCCAGCACTATATCCAAGTGTTTAAGATGCTCTTCCCATGTCTTACTATACACCAAAATATCATCAAAAAATACTAAAACAAACTTCCTCAAATACTTATTGAAAACATGGTTCATGCATGATTGGAAAGTGGTGGAGCATTAGTCAAACCAAAAGGCATAACCAAAAATTCAAAATGCCCAAAGTGACACCTAAAGGTTGTTTTTTGTACATCTTCCTCTCTTACCCATATTTGATGATAACTCGATCCTCAAGTCAATCTTGGAAAAATATACTACTCCATGTAATTCATCAATTAACTCATCAATCCTAGGTATGGGGTAGCTATTTCTTTTTGGCATTCTTATTTAAAATCTAGTAATCTATGCACATATTCATGGTTTCATCCTTCTTCTTTTCTAGGACCATTGAAGAAGCAAATAAAATAGGACTAGTCCCGATACGACCCATCCCCAAAAATTTCTAGATTACATTCTCAATTTATAATTTAAATGATTGTGTGTGGAACTAGGGAGTATTCATTATATATTTAGTACCTAGTTCCAACTCAATGATATGCAAAAATCCTCTATCCAAAGTGGTAATCAAGGAGGTATCTTGTTGGATACCTTAGCATGATGTTGGTGAAATACTTTTTTGCAAGGAAAAATTAGTTAATTTTTAACCAACAAGTATAGGAATAGGTTCATCCTCTTAGGAATGGGGAGGATCAGATTTATTGAATGCGGGAAAAGTAAAATATGTGGTGGCCATTAGTCCAGGGATCATACATGAATACTCCACTAAACCTTTGGAAAATTTATAGGATAGAATACGAGAGATGAATTTTCTTGGGGATACTAACGTTAACTAGAGTAGGTCAACATCTAATAGGAAGAAAACAACCATGTAAGTAATACTAAGATTAACAAATCAAAAACACAAAGTTCAATTGATTTATTCCTCAAAGATATAAAAATCTTTCTTGGTTATTAAATATTGCAATTCTTGCAAAGATAAAATTAGGAAGCAGAGGAACACAAGCATGAAAATAGAAGAAATAGATTCTTGCTTGTAGTAGGAGAACAATAACTATCAAACCCTTGGAATGGATAAGCCATCTCAATATATAGCTTTAAAATATGTCTCTGTCTCCCCCCACATGAATTTTCAAATTCTTATCACTTGTGACCTTTTATATTCCTATATGAATAAAAATAATCCCCTTTCTTATCAATGAAAGAGAACTTTTACAATGTCAAATTAAAATGTCACTTAAGTGAATAAGACAAAAAGTCAAAAAACACATTCCCATTGAAGGATTACAACAATGAGAGAGAGGGAAGAAGAATGTGGTTAGTCTAAGGATGAAGAAGATTCTAATGATGATGATCTAGATCTTAGAGAAATCTAAGAAAATGCTCTTGGAATGAACTCCTTACCTTTTACTTCCTTAATGAAATGAGTTGTTGTGAGTGCCACCTTCTCTACATGTGGAATGAAAACACAACCCAAAGCACTGATCCAAGTCTTGGGAATACTACCAATGGCCTTGCATTGTGTGAACCAAACTTGGTGATCTCTTGTATGATGGTACAATAATGGATTTGAACAAAGTAACCACAATAATATTATATTGTATTACGTTATTGTAATGGCTATTATATAGCCATGGAGGTAGGAAAACTACCTCCTACAAACCAGGAAACAAATAATCCATTTATAATATTATGAAAATAACAATTTAAGAAACCAAACTCACTAATGCAAGTACTAACAAATATTATTCCTAACATTACCCCTTAGTTCAAACATGGGAAAACATCCACACACTCATCTACCATATGATCACCCATGTGAAACATGTCCTAAAATGTAACTCAAGATCTTGATCGAAGAAAGGATCTCTCCTTCCATGGTTATAAACAGGCTTACCATAAACTTTGACATGAACAAACCCCATTAATTTCCCACCTCATGTTGTTTTCTAGATCCTCCCAAAAACCCTTTTAAGATCCATTAACTAACTTACTCTGGTGCTTGTATTCGCCATTATGCTTATACATCGAGGAAGTATATAGAATAGAAGATTTTTATTACAAAAACTGAACAATAAAACAAATAGAGGAAAGAGATTTCACATTACTTCCTATAATAATCACAATGTTATTAATTGTAGCAACTATTGTTGAGTGTTTCATTCGATCTTGAGCAGCACAGAAACTGCCAAAGTCACTAGTAGTTTCCTTTGACTTTAGTCATTTTAGGCTTAGAATGGAAATGGTACATTGGTGTCATGTTCCCCCACAATGTGAAATTTTCATATAGGAACACTGAGAAGAAAAATGTATCAAAGACATACAACTGACTGCAGATCATGCTAGTTAGATCTTATTGCACATAGTCACCATTGCAAGTGAACATATTCACAAGTGGACCATCTTTCAACGAAGTATGGTAATCGAGAGGATCATGTCATTCGGATGATCATTGAAATTCATCTGTGCTCCAACAAAAAAATTCCAGCATCCAAAACTATATAAAATAGGAACACCGAAATGAAACACACAACAAAATGTGCCACCTCTAGATGTAAAAAGATGTGCTAGTGAAAATGCAAACAAGAAACCAAAGTGATTTGATTCCTAACTAAAAATCTAATACACTACCTCAGATAGAGCAGGATGGAAAGAGAGGAGAATATAATATACATGTACTTACCTACAAGTGAAATTATCCTTCTTTGATTGGTTGGATGTGCTCTTGATGTTGGATGCTTGATTGTTGCTTCAGATTTTGTTGTGGATGCACTTGGACAACACCTCCCCTTGATGAATGATGATTTTCTTGATCAAGATGATGAGAGATTGGATGATTGGATTGGATTGAGGATGAATGATGGATTGATTAGATGAATAAAATAGTAGAGTCTTGATATAGATTTCTAAGATGTATTCAAGATCTCATGCAAGAGAAGAGCTTAATTTATAACTCGGGGAGTGGAGGAATCAATGGTTGAAATTGTATGAGAGAGGATAATTTTTTAGAATGGAGAATTCTATATTTTGTGAGGACTCTCCATTGAATTAAAAATGCAATGGAATAGTGTAGATTCATTTGAATATTTGAAAATAAGAGGTAAAGATAGAGAAGCTTCTAGATTTAGAGGTGTGTGCACATGATTAGTTTAGATTAAATGATGTGATTAGGATAATTAATTATGAGTGATTACATGGAATAGCTAGTGGTAGTAGGTAAATATTAAATATAAATATTAAATTCCTATAAATAGTTGAATAAGGATTATAATAGGATATGATGATGAAATAAAAGGGATTAATAATAGAATATTAGATAAATGATAAATAATGATAAAGGGGAAATATGATAAATATGATAAAATCGATTAAAATAATGATAATTAATTTTACGATTAATTATTATATGGATTGGTACCGAATAAATGGTGATGAGGCTAAAATTTGGGACATGATTAATGTTTATTAGTCATGTAGACAGCTTTAGGTGTCTACTGATTTCCCTCTTTGAAGTGTTATTACATAGAATGGCGCTTTAAAGAAGAAAAGAAAATGAGAGGATGGAGATATGATTCCCCCTCGAGGGATTAGGCGGGGAGGAATGAGGTGGGTAACCACTCAAAAAGAGGAAAGACCCAAATTAGTAGATGAGTGGATTAAAGATGAGAAGATTAAATGATTATGAGATATTGGATTTTTTGATTGTGGATGCCCCATTAAATGATGTATGAAAAGGGTGAGGTTTTATGATTTGTATTAAAGGATTTTGGATTTGAACATGTTAGTTGTTGAGATTCCCGGTCAAGGGGTTGATTTTTGGATGTATGATGCCCCAAAACAAGAAGGGGTATGGTTGTTTGATTCTTGTTGGATGTTTTTTGTCCCCTGGTAGAATTAGACATGATCTTGGATTGATGATGTTGGATATTGGATGTTGGATTTTGATGATTTAGATTTTGTACGCCTCAATCAAGGGGTAAGGATTTTCATGTTGGATGTTGGATGTTGGATGTGAAGATGTTTGGATGATAGGATTTGATAGGATTGATTGAAAATGTTGGAGATATTGATTGGATGGATAAGATTTGATTGTTAGATGATTGATGAAAGGTTGGTTAGATAAGGTGATGATGATTGGGCTAAGTGATGATGTAAAGGGGTGGTGCTATCATAAAGTGCCCACAATTATCATCATTAGTAGTTGTGAGTGATGTGGCATAAAGCAACATGCACCAAGGTATAAAGATTGTGATGACTGAATTGTCAAATGCCCCTGTCATCGTATCATCGGACATGTTAATATAAAAAAGGTGGTCCTTATATCATCGAGACATATTAATATAAAAAAATTTGTCCTCATATCATCCAACCATGCATAATAAAAAGAAAAGATGTGGCCTCATATTAGCGGCCAAAATGTAAATGCAGACAAGCAAGTAAACACACACAAGTAAAAACACACACATTGCATTTTTGTATTTTTTTGTTTTGTGAATGTTTTGATATTTAGATTTTGGATGTTTAGATTATTGGATTTTTGGATTTTGGATGTGGGATGTTTAGATTTTTGGGTATGTGGATTTTTTGAAATTGGATTTTGGATTTTAGATGTTGGAGTTTTGGATTTGGGACGTGGGTGATGGTGGAAGCTAGGTAAGAGGAAAGGATTCATGGGGGATAAGAAGGGATGTTAAGGTGGGATTTGAATTTAGCCTATAAGTCCCAAAGTGAGTTTTGGTAGGATGAAAGGGAAGGAGTGATGGAAATGGGAAAATCTGGATAAAATTGGATTGGATGTGGGTTTGATGATAGATAAATAGGATGAGATAAATTGGATAGGTTGGATGGGATAGGGATAGGATTGGATATGAATTGGTTTATAGGATTGAAGGAAAATATAAAGATTGATTGATGTTGGGGGTTGATAAGATTGAAGGATGGGATAGGGATTGGTTAATCAGTGAGGATTAGATGGGGTGTGGGATGGGAGATAGATTGATAGGATGAGGGAGGTGGTATAGGATAAGATGGGGGATATGGAAGATGATAAGATATGCCCCTAGCTATGGGCAGGTGGATTGAGGGATAAATGTGGTGTGCCCCCAAGTGTAAAGTATGGTGGCATGTATGGAAGGCTAGATGATTTCGATTTTCCCCCAGGTGTAGGGTAGGATGGGAAGTGAAGGGTATCTAAAATGGATGATGCCCCCTGCGGATGGTAGTAAAGGTGTTGCCCCAAGTCATGATGATGACAATTGAAAAGGGACATGAAAAGGATTGGATGAAAAGGAAATGGTCATCAGCTGCCCATAGATGTTTAATCCTAGGGAAAAAGGATGTGGATGTGATGGATGGAAGGAAAATGACATTAGTGATGAACAAAAGATGAGCTTAAAAACACATGGTGTAAGATAATAGTAGGACTAAAACAAAAGTGTGACCTAGGTTTAAATAGTACTTGGAAACATGTGAGCCCTATGTCTCTTCGAGATCGAAATGTGTGCAAAATTGATATTTAATTATCATTTGAATCAAGACTCAATGGGTAGAATGTGAAAACAAACTAGCCAATGTATAGGGAGTGATTAACTCAAGTAGGTTGATGGAAGGTGAATGGAAGGTTAAGTCGTGCATTGCTCCATTGTTGCCAGGATCCACAACCCAATGAAGATACCTATTATTCTTGTCACAAAATTTCTCTACTACTAGTCGGGCATCCATATCCCCGACGAGTTGCTTAGAAACGCCCCTAGAGAGAGTCTTAAGGAGGATTTTATTTCATATTTTAAACTTTGATATGATTTTTTTTTGCTTTTTTATATTTAGATTTTTTTGCTTAAAGAGATTTCACTCTCTTGAAAACTCTAAAGGGGTTAATAATCACTAGTGGCTTCACATGGGGATGGATATGAGTGTAGTGAGGACATTGTCTAGAGTGTCATAGAATACACCCAAGGGTATTCACCACAAGTTAATTAAGATGTGTGATTAAGTGATTAGATATCTGAGATACAATCATTCTTGGATGTTGAAAGTAAGTATAAACCAAGGTCACACAATTTTAATAGGTACTAATGACTTACATCATGTGTGATTAAGTCAATTGAGCATTTTTGAAGATGGATTGGATTGAAGATGAGGATGGAGGGATGAGGAAAGAACATCCATGTGCAAAGGAAAACCTAAATGCTCAATCTGATTTTAGGTGTTTGGGATGTGTAGGGGTATTAGGGGATGGGGGATTGGTATATGGATTGATGGGATAGTCAAGAGGATTAGTGCGATCAGTTTGTTATTGGGTCTTGTTAGTGAGAGGTTTATAGCCTAAGCCTTGATTGTCCAAAGTTGGGAGGATGGGTGATGGGAGTAAGGATGTTTAATCCTTTTCCACGATGTTTAATGTCAATGAAGCATATTTTTAGCTATATGGAAGGTATTGGATATGGAAGAGGATGAAGTGATGTTGTCACCATTAGGTTAGGGGATTTTTGCTTTCTTATCTCATTAAGGGGCCGAATTAGATTTGGATTTGGTTGGAGGTTTAGGTGGGGGAAGTTTTGGATTTGTTGGATTTGTTTGGATTTGTGGATGGTTAGGATGGATTGAATTTGGATTGTTTATGATGATGGGGTATAGGATGAGGATAAAAGGATGATGGATAAAGAGGTACAAGGACAAGAAGATTTTGGTTAAAGAGGTTTTGGATGTAAGATTGGAATTGTAGACATCGATTAAGTGAATGTCCATGGGTGCGGTGGAAGTCACAATAATAATGGTCCCTATACCAAGATGGTTTAGGAAGGTTAGGATCATGAATTTTGATGGGTAGGTGAATGATCATGTTAAAGGTTTTAACACGATGGAAGATGGTAGTCAAGGAGTCACCTAAGGATGCAAAAGTGATTGGGGTTGGTAAGAGAGATGGTGTGGGTAATAAGGGTTGGTTAGGTAGGATATGTGTAGGAGTGGGTAGGATAGGAGGAGATTGATTGAATTTGGATGTAGGTTTAGGATGTGGATTATATGGTTGGGATTTGGATGGAGTATTAGCCTTGGGGCCTTTAGGAGGTTGGTTTGGTTTTGGAGTGGTAGTGGATTTTGGATTGGGATTGGATTTGGTTAATTTGGGAGAGGTAGATAGTGTAGGGTTGGTTTGTGTAGGATTATATAGTTTTATTTGGGATGGAGTGGATAAGGTAGGGGTGGATGAAGAGGATGTGTTGGATTGGTTGGATTTGGGAGAGGTAGATTGTCTATATGTAAAGGGTGGAGTAGATGTTGATGATGGAGATGGGTTGAATTTAGGTGATATTGGTTGAGTTGAGGTAGAGGGGGGTAGTGTGGAAACCACATTGGATTTGGGAGATTGAGGTGATTTAGGATTCACATTGGATGGTTTGGGATTAGATTGGTGATTGGTAAATTTATTAGATGTGGATGGAGAGGATAAAGGTGGCATGGGGGCCACATTGGATGAAGTAGGATTAGGGGATGAAGAAGATGTGGGTGACTTAGGAGTCACACTAGATTGGATGGGGTTGGATGTAAGTGATGGAGGCTTAGGAGCCAAAGTATATGTTAGAGGAGGGGACTTAGGACTATCTAGGAGAAATTCCAGGGATGAGGTTGGGATGATGAGGATGATGAGGATTTAGGACTAAGATGTGATGTAGGGGATAAGGATTGTGGTTTGGTTTGATATTGATTGGATGTGGATGGGTATGTATAAGGTACGTTATGATATGTTTTTATGGGAGGGATTTGGGGATTAGATTGGTTGATGGGGGATGTGGGGGTCTTGGGACTTCCTAGGAGGAGGTTCATAGTTAGGGAGGATGATGATGATGTGGGAGACAAAGATGATGGTTTATTAAGTGATTGTTTTTATGCTTGATTATGATAGGTTTTGATTAGATTAAGTGGAGATTTAGATTGTGGGATGGAGGATTGAGGGGTGGATAGTCATGATGAAGGATTTGGCTTGGATAATATGTTAGCAAATTGTAAAAGAAGGTTACTAGGTGGTGGTGGTAATTTGGGATATTTAGGTTTGAGTTTTGATTTAGATTTTTATTTTGATTTGGATTTTGATTCAAAAGTGGATGTGGTGGATGAATCATAGTTGGTTAAATTTGGGTAAAGCTAAAAATATAGATCTTTATTAGTGGAAGGGGATAATTGGATTTGATCAAAATTGATGTAATCACTTATGTGTGAGGAAGGAGGATGATTAGGGATGTTGGATGATGTGGATTTATGATTAGGTATGATTTGTTGTGTATATGGGGGATCATCTTGGTCGATGTTTATAAGGTCCTCACTATCATAAGTGAATGTGAGAGAGAATAGGTAAGAAGATGTTTAGCTAAGGTGTGATTGGAGGTCAAGAATTTTTGTTTAAGATTTTGGATGGTTGTGAGGATGGTGGGATCAACTTGGGATGGGTTAGGAGATTTTTGGATAAAGGATGTGAGTGTCATAATTTGGTTTTTTAAGATTGGATAGTAATAGGGACGTTTCGATCAAAGTGGGAAAGTAAACGTTAATGGGTGGGGGTTTTGACTTTGATATGATCCATGATGAGGATGTGGGTTTAGATAAGATTTAAAAATAGGACTAGGTATGGATATGATGTAGGTAATATAGGATTAAGATGGAGGGATTATGTGTGGATGGGATGGATTAGGAAAGGGGATAAGATTGGGGTAATTAGATTGATGGATTGGGTTTGATTATGTTTAGATGGGTTGATTGATTATTTGATTAATGTGTGGTCAAAATGATATGTAAGCAAGAAACACACATGTAACACACAACCTAGCTAGTCAAGTGGGTGTGCAACACAAGCTTTAGCTCACTTTCAATACCACACACGACAATGACGCTCACTGAGTTGGCCCACCTTTATGTCGATTTGTGATTGTCTAGTGAGTAATCTTCGGTGGTTCCTTTCCATACACTATAGCTTGATTGTGGCTGAAGGATACCTATGCTAGGATGAACAAGGATCTCTAGGGGCATCCTTTACATACCTTGTGGAATGCGGGGCCCAAATCGTGTTAAAAGAATGTTGTATAAGGCTTGAGTGTTGGGACGTGGAAGCCCCTCACTTCACGCCACTCTTAAATAAGAAAAAAATTAGCCAATAACAATAGTTGTCCAAGAATTTATACACCCCTCCGAACACGGGTGTATCTACGTGCATGGAGATGAATTTCGCGTCACTAGACCCTAAGACTATGATAAGTGTGTGAATATCACTTTCACATCACGTTGCCCATAAAAATGAAAAGGAGAAGAAGATGGACCATTTTTGATCCTAAATATCATCCAAGGATGCGAGAGCGAGCATACACAAAATTCAACCTTTAGGTTTAACAATCAAACATGTAAGGATATAAAAGATGAAAGATGTAAGATCTATTTCAAGATAAAGCTTTTTGATTTTTGATTTTTTAAATGATAAAAAGATAATTAAAATTACAAAATGAATCTTCAAGAGGAGGCCCTGCAAGAAAAAGTGGATTAGTAGTTTAGAATAATAACCCCAATGTCTTGGACTAAAAGAGATACAAAAAAAAGGATTAGTAGTTTTAGATTGATTTTTTTAATCTTTGGTAAGCGTAGGAAGTTGCACACAAAGTGTTAGTAGTTTGGAACTAGAAAATATAACTCAAAGTGTAGTTAAAATGAAAAGATTTAGTAAAATGAAAACCATGAATAAATTATATAATAAAATTCTAAACTAACACTTTAATTGCATAGATCTCTTCAATACCTTTCCGGGAAAAAATAGAGTTGTTTTGAGTTTGGGGTCAAAAGTTATGGCTCTCGGAAGTTAGGAAACAAAAGAGCAAAACAAAAGCGGTGATTCAGGATATAAGCACCATTTCGGTATCAAACGTGATTTTTCAGGTCCTAAACACGTTGATCTATGCACAAACGCACTACTTTGTCAAAAAAGTCAATTTTGGGGTTGTAAAGGTGGGATAAACGCATTGTTTTATGTTAAACGCGTTGTTTTAGGTCATAAATGTGTTGTTCTGTGCACAAACATGCTACTTTGTCGAAAAAATCAATTTTGGGGTTTGAAAAGTGTGACAAACACATTGAAGTATCTACATATGTGCCACGAGATCTATAAAAGTATTGTTTCAGGTCAAACGTGTTGAAACGAAAGATTTCAACAAAATTTCAAATTTGTAGCATGTAAATATCAACGAAAATTTTCCAAATTTGGATAGCTTGTTAATAACACTAAATGCAATTAAAAATTAGGGGGTAAGCCCCACGGTGGGTGCCAAAAATGTAATGCAAGAAAATACTAGCTTATGAATGCAAGAAAATAAAGAAAGTGTTCTCCTACTCTAATCTTCTCAAACAAAACCTCAGATAGAGCAATGGATTGAAAAGAGGAGAGAAATTATACCTGCACTTACCTACAAGATTCCAAGATCCTCCTTTGATGCTTTGGATTTTCTCTTGGATTGTTGATGATTCTTGGATTGCTTCAGATTTTGAGACACTTGGGCAGCACCTCCCCTTTGTTTGTATTAGATGATTGCTTGATTGATGAAGATTGCTTGATTGTAGATGAAATGATGGAGTGGATGATAGAATGGATTGATTGGATGAATAAAAGAACATTATTTTAATATGGATTTCAAAGATAGCTCTCATGGAGGAGAAGAGCTTGATTTATAGTTGAGGAGTGGAGGATTCAATAGCTAAGATCTTGCCATGGTGGATTTGAATCAATGGTTGAAATTGGATGAGGGAGGATAATTTTCTAGATTTTGTGAGGAATCTCCATAGTGTAGATTCATTTGAATATTTGAAAATAAGAGCAAAAGATAGAGAAGCTACTAGATTTATAAGTCTCTAGATTTAGAGGTGTGTGCACATGATTAGTTTAGATTAAATGATGTGATTATGATAATTAATGATGAGTGATTACATGGAATAGCTATTGGTAGGTGTAGGTGTAGACTAGGGTAGGTGAGACATAGAAATATTAAATTCCTATAAATGTTAATGGGGATTATAATAGGATAGTAATGAAATAAAAGGGATTAATAATAAAGTGGGATATGATGATGGATTGAAAGGGATTAATAATGGAATATTAGATAAATGATAAATATGATAAAATGGATTAAAATAACAATAATAAATTTTGCGATTAATTATTATATGGATTGGTAGCGGATAAATGGTGATGAGGCTAAAATGTGAAACATGATTAATATTAATTAGTCATGTAGACATTTTAGGTGTCTACACCACCAAACCTTGATGTGGCCCGTCGCGGTGGTTGACGAGATGTTGTTGATTAACCTCCATCCTCTCGATGCCTTTTTCCTCCAATTGATGTTGCTAACTTAGCTTGATCTATATTTGAGGATCTTTGAACAATTCACCCCATAAGATGGACATCACGTACAAGTGAAAATGCATCCAATTATTGAAAAATGAGGCATTTTTTTATTTTTCAGACTTTTTACAATGACACAATTTTTATATTGACAACATGACCAACTCTTTTGAAACTTGACTATTAACTTGATTTTGATTAAATGACTCTTGAACATGATAATATTACTAATCCTAAAATCACCTATTGAAGGACACAAATACCAAGTCTCTTGACTCACCACTATGAAATTAAATGACCAACTTCCAACTTCTCTACACAATTGACATTTTAAATTTAAAAATGACTTAAAATACAAGAATTACAATGACTCTTGGAGACTTTAATGAAATGACTCACCTATAATAATAACTCCATGGAATCTAAATAAATATATGACTTAGACTTTTGAATAGACAATAAATAAATTAAAAGTAACAAAAATTAAAAACAAAGCTTATACTTTATCTTAAAAATCACCTAGGAAACCACGAATTGATACTACATACTACAAAACCACAAATATTTTTGTAAAATCGTGGTTGTGTGGAGAAAATAAGATGGGTGGCGGCTTTGGTAAGCTGATTGGAGAGTGCAAATAAATACCACTTTACCACGAATGCAGTAGCGTGAAAACTTGGATAAGGCGGTTTTAATTTGACTTCGGTGATTTTTTTACAATGGACAACGAACATCAAGGATCAATGAACTGAGACCAAGACGTGGAAAATGATGGCACATGTCGGGAGCTTTGGATGCAATTTTTGTAATTTCACAAAACAAGGATGGTAGCACATGAAATATATTAATGTCAAATCAACCATATACACAGAAGGAGCTGCGAATACTTATAGGTATTGTATAGTTGAATACAAACAAGAAACTAAGTTGCATAGGTGCAACCACATTCCAAATTACATAAGCTTCCAATAACATCCAGGAAGCATAAATGAATAATTACAATTATATTGTTAAAACAATATAACCACACCCGTATGCAGACATAAATACAATTAGATGGTTATGAAGGAATATAACCATATAACAACATTATTTAATTAATAACATTAATTAAATAATTTATTATATAATGCATAATTAATTAGGATAATAATAATATTTTATCCTAACATTCCCCCTTAATTGTGCATTGTCTCAAGGGATGAGGAGAGGAATTCTCTGAACAACTCGAACTTGTCACGTGCAAGTGACTTCGTGAAGATATCTACCGTTGTTCAGCTGTTGGACAAAATTGAAGCTGGATATTGTGCTTCAACACATGATTATGTATGAAATGAACTTGTACCTCGATGTGTTTTATTCTCTCATGAAACATTGGATTGTGAACAAGTTTGAGAACACTTCATTATCAACATACATGGTGGTCGGTTTATCTGTGGTATTCCAAGTCCTTCTAGTATGTGACATAGCCAAATCACTTCATAAAAACTTCTCCTGCAGAATGATACTCGGCTTCTATGGAAGATCGAGAAATGAAGTGTTGTTTCTTGCTTCCCCATGATATTGGTCTAGATCCCATAAAGAATACAAATCCAGTAGATTTTATATCATCAATGTTACCTACATGATCTGAATCCAAATATCTAGTCAAGAAGAAGTTATCGTTCTTCTTGTATTCTAGACCAAGATCCATTGATCCTCTAAGATATCTCAAGATGTGTTTTGTTGCTTTCCAATGACACACTTTGAGTTCCTACATGAACTTGGATATATAGCTTACTACAAAGTTGATATTTGGTCTAGTGTAGGTCGTGTAAATGAGACTCCCAATCAACTCTGTCGATAAAGAGTGACACTTACCTCGGGAGATGGATCTCAACAAGATAATTGTAATCTATTCTCCATAGGTTTAGCAATTGGTGTGCAATCCATCATCCTAAACTTCTCGAGCATAGTCTTGGTATATTTCATCTGAGAAACAAAAACGTGATTCTCTTTCTGCCATACTTCCAATCCAAGATAGTAATGCATCAGCCCGAGATCATTCATGTCAAACGATCAATTAAGATCTTTCTTCATTACATTGATCATCCTCATTGAACTACTAGTGATGACTAGATCATCAACATAGACAACAACAATCACCATCTCCCCCTTGCTTTTTTGAGGTAGAGATTGGGATTGTATGGATTTCTAACAAATCCATGTTGTACGAGATGCTCATCAATCTTGATGTACCATGCCCAGGGTGCCTGTTTGAGGCCATACAGAGATTTCCTGAGTCTGCATACCTTTGCTTCTTGACCAGGTACTACATATCCCTTAGGTTGAGTCATGTAGACTTCTTGTAAATCTCTGTTTAGGAAGGCACTTTTTACATCCATTTGGTGGACTTTCCATCCAAACTGTGCAGCTAGAGAAAAGATCATCTTGATCGTTTTGATCTTAGTTGTGGGAGCAAATGTCTCCTCATAGTCAATGCCTTCTTTTTGTGCATACCCCTTTGCTACAAGTCTTGCTTTATACTTGTCCATTGTCCCATATGCTTTATACTTTGTTTTAAATATCCATCTGCATCCAATGGGTTTCTTCCCTAGTGGAAGATGGACAAGCTACCAAGTGTTATTCTTCATAGCTTGATTGATATTCAAAATCCATTGCATCTTTCCAATATTTTGACCGTAGGGCTTCTTGGGTATGTAGAGGGCTCATCTCGATTCAATAACTCTACTCATCAAAGCAAAGTTAACTTCTTCTCTTACTTTACTACGAGTTTGTGGTCCAGGGTAGATGTATCCGGTGGAGCATCCATTCTTGCATCTCGTAATGTACTTGTACACCATTTAGGCATACGTTGAACGGTTCCCATGGGTCATGGTTCTATTTGATCAACACCATCATCCCCATCATCACTTTCATCTTCTGAGGGAACATTAGCTTCAATTTTACAACAGGGAAAATCTACATCTTGTGAGTCCGGAGGAGGAGTCTCTGCTTCTTTCTTCTCGAAAAACACAACATCTCTACTGGTGTAGACTGCTCGTCTTATGATCCATCGATCTATACCCAAGAGTCTCTTCACTGTACCCAATGAAGACGAGTTTCGTGACTTCATGTCCAATTTCTTTTGTTCTATTTGGGTATGTGTATGCTTGCTTTGCACCCAAATACTCTGAGGTGTGTAATAGATGGTTTTCGTTTTGACCATGCTTCTTGTAGTGTTATTCCATCAAGAGCAACAGTGGGTGCTTTGTTCAAAAAATACATTGTTGTCTTTGTTGATTCTTCCCAAAATGTCTTTGCAAGTCCGAATCATCGATCATGCATCACACCATTTCCATGATAGTATGATTTCTTCTCTCAACAACACCATTTTGCTACGGTGTGTGTGGAGGAGGCATTTGTCGACGAATCCGTGAGTTTGTAGGTAGTCTCTGAACTCATCACTGGTGAATTCCCCCTCGATATGAGTAGAGAGTTCTGATGTGATGACCAGTTTCTTTCTCAACTACTACTTTGAAATTTTTGAAGGTTTCAAATGCTTCAATTTTCTTGCGAAGACAAAAATCCACATTTTTCTCGAATAGTCGTCAACACAAAGCATGAAGTATTGGAACCCGAATGACTTGGTTGCATCGGACCGTAAAGATCGGTATGAACTAGGTCAAGTTTACCATGAGCTCAAAATGTACTCCTTTGGAATGAAGCTCTGTGTTGTTTTCCTGCTAGGTAGTGAGGACACTTGTCTGTATCCTTCTGAAGAGATGGTAGCCCATGTACCATATTACGCCGGTAAAGTGTTTCGAGATATTTGAAACTAACATGACCAAATATCCAATGCCACAACTGTGCTGAGGTAGAGTTCTTAGCCACAAGTGCTTGATCATCTTTGTGAACAAAATCAAGTTGGAACATGCGTCCCACATTGGAGGCTTTTGCAATTATTTTCGAGCCTCTTGATTTATCTCGAATCAAACACGTTTTCTTATCGGATTGACTATCAAAGTCAATTTTTAGGTTGTGATCTAGGAGTTGACTGACTGAAAGAAGATTCTTAGTCAACCCAGGGACATATAGGACATCTGATAGTCTGCATTTGCATGAACCAAGGGGTAGAGAAATGTTCCCAATCCCCTTAACTATATATGAAGAATCATCTCCCAACGAAACATGATTTTTCAATGGCGTGTCCCTCATTGAAATAAACCACTCTGTGGCTAGTCATGTGTCAGAGTGGCCCCAAATCAACATACCAAACATCACTAGATGACGTGGATGGTTCACTTGATCGAGCAGTGAACAAGAAGTCTTCATTGTCTGACTGTTCTTGTTGCTCAACAATATTACCTTGTTGGTGGGGTCTTCTTTTCCAGTTCCCCTTTTTCTACCCTTGATTGTAGTTAGAATGTCCCTTGTTAGATTGTTGTGGAGGTCCAGAGTTGCTTGATGAACCTTTCTTGTAAGTATTATACCAAAAATCTTGTAGGTTATGTCCTCTTTTGTAGATTGGACATTACTTCTTTTGTTGTCTATCCCCTTGATACTGATTTTGATTTTGGGATTTTTGATAGGAATTAGGTTTTCCTTTACCTTTTCCTTTCCATTTTTGATGTGAAGACAAGTGTCTGCTCCTCTTCATCATCCTTATTGTGCATTGCTTCCTCTTATTGCAGTAGGTTTACCAGTTTGTCAAAACCAACTGTCGTATCTGACACGTTTAGTGTTGTGACAAAAATGCGGTAAGAAGAGGGGAGTTCTCTCAAAACAATGGGAATGAGAGCATCATCTGTGACCGGTTCTCCTAGGGCTAGAAGTGAAGCCCTCAATTCTGTAACTCTTCTTAAGAAAGCTTCAATTTTTTCATTCTGTTTGAACTTTAGTGTGTGTAACTGACTCTGTAAATTCAGTATAACATTCTTGTTCTTGGCCTCAGTATACTGTGCTCAATTTATCCCACACTTCTTTCATTGTTTTGGCATCTCAAATGTGGGGTTGCACATCATTGGACACTCCAAACAAGATGATGAGTTTAGCCTTCTGATCTACTTTATCAAACTGTCATTGTTGTGTTGTATCAGTAGTTGATCTGGTCAGAGTACCATTCATAGCATGCCAGATTTCTTCAAACTCAAGCTGTGTCTTGATTTTTGTCTTCCATGTAGCATAGTTCTTTCCTCTAAGTAATTGTGAATCTGAAAGAAATAATTTGGGTGCATTGGTGCCCATTTTGCAGAGATCACCGACAGGGGTTTGGCTCTTATCACTACAGGTATTAGCTCTCCCAATCTATATACCGTCAGTCCAATATACCGAACCTTTCTATATATGCACCCTTCCGATATACCCAGGGTATGTGGAAGAAGATCGCCCTTTCTATATACCCAACGGTACATGAAAGAGGCGTTAATGTACATGAAAGAATTCAATACGTGGTACCAAGACAAGTCTTAATGGGGTCATGTGATTATTGACACCGGATCAAAGAAATATCCTCATACATACGCGTAACTTCGCTATATACTTGGATAATTTCTCAGTCTGGATTTATGTCGTGCAATCATTCACATACGATGGGATGGCTCATAGTGTGTGCCTTTGTGATGTTATTACTCCCCATTGATTTAAATGGTCGATGCCCGGATGACGTTTTTACAGCTATACTAAGCATTAAGTGCAGTAGTAGTCGTGATGGCTTTACCCGTAAGCACTTCCCAGAGGCACCGTATATACCAAACGCTACAAATGAGATCTAGGATCTCGTGAGTGTTACAGAACCAATTTTTAGCTATTTTGTATTACAATTCTACCTATTTTTGAGCAGTTACAAAGTTTGCAGTTGACTATGGCAACCTACAAATTAGTACAATATGTTGAAGTATACAAATTGCATTCAAATTTTTTGAAAAATTGAATGGCAGGAAAAAAATTGTTTTGGGCCCTGGTGGCCTCCGAGCCCAAAATGACCCAAGATGCATAGAATTGCAAAAAACCAGCTGAAAATGCAATTTTTAGCTATCCCCCCTTTGGAGAAAGTTGCCTAGAATGGAAAAATAGGCTTAATAGAGCAAAAAAAAATTTACCCTAAATTAGGGATTTTCTTGCTAAAAATGTGGAAGCCTGTTTAGCTGTAACTAGCAGTTTAGAGATGATTTTTTGGCTAAATCTACCTCTAAATGTGGCGGTTTCTCCAAATATGTCGCCAAATTTCAAAAATCAAAAACTTGTGTTGGGGGTGGGGGTTGAACCCAAAACCTCCCACTCCCAAAGCTTTCCCTCTAACCGCCTTGGCCGCTTAAGCATTTGTAATGTAAAATGGACAAGATTGTATTTAAATAAGGTGCAAATCGACTCACCTTTGTAAAATGCGACTTGGCAAGCGTTGGAGGCTTGCGTGGAGCTTGTGTGGCATGAGCTTGTAGGTAGTTTTAGGGTTTCCTCGAAATGAGGATCTGAAGCGTATTATTTCTTTATCTCCTTGTTATTTGTTTGATTTTCTTTTGGCCACCGTTTGCTTTTCCTTTGGCCGTCGTTTCTTGGCTTTGTATTGTTGTTTGCAGGTGCGTAGGAGGTTGAATCTGGTTGAAAAATGTTGTTGGCTTTGTGCAGGTATGTGTGGATGTGGAGAGGACTCAGGGGTATATGCAGAGGATGCCTCAACCACTGCTTCTACCCTATGTTGTTCGTTGTTTGTTTGCAGGTGTTGTTCAAAGGACGTCTTGACCACTGTTATGTGCAGGTTTGTGATTGATCACTATGGAACACCATGATGCTTGGCTCACCCAGGTGTACAAAGCTTCTTAGATCAAAGCCAATGTGTAACTCTGTCATTCGAGAATGGCTCTATGGGAAGCTAATGCAACTCTCCAATATCCATTTGAAAAGAACAAATGCAATGAGCTCGGTTAGCACCTAGAGATCTAGTGCAACGGTAGAACTTGATCATGCGCTCATGGGAAGCACTCTGTGGGAGTTCTGCAAACAACAAATTCTTCTCCAAATTTGATAGTACATATAACTTATCTATAACTAAACAATTTAAAAACAAAACCCCGATGGGGAATTTTTTTATATTAAAATAAATGCCTACTGCAAATTTTTCCTGGTGCACCCAACACCAGTGCAAAAAAAAGTGTGTTCCAAACACCTAGAACTGAATACGAGGTTGTGGGATTGTAGGGGGTTCTAGGAAGCTACAGGAAGCAACATTGGCTCTCTGTTTGTTGTAGATTTCTTCTCCATGAATTCTCCTTCCTCTGTAACCTTCTCCAACCTTTCCAGGAGCTTCAATTCGCTCTAGTACCAAATGTAATTTCACAAAACAGGGATGGTAGCCTGTGAAATATATTAATGTGAAATCAACCATTTACACAGGAAGGAGCTACAATACTTATAGGTATTGTACAGCTGAATACAAACAAGAAACTAAGTTGCACAGTGCAACCACATTCCAAATTACATAAGCTTCCAATAACATCCGGGAAGCATAAATGAATAATTACAATTATATTGTTAAAACAATATAACCACACCCGTATGCAGACATAAATACAATTAGATGGTTATGAAGGAATATAACCATATAACATCATTATTTAATTAATAACATTAATTAAATAATTTATTATATAATGCATAATTAATTAGGATCATAATAATATTTTATCCTAATAATTTTTACCAAGTTTCATGCAGAGAAGACAAATATAAATATGGAAAATTGTGGGTTTCCTTTATTCCCTTCTAGGCTTGCACTATGGATCAACACAATTTGTAATGACAATGCTTAATATACAATGCAACTATGTTGAGTACCTTTTGAAAAAGAATATTGTAGTCGTCATTCTGCAAAGCACTGAGGTGAGAAGAAAACTCAATTCCATCCAAAAGTGAGTGATCACAGTTGTGCAATCTTGGCGTGAATCAAGCCAATCTAATTGAATGGAATATGAAGGGACCTAAGATTTCTATAACGAATGAACTAGAAATAATGCAAGCAGATCTCAAATATGAGTATTTTACTCATTGTGGATCGGATCGGCATGGGCATGATCGCATACACGAGATATTTATACACCTTCAAGATGTTTAGTTGAGTCTCCTACTTTTTGCTAATCTATGGAAAAATGGATGAATGCACCAACAATAAAGGGGAGACGTAATACATGCAGGTTAGAAAAAATAGACACCATCCTTTGGGTTATGCAACATTTGTATAAGTGACACTAGAACTGAAAAAAAAAAACAATATGCTACAATCTAATTCTCTATAATAAAAAAACTAAATTCTCATATGTTCAAGATATCAAAAATTACAATGACTCTGCCCCCTACATTAACTCATGATTTCATTGCTCTAGTATCAAATGATGGTACAATAGTGGAGTTGAACAAAATAAACACAATAATACTATATTGTATTACGCTATTACAATGGCTATTATATAGCCATGGAAGTAGGAAAAATACCTCCTACAAACCAGAATCAAATATTACGGGTATAAAAATTTAACCAACTAGACTCAATTATGTAAGCACTAACAAATATTATTCCTAACATTGTAGTATTATAGATTGAGCATCTAATTTCCGCAAGGGATTCTAAAGTATCTTCATTGAAAGAAAAAGGATCCCCTACCTCTTTCTAGACCAAATATTGGAAACAATTTAGGAGCTCTTCCAAGGATGATTGTTCAACAAGTGGAGGTGATCCAAGATTCTAGAGATGATTGTTAATGACTTCTAATATTTTAGATACATGTTCTCCACAAGACTCAAGTTCTGAGATAACATCATTTTGTAGTCACAAAATCACGCTCTTACTACTATTATTATACTACCAAGTATGTTGTTTTATATATGAATCTTACATAAGAAAATTATTCACTAGTGACACATCCCCTAGTCTTGTCGTCAAGTTAGTCAGTCATTTTCATTGAGTGTTTTTCACAATTGTCAATTACTTGCACAATTTTTTTCGTTTCTCGAAGTCTCAATTGTCATTAATTATTCGGTTATCATTTTTATTCTTTGACTAGGGCACCTAGGGAGAGATTAAGGAGCCCATGGGTGCCACTGAACCTCATTCCTAGGCACCTGGTTCTAGTCACACTTGGTTCTCATTTATTTGTTCGAGGTTGGTCTTTATAATTTTCCTTCTCATTCCCTAGGTAGTAGTTGGAACTTCAGTCATTAGAGTCGAAATTTGAGAAAGAGACCCTATATAAACACAACATACACACTATCTTAAGGGAAAACTATTTCTACTAAGGGTTAGCTATCTACATAAGGCAAGGGACTACATTTGGGAACTATTTTGCATCACACATTGCATAGGAAGGGTTGTATTCATTCTATTCCATCCACCATTTTCATCTTACATCTAGCTATTTCCCACTACTTTGGTGTCATTGGCGCTAAGGCACCCTAGGCACATCATTGCACACACAAATCACATAGAACTACATCAGGTCTGAGATGTAGTGCAACACTCAGTCATAATTCCATCCATTTGGAAGCTAAGGACAATCCAACCCATTCATTTGCATCTTTATTTTTAGGGTTTGATGCTTTTGTGTGGGGTTTTGTAGGAGATTATTCATTAGAGATCTATAAGCGACACCATTGAATCAAGTGCGACACCAACCCGGTCAAAGGAGAAGCATTATGAAGGTTTAGTGACCCTATTAGATTCAATTTCCACGTCATTTGGTAGACCAGGGTGCCCATATTCTAGAACAGGGCACCCACAGATGCCCTTGTACTCCGCCAGGCATCCCAGTCTAGCCAAATCTCTCACTTCTGTAATTTTTTGAGATTCGTCATTATATTCAATCTGTCAACACATCACTCTATCCAATCTTAGATTACTATGAGGTAAGTTATTTTCAAGTTAGTACCTTTTCCCTCCTATTTCATTTATTTCATTTCATTTAAAATATCAAATAAATTACTTAGCATTTATATTTCAGTTATTGCATTATTGTACTTCTTATATTATTACTAAAATTTTAGATTTTAGTTAATCAAATTTATCATATCAACCTATAACTCATCATGCACAACCATACAAGATACAAATTATCCGAGATAGATGTGAATACATTCTTTCTCACTAAGGAGTGAGAATCAAGACAAATCATCTTGGACACCAATGGGAGCACACTATTCTAATGTGATTTTTCTTTTTCAATCTCTTCCTCGGTCATCTTTACCTTGAAACATCGGCAAGGGAAAATTTGAACAGAGAGAAACATAATACCTTTCCTTTTTCAAGAATATTTTCCACCCATTTTTCATTGACTCTCCCTTACGTGGTGTACCCTTGAGCTCTCTTGATCACTTGAGGATCAAAACTATTGATAGGAGAGATAGCCTATGCCGAGGGAAGGGGAGCTACGTTGGGTTATATGAATGATTTTACATAGGTAGTGAGGGTTATTTTATGCTCTTCCAATTTCTCCAAAATATGCTTATTTTCTTCTTTCCTTAAGCAATCGGGCTGCAAACTCTTTGAATAAGTGCAAATCTCCCTCATGAGTGGTCTGTCCCATGGAAATTCTAGTCAGCTCATAATCATCTTGTGCCATTTTTCCCATGGGATTAATAATTTTTGGATGTTCAACTTCCATTAATTGAGATCCAAAAGCCTCAGTGAAGAAACAAGAAGTTATGTGTGCCTTCTTGGTATGCTTGGTTTTGATGTACTTTGAGATGGCCTCAAAGTTAGGTGTTGTGGCTTGTTGCACCATTCTCGACTCTCCTCCAAGAAACTCTTGTACCCATGGGAAGGTCTCAGCTAGTGTGGACACAAATTCAAGCATAGGGGAACTCTTAGGCACTTGATAAAAGCTAGCTTGCCCAAGATGAGAAGATTCATTTTCTGAGGAAGAAACACTTGGATTGTGGGGATGCTTGAGAGATTGTGATGGATCAATTTCTCCTAATTCAAGTGCTTCCATTGGGTCTTCTTTGAATTTTTCCTTCTTTTGAAACATCCTAGGGAAACTTCGGTGCAATCAATTTCCACAAAATTCCTCTTAGAAAATTTCTATGAATGAGTAGACCCCATGGCCCTTTAAGGTGCCTTGAGAGAGTAAGTGAGAGATTGATGGAGATATTAGACCACCAAATTCAGGTGAAAGAATCCCTCTTCTATTTGAACCAATATATTGACATCTAAATTAATACCATGGTTCTTTATTTTATGTCACTAGACTCTCAAATGTTCCATGGTGAGGGAAAAAGAGTAGAATATTACATTGCTTGATATTTAGGATCAAATAGGTTTGATCCATCATCCTTCATTCCTTCTACAAACTAGTCAAACTTGAAGTACCTCATCTGATCCACTATCAATCTTATGACGTCTCATTTCCTGACCTCGAAGTCATCGGTGAAATTATATCAATAGTCCTCAATTTGTGGAATATGATGCAAACCTAGTAGGAGGAAAGTCGTAGGATTATTCCTAATGTCAAAATAAGGAAAAGAGATATAGGAATAAAAATTGAAAGTTGCGAAGGAAGACTCAATGCTTTTTGTATCCGTGATACTTTTACATGCGTAGATTCCTAGAGAAATAGGAAATGATACACCTTTATTATTTACACTCTTGCACATGGTGTGAACATGGGATAACTACCTACACAACTCAATTATGATGATCTTTTCACTCGGGTAACTCGATTTCATGTGAGCTACAAGATAAAATCCTTCAACCTTGAGATAGGTGAAGGTGGGAAACTAAATGAAGTGACTTCCATACTTCTTGATAAAATCATTTTCTTGAGATGATATTCTCCATTCAAGATTGCCTTTAAGTATCCTTATGACATGTATGGTGAATGCATCATTCACCCTAGATAAGTGTGACTTATTTTCCCGATAAATGAGTTGTGGTTATTTTTCATAGGCCAATGACTTTTGCAAAACATTAGGTGCAGTGGAGAGACCTCAAAAATTCCTTTTGTATGTAAGGGCATAAACCGATAAGAAGTCATGGTGAAATTATTTGAGGTAGGCAACTCTAACGATTGTTGATGAATGTTATTGATTATGATCTACCCCGCTTAATCATTTAATCTAATTATGTGACCACCAAATGAACTGAGACATCCAATATTGGAAATGTTTTGTGTTTTATTCTCCCATCACTATATTCAATAGAATAATTGCATCCAAGTATGTTTCATGAAATTCACTTGAGAAAAATTATTAGGGATCCCAAAAGGCTTCCTTCCCTACTTAAGCTACGAACCAACCGACAAGCCTTGCAAGTATGATTTTGTTCTTGCCCAATCCTATGAGGAAAACTCTCGAGTGATGATTACCATGTTATTACAGTAGGAATTTATAGGCATTGAGAAATACCTTTTTGGTGTGAATACTATAAGAATGGAATTGTCATTTGCTTTAGGATTGGCTTGGAGTCCGGATCATAGTGGTGTGCACAAGCTATAACTTACTCAGTGGTTTGAACAAAAAAAGGATGACCGACTACTCTAAATAGCCTACTCACAAAGATATTTTCTTCCACAGGTTCATGAGGCTCACATAGAATTATTTCTTTCAAATATTCCAAGTCCATGTGTGTTACATCATTGTCACCCATATTGGGATATTCAATATTTTATGTGGAAATTAGCTCTAGACCCGAATATTTAACCTTCATGATGCTAGGAAGTAGTGAAATAGGTAGAGTATGAATGGATATGGATGATTCAACTCTAATTCCAACACTTTCTATTTTATCGAGGTCCTATTCTGGATGGTTATTTTTAGTCGGTTTATGAAATTATCACTTTTTAACATTTTTAGCTTGCATAGGAATGACAATGACACTAAAATTTTACTATTTATGAAACGTACCATTTTTAGACCGAGAAGGCTTATCAAAAATTACTATTTTTATAAGGTGGACCCCTAGGTGTCATAATGGAAGAAAACCAATCTCAAAAGTTTAGGTTTTTTTCTTGGGATCGTCTACTCTAATTTTTAGAGGTTTTCATTGGTAGACCTACGTAGATCTAAAAACAAGTGTAAGGGTAGAAAATTTATTCGGATGTTAAAAAAATCATAACACCAATGGGGATGAGCTTATACTCATTAAAAAGGCATTTTTGAGAAGAGGACGTTGTTAAAATGTTATGGAGATTAGATGTGGGGTTTAGGAGATATGAGCAACTTTCCATTTTTAGATATGAGCAACTAAGGTTTAGAGATCAACGGGCCTAATACACAAAGAACTAAGAAGATCCTAGACTAGGTGAATGATTTGATCAAAAGTGTGTTGATCAAAATGTTTAAATCTTAATTAATTTTTAGGTCAATTTAATTAGGTGTAGAATATATTAGATTTGATTATAAATATGCTATAATATAAATGCTAACTCAGATTTACATCTCGATTAGATAGAAATAAATTGCATACACCAATCAACATAGCATGAAATAAAAAGCACAAAACATGTGCATAGAATAAATAGTTGATTTCTAGAGAGATCTAAGATAGTGCAACAATAAAACTAGGATATATGAACCTGGATAACCTTTGTGACTAGGATTGTAACATACCATATAGTCTAATCCCTTCTATATGGTCATAAACCTTCTCTCGAATCAACCTCTATAACTTTATGGATTGCTCGCCTTTATGGATTCATCCATCATTTTCAAAATCTAATTATTGCATATGCAGTGAAACTCTCTGAATCAAATGAACATCACCTCAAACCCTATCCATGGATAACGATTCTGCAAAAAAATATTAAAAGGGTTGGGGAACCCTTGTGTGCTTTCTTGGCATTGGCACTACTCCAAAGATCCTCAAACTGCACGTCATTCTCCACCTAACATGTGATATCTATATAAATCAGTTATATTTGGAATTATCTTTTCACATGCTTTCTTTTAGTTGGATCTTGCTAAATCACTCAAAGAGAGGATGTTCGGATGTTTATAGACGAGATATATGCCTTCCTTGACCTAGTTTGTAGCTTCAAACCTGATGTGGGTGTTTATCTAATGATTTTAGATGTTAAATTATGATATTTAAGAAGCTTTGGATGACTTTTGCAAGTTTATGAAGTGAGTTCTATAATGTATTGCCTTACGAGTCCCGGTTAGCAAATGAGGTAGTGTTTACTTGGTGATATAATGTTTCATACATGATTTTTCTAAGAAAGGATGACCCGATGAAGTATAAGACCCAACAAAATATTTCAATTTGAAAGTGCATTTGGAAGACATATCGTTCTAAGACCATACAAAGAGGTCAAGATCGGATGGTACGATCCCAAGATTGGGAGCAGAGAATGTTTCAATGAAGTTTGGATAGTGAATTGATGTCTCTCTATTGTGTTTTTCATTATATTCTTAAGATGTACTAACATGTTATTTTTCAAGGATAAACAAGCTAAAAATGAACCTTAGAAAGTGCTAAGTAGGAATGGAAAACTTGTATTTATGATAGAAAGAGTGCATATTCAATTTAAGGTTTTTCAAAGTGTAAATTACTAAATTTGAGTGTCTAAATTCACTACTTACACTTTATGCCAAGTGGCATGAAAGGATGCACTTTGACATTGAAATATGAATTTGTTTTAAAATCTATTTGGTGGAGGAAGTTTATGAATTCCTTAATGCATGTGTCCAATATGTATATGGAGGAGAAATGCATTTGGAAGTTGAGTTCTTAAATCACCAAGTGGAATGTTTTTATTGTATTATATCATATTTGCATGTGATAAAGCACCAAGAATTAACTATTGGTTATTAAAGCACATGAAAAGTGTGTTTTTGGTTTTTAATCATCCTCAAAACATGTAATTTGGTCATTAATTCAGTTCCAAATTCTATGGTAAAGTGTTCCTCGGAGATAATGTTTAGTTCTAAAATCACTCTTGTGTTGTGATTTTGCTAGATGGAGGTTCCTAAAACATGAATAATATGTGATTCCTCATTTTTCTGCCCTATCAAACCATGATATGATTCATATGGATTTTAAGTGATTATTTTAATCATTTCAAGCCAATACTTTGCTCTTCACATAGCTTCAAGAATACTTCTCTCTCTCCCACACACTCATGAAGGAAGATTTGTTCATAACACATCTTTAATTTAAGTGAAATTTCAAACAACTAATCCTATCTTAGGAACTTCCATGTTGATTGTAATTTTTTTATTATTTTGCATTCTTTTACATTTGATTAGATCTTAGAGGGTTTTCAAGAAACCATGCACTTGAAACCATCTGAAATTTTTGTTGTCACATTTATTTGGCTTCACAACATTATAGATCATTCATATGAAGAATGTATTCATTTCTATGCAATGTAGATTCTCGAGGTAATGAAAATGGAAAAATACAAAAACATATGAATACTTGGAATGGATTTATGCAAAGTGTTTCTCAACACAGATAACAAATCATGATTCAACATTGTTTCTCTACCTCTTGAATTTTCTCGTAGATCTAATCAGTTTATAGGGTGTTTTGATTGAATGGAACCCATTTTTAATGATAAAAAAATTAATTACAAATGATCAAGATTATCTTTCCAAAATGTCATTCGTGATGGGTTTTGTTTCATGTTTTAGCCTCATAATCAACATCTACTTGAACAATCCATATGGTTTATTCAAAATCATGGCTCTTTGTCTCTCATGATGGTTTCGAGATAAAACAATGCTTAATTTCTATATTTGGATTTTACAAAGAAGATTTTATACCTATTTCTCAAAGTCTGACCAAGAAATTGATCTAATTATTAAATTGTAATTAATAATTTAAATTTTTTAATTAATTAAAATAACGTATTACAATTATTATAAATGAAATTAAGTTATTTTAACTTGATTCAATGGGAAGGTTACATTATGAATTGGTTATATAAATGATTTTTAATGTGACTATAAAAGGCTTGATCAAAATTGTAAAAAGGACTAATTATCTAGTGGCCATTTTTTTCTTTTTCTCTGAATTGGGAATAAACTACTTTAACTTTGTGTGTATCTATTTTGACTCAATTCCATGAAATATAGAATGTTACTAGGAATGAGAATCATGTTATTATGTTTATCATCTTCTAATTATGAACTTTGTTTACTATTCATGATCGAAGACATATTTTTAATGTTAATTCATTGTGTGGGATGCATTGATATGTAGATTTTGTGTTTCCTATTCATGTACGTGGAATTTTTCGATATTTACACAACTCATTAACCCTAGATAATTTGTGCTTCTGATTGACTCCTATTCCCCATGTAATTTTTTTATGTTATATCTTCCATGTGAAAGAGAGAGGTTTTAGTTTATATTTTCTTGGAGTTATCCAAGAAAACTTGTATGTTCTTATTCTATTGCAAGGTTTCTCGCTTTTCCCCCTCTTTTATATGTTTATCCTCTCTTTCTCCTTATAATTTTTGTCTCCTATATGATTTTGAGTTCAAAGCACCAGAAACCTAAATACCCCCATCATACGAGGGAAATTCCTATCTCAAACATAGAGGGATTTCACCTTAATAATAAGTTATGCTCCCTAATCACAGAGCAGATTTTATAGCACCTCCATTGGGCCATTTTTAGAAATATAAAGCGACATAATTTTTTCCCATAACCAATATAGGGGTACCTAATTTTTGAAGGTTTCCAAAAAATTCAAATTTATTCTCATCATGTAGCGAGATTAAGAAAAATAACTTCCCAACTGATACATCGTCCAAAATGTAATTTCAAGCATCAACTTGTGAGGATCCTTTGAAGGGATATTGTCATACCACCCCTAGGGTGCCCCAATTCTTAAAGTGCGGTTTGTTGAATAAAATTTTAAATTGAATCTCATATAAAGATAAACAATTTTCATAGCTATATGTTTGTCCATAAACATCATTTTGACCTTCAAATTGCGAGGATCCTCTCGTAGGGTAAAATCACATTGATTTAACTTGAAGAAAATATATAAATAGGTGGATGGATGATTATTCCTTCTACTTATTTAAAATTCATGTTAGGGTTATATAGATCATATCTTTACATTATGGTCATTTAGTGATATAATATTCTTTTTCTTATCTTACATCAACTAATATCCTATGAAACATGTTATTTTTTCTTCATGTGATGATCACATGGACCACCTTTATGTAAAAATATAATACACTCCATCCTTACGTATTTTTGATCATTTAATTTAATATTTTCTGAATTCAAATTACTATGCCTATTTTAATTATAATGGCCCTTCACTCCAATTTTTAAGATTATTCACATTACTTTATACATCACCTACTCTACTCGCATGTCTTTCCTACACATTATATGATCCACAATTGCTTATATGCCTAGATTTATCATTGCACTTTTATGCTATATGCATTTTTGCTTATATGTTGTTGTATTTCCTAGGAACTTATTTACTATATGCACTTGTTTTCTCTATGCACATGTATTCTATATTCACTTATTTTATCTATGTACTTGTATGATCTATGGGCTTGTTTTCTCATAAGCTTTAGGAAATTGAATGGTCTATACATTTGTATGCTCTATGATCCATTTTATCTATTCCATTATATGCCTATGCTCTATTTTATATATGTCATTGTATGCTCTATGTTATTACAAATATATTCTATTGTATTCTCTATACTTTATTTTCTCTATGTCATTGTATGCTCTATTCTTTATTTTCTCTATGTCATTAGACATTTGTGCATTGTTTCCTCTATGTCATTGTGTGTTATATGAACTTGTTTGTTTTATTTCATTGTATGCATTATGTAATTTTTCTTTATGCCATTATATACTCTATGCTCTACTTTCTCTATGACATGGTATGCATTATGATCTGTTTACTTTTATCCAATTGCATTTTATTTACATTATTTTCTCTATTTTATTAAATACGACATGCATTTTCTTTCTTCATGTCATTATATACTCTATGATATGTTTTCTCTATGTCATTGTATATTATATGATTTATTTTTTATATGTCATTGTATGCCATATTATCTATTTTGTTGTGCCATTTTTCTCTATGCATTGGTTGCTCACTACATTATTCTTGTCACTCATATTGTTTCTTAGACACATTGATTCATACATATATAGATATAACATATCTTTTATGACATATTGTTTGAGACACATCTTTCCTAGTCCAATTCAATATGACACACATTAATTATGGCACACATTGATTATCACATACATTTCTTCTAACACACGTTATATACGACATAAATTTTGTAGATAGTATGGTTTGTGGATACATTTTCTTTCATTACGTTATTTGGTGCATATCTATATCTATACACATTTCTCATAACACATTTGCTAATAAACATGTTCTCATAGAATATTGATTCATACAATTACTCATAATATCAGTTGATACATATTTTAGGGTTTATAAACTTCTCGTAACACATTAATTGATACATTTTTGGTTTGTAAAAATTTCTCATGGCACATTGATTAACACATACTTTATTCTCATACAAAACTAACTAAGTTACTAATAGTATTCAAGTCTTCATGTATTATTAATTATGTCTTATTTATGGTGGGTTTGTCATTTCATGTCGTAGGTCCCAATGGATCCATTAGGCATTAATTTGTATGTCTAATTTCATGCTACTCTATTATTCATTGTTATGCTCTTAGCTGTTGGTTTATCTAGATTATTGGATATGCCCACTATATACCTACCCATGAGATGACATATACAACTTGTTATATAATGATCATATCTAATGAAAATTTCCTATATCGTTATGATTAGTTTAAATTTATATATGGTTCACATCCTAGATGTTTCACTTATATAATTTATGTAACTTTATCTTAGAGACAAATGATAAATTATAACATACCTTATCTCAAATGAGGGACATTTTCTAGGCTCTTCTAGTAGTTCACATAGATCATGACCACATTACCACATGGTAGACAATGTAATGGTATTCATATAGGGTATACATAATTTTCTAGGACAAAGTATACATTTTATATTAGATTTGCATGGATTGGGATGGTACATCATTGCATGTTATAGGTTTTGTACATTACTTTTTCATGGACTCTGATAGTTTATCATTGAAAATTATAGTTTTTATATCATATTCACATCAATTTGATTTAAATTCATCTTATGATTTGAGTTATAAACATGACATTTACTCATTTAAATCAACATGAATTATTTTTATGACCAATATGATGGTGAAACAAGCTACCTAACACTCTAGATGGTGACAAAATATACCTAACATTGCATGATGAAACAAGATACCTAATAATATATGGTGACATGGTAGATGAAGACTAAGTTATTGCACTTTTGTTCATGTAATCTCTATATAATCACATTGGGGGTAATCAGGTGTAACTCTTTTATGTTTGACAAGATTTACACATTTCAGTCTTAATTTACTAATTTTATACATCGAGTTATCAATCATTAGTATACATATTTGATGTGTGATTTATAGATATCAAACTTAAGGCATGTGGGAACACTATTCATATTACACACATCACACTCCTAGGGTTGAGGAGTGAGAGGTTTGAATTTTCATATCCCTTTTAAATTTTAATCAAATAATTTCATTACTATATTGAAATGGGGTAAATTGTAGTACCCCAAAACTTGGTCCTATGACACTTGGAAACAGTCGTTTGATATTTATCCTAGCATTATCCCATTTATATATTTATTTATTAAACTTAAAGGTGTCATGTTTAATCCTGCTCTTTGAGTCCTCAAGGTCATGACTTATTCTTCAATTTATCACCTTAGGAATAAATTCACCTAATATAGAAAAAATATTTCAGATACTCAACAATCCTTATCATGTCTAATATCATATTCCATTATAAGTATGGGTGAGCTCGTTAACTTAGGACATATTTGGCCAATGAATGTTTTTGAAGGTTGATTGACTATTTGTTGCACTTGTAGCAGTCACATTTTCAATACATAAGTTGACTTAGCCATATTAGGGTTGGTTAAGTGGGAAATCATCCCCACAATTCATTTATATAAACATGCACACCCTAAACTATTAGGGGTGTCTAGGGATATCCCATATTTAAGCACTCTAAGAAGGTATTTGAGCCCAACAATGAAGTATATCTCCCTCGAGAGAACATTAGATCAAGCTATGAAAGTATGAACACATATGTCTTTTTCTTCCCTAGATCATATCTTGCACAAGAAGTAAAAACAAACATCATTTCCAAGTTTTGATGGCCGATTTTGGGATCCAAATTTATTTTCACTTTTCTATGCTCCACTCCAGCTTAGGCTTTGGAGAACCATGTGTGGATTGATCGTACTTTTGTGTATTAGTATATAGTACAACACTACTTGTGTGAGTGGTAGAACACTAAGGTTAGTCCAAAAATATGATGAATAACACTTTTTTAGGCCATTGGATATAGAAGACAAAGAGAAACTATTTGCAAGTACATAAGAGTTATCAAAACGATCCATACACATATCCCAAATCCATAAACTATCACAACAAGTTCCAAAGTAAAATCGCATGTCACATAGAAGAGGAAACATTTTTATCCCTATGACACATTGGTGGGGTGAACTTGTCCCAAGTAGATGAGCCTCTCCTTCACTCAATTCCATAATCCTAGATTTTACTGAGATAGATTTATAATACCTTGTACAACATCATTATCCATTTTTAGGTCACCGTCACCGTCACACCCCTACATCTTTTAGGACATTGATTTATTTCTAAACCCTAACCCTAATTGCTATAATCCACAATCTATAAGTTGTATTTAATCGAATTGCATCATTCACATAATCTTAAGTATACTTTATTGTTATTACTATTCTAAAAGTATAATTGCAAATAGTAGTATATCTTAATTACATTAATCCCAAATTTGATATTATAGGATGGGACACACCTGCATTCAACAAGTGGGCCCATGATAACCACTATGAAAAAGGTAATACATGTGTCATTTAATTAGTTATGAACTATATAAATTATAATTAATTTTAAAACATTTATATTTTTTTAATTGTGTATTTGTATATCCAACGATAGGATGAGGAGAAGGAAAATGGCTAGTCCTCCTCATTAGAGGATGATGAGGATAATCTTAAGGATGAATATAGGGAAAAATACAAGGACGAGGATTCCTAAATAATACATTTAAGATGTAGCTCTTTGTTGATTTGGTTTGTAATTTTGAATGGATATTTTATTACTCCATCAATATTGTAGTATTATATATTAATGTGCAACCAAAATTAAAATTTCAATCATGTTTTATTTATTTTCTTTATTATCCATGCTAATTTGATGTGGAATTTTTATCCTTTATATGTTAGAATTTCTTTTAACATTCCTATTTATGTTTTGAAATAATGTTTTCTAAATTCTAACGTAAAATGTAAGGTGTTGTTTTCTCCGACATCAACACACACACACACACACACACACACACACACACACACACACACACACACACACACACACACACACACACACACACACACACACACACACACACACACACACACACACACACACACACACACACACACACACACACACACACACACACACACACACCAAAATTGTTGGCGATAAAATTTATCGGGTGGAAAAACTTGTGGATTTCTTTCCAATGCTTTGGGAATCTAAGTCCCTCTACTTAACTGGTGCAGCTTCCATATATGCATGCACGTGAAAATGTGGATTTATGTGGTGGCCTTTCAACCAGGGATCCAACAAGGGCACTCCATTGACCCTGTGGAAAAGCTAGCAATCTCTTGCTAGGGAATACTTTTTCTGAAGGTGGGAAAGGGAGTGAGAAAAGAGGTAGGAGAACTAATGTTGCAGGTAGAAAATCATATTCCTGCACGCACTAGTTAGAAACTTCAACACATGCATTTATGAGAAGAAACAACCCTGTAAATGGCAACAAGATGAGATAAGATTGTGAACTCAAAGTTTCTAAAATCTCCTCATCAAAGAGGCTATAAAATCCTTCTTCTTGTATTGATGCTTAAACAAAAGTTGTACATAATGTGGGAATGGAAGAAATTTGATAATGGAGGAAAGTAGAATAAAATGGCTATCTCCTTTGCTTTCTCTAAGTACAATGCACTCATGAGTTTCGAGTTAATGCACCAAACTAAACACAAAAACCACGAAAAACTCGAATGAAATCGATACGATGGACTTTATCCGAAGATGTAGATTTTTAAGGAGGTTGATGTAGATAAGGCGGCGCACACGAGCAATTCGCACAATAGATCCGAGTAACTGCAAGACACCACTTCCCCATGACTTGTGCGAGAAAAAGATGGCGTTAAAAGATATTTGGGTGGGTCACTGCCCGAAAGCGGGTCAAAGCGATAAGCTTCCTCGGCGGATGTCGATCCACGTTTTCAATTAAGTAGAAGCATACATGATAAAAGATGTACATATAAGACTAGATTTTACGATTATAGTAATGAAACCGAATTTAAACAACGACAGAAAACTACGAAAAAAGCTATGAAATAAAAGAGCTTGGTTTGTGTTACACGGATGTGTCCTTTTACTATCTGCGAGATGATCGGCGTCGATTATAGTATGATCGGCGTCGGCCCGATGTGATCGGCGTCGAAAACAGATATGAAAAGGATCGGCGTCGGTCCTTTTACTCGTCTAAGATCGGGATCGGCGACGATTGAAAGTAGATCGATTGATGATCGGGGCAGTCTGAAGATTCGGAAATGGAAAGTGATGGACGAGATAGTCGGCGTCTTTGGATGTGCGAAAGTCGGTAAGATCTTTGAGCGAGTCACCGAGAGGATCGATGGATACGTGCGATGTTGATATGATAGGAAGCGAGTAATGGTGCTCCTCTCGGGGATTGATTCGGACGAGGATCCCCTCATTTGATACACTTGATGCTAAAAGATCTCTCTTTCTTACAACCTGTGTCTCTTTCGCGATCTGTCTCTTTGTCTCTCTCTCTGTTCGTGCGCGTCTTTTTCGTCGTGTGTGTTTTTCGGTCCCTAGAACTGAGTTCTGGACTTGTATTTATAATCGGCGCCGCTCTAAAAATCGGCGCCGACCGTATAGGTCGGCGCCGATCGCGGGACAGACTCCCGAGATGGCAAAATGATTGATTTCTAGAAAGATGAGAATTACCCCAAATACGGGAAATATCCCGCTTGGGGAAAAGGAAAAATAGGGGTGATACATAGATAGAATAAATTTGGGGTAGATAAGTGATTAGGATACATGGGAAGAGGTGTAATTAAATATTTAATATTTAATTACTCACGGGTAAGATACAATGGGGTGAATTAAACTTAGGATAGATGTTTAAATCACAAATCGGATAATATCCCAAGGGGATAGTGGTGACATAAACGTGCCCCAGGTTACCTAAGCAGGTAAGCGAATGTGAGGGACACTAAATTGAGTAACCAATTTTAAGTGTCTACATTTTGCCCCTTTTTGTCAAGTAACTTGCGATAAGCAAGGTTATGAGACAAAAACAAAGAGATGGAAGAAGGGAAGAATGAGTGATGATGTGATCCCCCTCAAACTAGGGATGGGATGGGTGATAGAACAGACGATCCCAAGTTTGAAAGAGGTAGATGAAAATGCAGGATGCCCGGTCGGATGTGCAGGTAGATCGATCATTGATGACGCCATAAAAATAAATAAAAGGCGTGACCTAAGGAACTCACATTGGTAGGAAAAACTAGACGGTCTCGTCATGAGACGACGTTAGTGCCTACAGACCCACTTAACTCTAAGTTGCCAAAAAGTCGGCACGAGTGTCCCATGAAAGAGTGAACAAACAAAGCGAAATAGATTAGTGATATCGAAAAGATGTCCGAAAGGCAATATTGTCCCACAAAGACACAAAACCGAAATGATCGAGATATCGAAAATGAGCCAAGCATCAATCAACGTGGCGATGGATAAATAAGAAGCATCAACACATGGCAAAGAGACATGGAAAATCGGCGGCGATCACGGTGTCGGCGACGACCAAGATAAACGGCGTCGATCAAAAAAATCGGCGCCGACCAATCGTAGCGCATATAAATATGCGAACGGAAAATGTAAACGATTTATTTTCATCGTGACGATTGATTCAGAGAGAGTCAGAATTTAGATTTGAGCACCATGGAAGCCTCTGGGAGCGGTCAGAAGCGCAGGAGGACACGACCTGGGGTAAGTGGTTCTTCTTGAACCCGTTGAACTTAGTTTTTTTTTTTTTTGTTTGATTTTTTTTTTTTTTTGTGGGGGCAATGGTCCAATTTATGCCCAGACAGTCAATCGGCGTCGATTGGTATAATCGGCGTCGATTGGTGTTTGAGCGGCGTCGATTGGTATGAATCGGCGTCGACTAGAAATAAACGACGCCGATTTTATTAAATCGACGCCGATTGGAATAGATAAGATTTTTGTTGTTGTTTTGGATGTTGTGAGTTGGGACTAATATTGCTCTTGATGTCGTGGAGTGCAGGCACGAGAGGCTCTACACATGAGGGATGCTATTCCCGAGTTACTGGAGACTATTCTCCCGGATGTGACCGATGCAGATTGGCGGCATCTAGAGTTAGCCGGGCTCGGGGGCTTTAGATACTACAGACGAGTGCCGCGGGATGTGGAGCTGATGCGGGCACTAGTGCGACGGTGGGACAGCCACACGTGCACTTTTTGGTTTAGGACGGGTGAGATGACCATCACCCATGAGGACATATACAGGATTCTGAGATTGCCGATCACTGGGGACCCTATCGAGATTACCCCACGAGAGCAGCAGCAGAGGGCCCTAGGTCGATTATATAGAGACAGGGCAGATGACTCAGAGATAGTGTCCGGGGCAGTGAGGATAGCCTCACAGTACAGACAGGATAGTCCCCGGAGCAGACGGATAGTGCTGATTCAGATGGCTATATCCTACTTTGCTCTTCCAGATTCAGGAGGTGGGAGATTCCCACTGTTGTTATTAGACTGTGTTTGCGACATTACTGCAGATTCGAGCGAGTGTTTGCTTTTCTTTGATGCCACGATAGCTCAGATATACCATGAGCTATGGATGTACACCACAGGCCGGAGGACAGGTATAGATGTCAGTTTTGTGCTCCATTCCTGGGCCTATGAGCATATAGCGGTGATCGAGCCATCAGGCTTCCTTGGATGCAGCGGCGATGGGAGAGTGTTGATTATGGATTCCGGCGATGGCGGGCTGACATGGCCGTTGGGGATACAGGGAGATCGGCCGATTGGTACAGCGAGCGTTTGAGGCGCCGACACGGATCGAGTCATTTGGAGCCATATCGGGCATTTCCGACATGGGCTGGTCAGGATGCTCACTTGGTGGCATTGAGGCGGAGCAGGGTGGTTAGGGGCCGCAGGCCTGATATGTGGGAGCGAGTCCCGTTTATGCGGGTATTGAGACAGTTCGGCCTAGTGCAGACAGTGCCGACCACCTACACGCCTTATAGGCGAGATAGCAGGGAGACTGATCTGCCGATTTTGATCCCGGCAGATCCATTGAGAGAGGCCCCACCCTCTACAGACAGCGATGATGATGCAGGGGTAGATGAGGGTTATGCAGCATGGTATGATACAGAGCTTCCACGACATCTCCCGGCATCTATAGATGCTGAAGCGAGGATGACATGCATAGCTGCGATCTTTGGATAGGCTGGAGGAGAGAGCATGCCACCACGACACGACACATCGAGTAGCTCTTGAGGAGATCGGGGCTCGAGAGAGGAGAGGATGCCCTAATTTTGGAGAGAGACACCGCTCGCCAGGAGCGAGATATAGCGATCCAGCAGAGGGATCGCTACCTTCGACATAGGGAGGCCCTCAGGGCCAAATATGGGGAGACAGGTGCCATGTCGGAGTCTGGTACGCAGGGTACGACCCTAGGAGGAGCACCACCGGCGCGGCGCGCGCCCAGCCACGGCACCAGGCGGCACCATTACGAGCACCTGGTACTGTGAGCTTGAGCACATATCAGTCTCTCCTTGCTGAGGTGAGATACTATGAGGATGCCTTAGCGCAGCATGCCCCAGATGTGCCTCGGTGCAGGCGAGAGGAGAGCAGCGGCGGCAGGCTACGGCGGCGGG
The DNA here is from genome assembly GCA_018340775.1 of Taxus wallichiana var. yunnanensis. Lineage (NCBI taxonomy): Eukaryota > Viridiplantae > Streptophyta > Pinopsida > Cupressales > Taxaceae > Taxus > Taxus wallichiana. The sequence continues at coordinate 21,906,534 of CM031235.1, read as the reverse complement.
GCCTCGGGCGGAGGAGCAGGAGAGATCGAGGTGGGCAGAGACCTCCAGCAGCAGGTGCATCTAGCTCGATAGGCGGCGGTCAGGAGAGACAGCCTGGTCCAGAGGAGGGTGGAGGAGATAGTGTCCTCCATGCATCGGACTTTACCATATAGGGATTGATGTATTTTGTATCTGTATAGTGATGTAGCCTCGATTGGAAGGCATTGTATAGATGGCTTGATTGAAAGCCACCCATTTTTGTTGTACAGACACACATGTATATATAGATTCATCATTTTATTTGTCATATAATTGATCTCATGCGTTTGATTTTGATATACATGGATAGATGTAGCATAATTGTGATGGATCTAAATATAGACTGATAGATGATGAATAGATGTGATTGGATAGATATAGGCGATAAATAGATGTGATTTGATGGATATAGAGGGATATAATTTTGATGTGATTTGATGGATATATATGATGGATATAATTTTGATGAAAATAGAGATAGATAGATGTAATGTAACTTGGATGTAGATATGTTTGATGGATAGATAGATAGATGTGATTGATGTATGGATTTTATTTTGATGAAAAATGGATATAGATAGATGTAGTGTAACTTGGATGCACCAGTTTTTAGATATTTTGATGGATAGATAGATAGATGTGATTGATGTACTCGGCATGGTTGAGATGTTAATTTAATTTTGATGAAAATAGATAGCCAGAAATAGATGTGTTGATAATAGATGCTTTGATAGATAAGATGAAATTAGATAGAAGATAAATTTTGATTGAATTAACATGTGAAATGTCAATTTGACTAGATGAAAAACAAAGAATAATGGGGAATACTCTTTGCGAGAGCCAAGGAGGTAATGAAAATGACCTTGACTAGGAATAAAGAAAATATACCGGATAAGAAAGAAAATGATAAGTTGGACTCCCAACGACCATAGATAGAATCTGGATAGGAAATCACAATATCATGCATGTAAGGCCCTATATGAGGTTAAAATAAACCTGACACTAACTAGCCGCAAAACAGATCTAGGAGGGAAACGAAAGGAGCAGTAAGTAAGTATCTTGTCGGAATTTACAAGGGACAAAATACATGTCCATAGTGGGAAAATAGGATTCTCCATATGATCTACAAAAGGTCTTAAATCTCAGCTTCATGATTTTGGCAGAAAAGCAAACTGATCAATGCGGGAAGTTTGCTTGATATGGAAAGACTGATCAATACGGGAAGTCTTTCAGTGATGCTAAAAAGTGTATAAACTGACTGAAAGGCTGATTAATTGCAAGAAGCCTTGAATATATCTTTGAAAAGCAGTCCGTCCTTGAGGAGCGATGCATATTTTGAATTTCAATGATAGCCATCCTTCGAGGGTATGGTCTATATTTTTTTCTTTTTGATTCATTTGATAATGTAGGGATAGCTGTCCTTCAAGGGATCAGTCTATCTTTTTGGATAGCATCTCTTCTCTTTTTTTTTTTTTTTTTTTTTTTTTTGAAAATCTTTTTGGAAGAAGCTGAGTTTAGACCTAGATAGATCAGATGGAGGGGAAGAGAACATAGAAGAACATGCACTCATGCCCCGAGTAGATCCGATTAAGATAAGCACTTGGGACAGATGAAGTGGTGATTAAGGTATTCCTACCATGAGGAGGAACATATCCAAAAGAAACATGCAATGAGTAGAGCCGCGATACTCATATTTTAAGGTAAAAGAGGCAATAGGCGGAGAACCACATAGTTTCGAATCACCATGAAAGTATATGACTGGTTGTTTAGATGGATGAAAGATCTGTGTTGCGACTAGACTTGTGTAAGATAGATTTTAACAATAGAAGGGCCGTAGATGCAAGGCATTAAGAGGTTCCGCTTCAGGTATACCATCCATGGAAGATAAACGATAAGCCCCAGACCCATATTTATGAGTGATAATGTATGGGCCCATCCAGTTGGGAGCAAACTTACCACGTTGACTTCTTTCGAGTGTAGTGACATTTTGATTTTCTTTAAGAACAAGATCCCCAATTTTGAAGTCACGGTGCTGCAAGTGCTTGTTATAAGCACGTTTGACACGCTTCGAGATAGACTTGATGATGTTCAAGAGCGTTGAGATGCCGCTCATCTAATAATTCAAGTTGTGCTAGATGATTTTGACGATAGTCCTCATCGGAGACAAATTCTCTAAGAGAAACACGGAGAGATGGGATTTGGACTTCCAAAGGAAGAACAACCTCAGACCCATAGATGAGAGAGAAGGGAGTAGCACCAGTAGGAGTACGAATGCTAGTCCGATAAGCCCAGAGAGCAAAAGGGATATGTAAATGCCAATCCCTACCAGCTCGACTAGTTACCTTTGCGAGGATATTACGCAAAGTTTTATTGGAAGCTTGGCTGACCATTAGCTTGAGGATAGTATGGAGAAGAAAAACTGAGTTTGATATTGAAAGCGTTGCAGAGGTTCTGCAAATCAACGTTCTTGAAAGACTTACCATTATCGTGATGAGCTTGTGTGGACATGGCGACAAATGATGTGTTGATAGACGAAATCAACTATGGGTTTAGCCTTTGTTGAAGAAAGAGGGATAGCCTCCACCCACTTAGTAAAGTACTCGGTGGCAGTAATGATAGAATGATGGCGTTGTGAAGAACGGGGATTGATGAGACCAATAAGATCAAGACCCCATTGCGAAAAAGGCCACAAATCCGCCGTAGGTTGCAAAGCTTGACTAGGGATGTGTGTAAGATTGGAATGTTGTTGACACTTGATACATTTCTTAGTGTATTCACAACAATCTTGATTAAGAGAAGGCCAATAATATCCCAAACGTAAGATGCGTTTAGCCACAGCCAAGCCACTAAAATGTCCACCACAGATACCGTCATGGACCTCCTGGATGGCTTTAGATGATTCATGGGTTTTGAGGCACCGAAGCAAAATACCATCAAAGCCGCGTTTGTAAAGAATCCCGCCTAGAATAGTATAGCGATTAGCGCGTTGGATAAAAGATCTTCTACCATTGGAAGTCAGATCTGGAGGAAGCACCGAATGAGATAGATAATCAACAATTTGTTGATACCACTCATCCTGAGTATGGGTTGTGACAGCATGGATTGAAGTTAGTTGCCTAAGATGAGATGGTTGATCTAATCGTTGTACAGCCACATAAAGTCGCGAGTCTTCGGTAAAAGGTGGGATAAGTGAGGCTAACGAAGCCATTGTATCTGCGAATCGATTTGCAGTGCGAGGAATAGCTTGGATAGTGAATTTATCGAAAGATTGGAGTTGAGCAAGAATGATATCACGATATTTTTGAAGGATATCATTCTTGCATTGATAGACACCCGTGACTTGATTAACGATGAGTTCAGAATCACCAAAGATGTCAATATGGCCGGCGCGAGATTAATGGCATTTTGGAGACCTAAGACAAAGAGCTTCGTATTCAGCCATATTATTGGTACACTCAAAGTTCAATTTGTGTGCGACTGGGATAGGCGTACCCCAAGGAGGAATCATCACGAAACCCGCACCTCCCCCTTGCTGGCATTTGGATCCATCAAAGAAGAGCTTTACTTTAAATGGAGATAGACCAAAATCAATTTGTTGGATATATTCATCGGGGAATTGAGCAAGGGGGTCTTGAGTGTCCGGAAGAGGAGCATCAGCTAATTGATCTGCAATAACCTGACCCTTGATAGACTTTTGCGGGATAAACTCGAGGTCAAATTCTGTCATAAGCATGAGCCAACGAGTGATACGATCATTGTGATAAGGCTTTGCATGAATTGTCTTGAGTGGATTGACACTTGTGACAATATAAGTTTTGTGATTAAGGAGGTAATGACGAAGCTTAGAAGTTGCGAAGAAGAGAGCACAACATAGCTTTTCAGCTTGAATGACGTGTTTCATACTCATGGAGGTGCGGCTGATGTAATAGACAGCTTGTTCTTTACATGAAGTGTCCGTGCGAAATCATGGCTCCCAGAGCATGGTCAGTCACAGAGATATAAAGATAGAAAGGCTCCCCCTCGCGTGGAGGTGTAAGCACAGGTGGAGAAAGAAGATAAGCTTTGAGATCATCAAAGGCCTTTTGGCAATGTTCATCCCATTCAAAATGAACATTCTTACGGAGGAGATGGTGAAAAGGCTGACAACGGTCCGACAATTGTGAGATAAAACGACGCACTGATTGAAGACGTCCTTGGAGACTGCGGAGTTGCTTTAAGTTAGAAGGGGGAGGCATCTCAAGGATAGCTTTTATTTTTGCGGGGTCCACTTCAATACCCCTGATGGAAATGATAAAACCTAAAAGTTTACCAGTGAGAACGCCAAACACGCACTTAGATGGATTTAGACGAAGACAAAAGCGGATAAGCCTCTCGAAAGAGAGGTGCGAGGATGAAAAGATGATCTGGCGACGCGTTTGGACTTACAGGAGATCGTCAGCGTAATCTTCCACGGTTTTGTGTAAGAGATCATGGAAGATGTAGGTCATTGCTCGGCGATAGGTTGCTCTGCGTTCTTAAGACCGAAAGGCATGGCGCGATAACAAAGGTCCCCGAGGAGTTATGAAAGAAGTCTTATGTTGGTCTTACAGTGCGATGAGAATTTGATTATATCCGGAAAACCATCCATAAGAAAAGCATCTCATGACCCTTGATTAAATCCACGAGTTGGTCGATATTAGGTAGAGGAAAATCATCTTTTGGACAAGCGAGATTAAGATCCGGAAGTCGGTACAAATTCAATTTTCCCGGTAGCTTTGAATTCTTGGTACTACATTGAAACCCATTGTGGATAATCGATGGGTTGGATGAAGTTAGCCGAGAAGCAAGCGTTGTAACTCTTCTTTAACAAGAAGGGCTACTCTAGGGTGCATTTTACGTAATTTTTGTTTAAGCGGCTTGATGTTGGGAAGAGTAACGATATTGTGGACCACAATATCGGGATCGAAATCGGCATATCCTCATATGACCAAGCAAAGGCTTGAGCGATGGTTGGAAAGAAAAGTGGTAAAATCTCCTAACTCCTGTGGATTAAGGGATTGGCCGACCTTAATGATGCGAGGTCTTGAAGTCCCTATATTAAGGTCGGCGGTGGTGGCTTCGTTGAGAAGCGTAGACGTGTCAGAAGGAATAGTCTTGGGAAGATATGAATCCTCTGCCCCCAGATAGGTGAGGACAGAATCATCATCCGCACAATGGATAGTGTTGATAGTAGGAGAGTCATCTCCAACTATTTCAGGGAAGATTAACGGTATGGAAGCGGACCGGTTGTTAGTCTTATATAGGCTAGCGGCCTAAGAAATGGTATTGATCAAAAAAAAAAAAAAAAGTTAGGTGGGATGGAAATGTCATCGTCCACATCGAGTGATGCTTCTGACTTAGCGGGAGAAGATGGTTCCTCAATAGGAAGAGGCTCATCGAGAATAGTGACGGTGGCTTTTGAAAGAGGTTTAAATCCTAAACCAAATTTTTGATGTGGCATGAGAGTAGGAATGGATGTGAGGTCATGCACACCTTGCTCATATTTTCCTAGACCAAAACCCTTCCACGCGCATCGATATAGATAAGTTTTTGCAAACGTGGGATTTTGTAGATAATCGAACCCTGTTAAGTAAGGTTTGGTCTAGGAGGAGAATCAGGGCGATAATGAGGCGTATCAAGACCACCATAGATGAAATTAGTCATTGATTGGGCGAGACCAATGGTGACGATGCGGCCAGAGACTGGTTGATATTCGGGTTGTTTGTCAGGTCTACCATACTCACTAGGATTGAGATGGGCGTCGAAAGAAAAGAGAGAAGCTCTCCCGGTGAGAAACGCTGCAATGTCTCTTCTAGATTTTGTAAATCCGGTAGTTTGGTTGCGGTATGGAAGAAGATGAGGCCCGTCGTCGAGAAGAAGTATTTTCCTTTAGAGGCGAGACCTTGTGGTCATGTCGCGTTGTGCGGAAGGAAAAGGATCTCTGGATGAGTATATATTTTGCCCTCATATTGATATTTTAAGCATCGATGGAGGGTGGATGGGACCTGATGCATTGCGCGAATCCGGGAGCGTCAGGATCATATTATAGTGGAATTTTCCTTGACAATGTAGAAGAGTTCATGAAGCGACTTCTTACCTACTCGAATGGGTAAGACCACGAGTTCTAAAGTAGCTTGCTAGCGATCGTTAAATGATCGAAGGGCGAAAGGCGGGGGTGACACTACGTTCTTTGGTAACTTAAGTTGCTCAAATGTGTGCGAGGAGATGACGTTGAGTGCAGCTCCACTGTCGATCATAACGCGTTTTAATGTGTGTTGTCGATTTGGTGTGATAAAGAGGAGCCTCGAATCCTCGAAGAAAGAGGAGGAATTTCCGAATCTTCAAAAGAAATGGCGGTTGATGGTCTATTCAATCAACAACCAACTCGAAGAGTGGGCTCATCTGAATTCACTGCGATGCGCCTTGATTATCAATCGAGCACTGGCGATGTTGTGGAAGAGGATTGGATGAGGTCAAAAAGAGACATTTTGGCCGGAGCACAGTGAGTTGTTTCATAACACTCTCCTCAACTGACACGGGAATTTGAGCCCGAGGTGCAGCACGAATAGAGACCTTAGGTCGTGGGGCTAATGAGGAAGGAGGAACTCCTTCGGGGGCTGCAGAAATGACAACCCGTGGTCGAGATGTTGTAGATGAAGATGGATTATCATAGTGTTGGGTTCTAGTGGCGATATGGATTGTGTCAATTTGAGAAGGTGGAAGATCAGTTGGAGTGGAATCACTAGAGGTCTGAGTGGATCGTTGGGGCTCAGATGGGGCTAAGATGACAGGAGATACTTGTTCCTCCTCCTCCAGCAAAAGATCACTTTCTTCCAAAAGGTTGTTGACAACAGCTTGAAGAGCTTTACATCCCTCAGTATCATGACCCGGGGTACGGTGGTAAGCGCAAATTAGATCAGAGTTAAACCAGGTAGGTTTAACTCCTTTAGGGTTATAGGGTTTAATCGGAGGAAGGGATATGGATGAAGATTGGATAAGTTGGCGAAGGATTTCGGTGTAGAACCCGGTAGATGAAGATGAGGATAGAGGTGATGAAGGTGCCTCTTTTGCCTTAACAGACTGCCGAGGCAAAAGAACCTGCATGTTAGGTTTGACAGTCTTTTTAGGGATCATCTTATTCTTTTGGACACTTGGAGGAGCAGTCTTGGGCACTTGAGATGGAAGTAAGTGAGACATGATTGATTTTGGTGGAGGAGGAGCCCCTAAAATAGATTTTGAAGATGATGGAGATGTGACAAGTGTTGTGGTCTTCAAAGATAAAGGAGGTTGCTTGGTCGAATTTACTGATGATTTAGATAATGTCGATTTAGATGAGGAAGAAGCTCCCAAAGTAGGTGTAATCGGAGGGACATAGGGCGCCCTGGCTTTTGGTAATGAAGATGATGATCCTGATAGAAGAGGTGGCGTCTTGTTAGTAGGTAAATCCACTTTTCGGGGTGTTGGTGAAGAATGTGTTGTAGAAGAAGATGATGGTTTTGATAAGTGTGTAGAAGAAGACGCCTTCTCAGCGGATAAATCCAATCTTTTATGGGGCGTAGAGAGAGATTTTTGTGGGAAAGCACCAGGTCTTGATGGTTGAAATATGGGCTTTCCTTTTTCAGGGATGGTGACAACTTCAACGGCATAAGGTGATTGTAACCTTTTCGGAGGAAGCAAGTGGGGAGAGTGCTTGATGGCGCAATGTTAGATTTTGGTTGTCTCGGTTTAAGTTCGGGAACCGAGCGTATAGGTGTTAGTGCTACTTCTTTTGATTTTCCTTTAATGGGCGAAGCAGCACTAGTGGTGGAAGAAGTGAGTGATGAAGAAGTAGTTCTTTGCGAAGGGACTACTTCTGGTGCAGTAATTATGGGTGGAACTACTGTTGGAAAAGAGACAGGAAGAGTCAAAATCGAAGATGCTTCCGTCGGAGTTGCACAATTATAGAATACGTTCACGGGGGCATAGTTGCAGCGAGAATGGGAGCAGCAGAAGTAGATGTATCTGTAGTGGAAACTCGAAGGGATGTAATTGCCTCGAGCATTGAAAGAATGTTCGATGATGAGACAGATGAGGATGACACTGTCTCGGGTATGGATGGAAGGTTAGACAAAGGAGTGGAGAGAGATGAACCCGTATCTAGCAATGTAGGAATATTCAAAGACGGGCTATCGGAAGATGGTGGAATTTCAGTGATTGGCGAAGTGGAAGGAGGTTCTGATTCGGTTGATGTGTTCGCAGATGGCTTGGTTTCAGAAGAAGATTCTTCAGTAGAGATGAAGTTGATAGTATGAGTGTTTGGTTTTTGAGACTCTGAAGCATTATGGTTCGGGGAATGATTAGGAAAAGGTTGTTTAAAAACATCCATTGCCTGATTTGGGGGAGCATTTGGGTTATCCAGAATGAGCTCGCCTTTATCGATAATTTACGGACAAGATTTTTGAAAGTCGACATCGTTCGATGTCATGACCTTTGGTTATGATAATGGCAATCATTTTCTCTATACCAGAATGGACGTTCTTGGCTTTCATCGATATTCCTAATAGGGGGAAGTTCGATCATGCGAACTTCCAACATTTTCTCTAAGATAGAGGCATATGATTCCCCCAATGGAGCGAAGGATCGAGATGATGAAGTCCCTTTTCGAGAAGATGAGGAGTCTCTTCGTGGTGTTTGATTAGAAGTAGTATCGGCTCGTGATGTTTTTAATACGATGGCATTGGTGGATCCCTGATTCTTGTCTTTAGAAGGGGAAGAATTTGGTTTGGTAAACCGAGAAAAATCGGGTTTAGATTTAGAGCGAAGTTTTAGCTTCCCTTGTTCAATGGCGCGAGATTCAAGTTTGCGTGCCATTGTAAAAAACTTCTTGAAAGGTATGAAAAGTTTGGATCCTTAAAGTGGAAGAAATGTGATTAGCACAAGATCGAGTAAACAACTTGATTTGTTGGGATTGAGGAAGGGAGAAAGACAATTGGTTGATTATCCCTCTCCAACGAGCGACAAAAATCTGCAATAGACTCATCATCGAATTGTGAATGTTATAAAGATCATAATCGAGATCTTATGCGCGATATTTATTGAAAAGTTTTCAACAAACATCTGGGCCAATTGAGAGAAAGAAAACAAGGAATGTTGAGGAATGTTATTGTACCGGTCTAAAGCGGGACTGCTTTAGAGACATAGGAAAGGTACGGAGCATAAGCTCCCGATCTGGACTATGAGGTAGCAAGCATGTTTGAATGCTCGCAAATGTTGTTGAGGGTCCTCTCGACTATGAAACTTTGAAAATTTAGGAAGTTCCCATTGGGGAGGATAAGGCTTAAAAGCCACTGAGGGGTGAATGGGTTCATTACACACTTCTTCAAAGGAGTATGAAGGACGAGCCCCTTTTGTGGAGGCTTCCAAGTCTGCGATTTTCTTGAAGAGAATTTGAACCACGTCAGATTGAGGAGGAGGCACACTGGCATGTCCTACATAAGAAGCAAATGGTGGATGTTGTTGAGGTGTCAATGGGGGATTCATCTGTTGATTGATAGGATGATAAGAGGAGTAACCAGGGGTTCTGGGTGACACTTGGTGGGGTATTTGTTGTGAAGTAGCTTGTGTATAGGCGGGCTGTGAGATAATAAGTGGTTGAGAAAATGAAGGTTGGATGACGGGTGGAGCCTGTGATTGGTGGACTCCTATGCTTGTTGATTGAATCGGGACAGATTGAGGAACATGAGTGCCGATTTGATTGGACATATTGGGAACAAGACACGAAAGGGCCTTCTGCTTGCCGGATTAGGCATTAAGGTGCTTGATCTTTAAAGGATGGGTGAAGGTCACTTTATTCTTTGGAATATTGGAAGAAAGACCCACTTTAGAGGGCGAGAAGCGAGGAACCAGCGACTATTCGGAGGGTTTGGCTCATAAAGGGTATTGACCTTGGGATCTGATGGAGGCATAGATGAATTAACAGCAATATGCGGGTGCGCAGACGCATTCATTATAGCCGGGGCAGAGGACCTCTCAGAAGTAGGTTGTGGAATATTCGAGGTAACTGCGGTGTTAGGAATAGGTAAGACTATTTGAGAACTAGTCGATATGGTTGGTGGAAGAGAAAAAAGGAGGCACGGGGCACCGCCCTTCTCCGTGACTCGAGAGCGAAGAGAGATGATGCAAACTGTTCTCAAAGGCACAGGATGGTTCACGAGAATAATCGTACACTTCTTTGGATTGGTGGTCCTTGATCGAGATATTTGAATAGACTTGTGTACTAGGTAGTCCATAAGGGCTACGGATTGCGATCGAGAATGCACAAATTCGGGATCCCGCGAGGAACATACTCGAGTCGAAGTAGATGATATTTAAAGGACTAGGGAAGGCTGGACGTGATGGGGTTGCTTTGGCTTGAAAGAAAGGATTATATGACCGGATGGGAACCAACTAGCGGCGGTCCCGAGGAAGATTTGGGGTGCGAAACATCCACACTAGTGGTAATCTCGGAAGAAGAAGGAGGCGGTTGAGCCATTCTTCTAGATTGTAACAGTGATGACCGTCATAAACACGCGAAAAAAGAAAATTGACCTAACTAATGCACTGAGACAATTCAAGCAGCGCAGATGATTATCTCCTTTAAGTTTTGATGCTTTTAAGAAAGAAAATATTAGGGAAGGCTTTTTAGAAGCAGGAACTACTCGAGATAGCCAAACTAAGGATGGTTTGGGAATGTTTGGTGAGGAGTCGAAGGCACTTGATAAAAGACAGTGCGTGGCTTGATATAGGGGCCTACCCCGCACTTCACACACCATTGCGATAAGGGAGTCGGGTGCTTTGCCAATATATACGAGAACTTCCGTGAATTTATGCGCGGCACGAGTACGCGTAGGCTCTTCCTCTTGGATATCACTTCCAAGTAGGCGAGGCCAGGGAAGGAGTTTTTGTTTAAATGCTTTATACCTAGTGATTTTGGCTTTGTGTGCAAGGGTGAAAAATAAAAATCAAATAGTGTCACTACCGATTTTGATCAATTTTCCAGCCTAATTAAAACTAGATGAGAAACATACAGCAGCAATGACAAAGAAAAGTTCTTTTTAAGCACTTAAAAATGAAGTGTTTGATTTCGATGAAGACAAGTCAAACAGATTCTTTCCCAAATGCGATTAAATTCTTTTAAGCACCAAAAATTGAAATGTTTGAATGTGATAGACAACAAACAAAGAAATCCTAAAAAGGAGAAAACACCGTAAAAGAGAAATACCTGTAGATTTAGCTCTCCAGGTGTGTGGACTTCAAAAGCGCGTTGTTGAGCTCTTCCCCTCGAACAATCCCGAACAAGCAAAGTGCTCCTTGAAAAAGAGGTTAAGCAAACACCAAACAAAATCCAGAAAGATATATCCGGATAATGGTGAGACGAAAAATTTCTATTTCAAGGAAATAGAAAAATTTCAAGATAACGATTTCACATAAAAAGCAAGATTGAAACGATGAAAAGAAATGCTCAAGCAGAACTGATAGAAATCAGTGAAGAAAAAGAACAAAGCTCAAAACTAGAAAAGAAATGAACTTACCAATAAGGGACTTTGGTTGGGTCCCACCGGGCGTGCCAGAATGTAGATCAAGGATTTCGCGCTTGTTACCTGTCCAAGTTAATGCACCAAACTAAACACAAAAACCCTGAAAAACTCCAATGAAATCGATACCTGATGGACAAGATCCGAAGATGTAGACGGATAAGGAGGTTGATGTAGATAAGACGGGCGCACACGAGCAATTCGCACAATAGATCCGAGTAACCTGCAAGACACCAATGCTTGACAGAAAAAGATGGCGTTAAAAGATATTTGGGTGGACTGCCCGAGAAGCGGGTCCGGGAAGCGATAAGCTTCCTCGGCGGATGTCAATCCACGTTTTCAATTAAGTAAGAAGCATACATGATAAAAGATGTACATATAAGACTAGATTTTCTGATTATAGTAATGAAACCGAATTTAAACAACAGACAGAAAGCTACAGAAAACAGGAAACTATGAAATAAAGCTGGATTTGTGTTACCTGTGTCCTTTTACCTGTCTGCAGGATGATCGGCGTCGATTATAAGGATCGGCGTCGGCCCGATGTGATCGGCGTCGACTATGAAGAATCGGCGTCGTCCTGTATAAGATCGGCGTCGGCCCGAAAGTAGATCGATTGATCGAGGGCAGTCTGCGAAGATTGTCGAAATTGGAAAGTGATGGACGAGATAGTCGGCGTCTGCTTGGATGTGCGAAAGTCGGTAAGATCTTTGGAGCAACGAGTCACGGAGGATCGATGGATACGTGTGATGTTGATGTGATAGGAGCGAGTAATAGGTGCTCCTCTCAGGGATTGATTCGGACAGGATCTGCCCTCATTCGATACACTTGATGCTAAAAGATTTCTCTTTCTTACAACCTGTGTCTCTTTCGCGATCTGTCTCTTTGTCTCTCTCTGTTCGTGCGCGTCCTTTTTCGTCGTGTGTGTTTTTCGGTCCCTAGAACTGAGTTCTGGACTTGTATTTATAATCGGCGCCGCTCTAGAAAATCGGCGCCCGGCCAGTATAGGTCGGCGCCGATCGCGGGACAGACTCCCGAGATGGCCAAAATGATTGATTTCTAGAAAGATGAGAATTACCCCAAATACGGGAAATATCCCGCTTGGGAAAAGGAAAAATAGGGGTGATACATAGATAGAATAAATTTGGGGTAGATAAGTGATTAGGATACATGGGAAGAGGTGTAATTAAATAATTTAATATTTAATTACTCACGGAGGGGAAGATAAACTGATAGGGGTGAATTAAACTTACAGTGCAAGTGTGAAAATGAGGAATACGGTTTGATATCTAGATCAGAAAATGGGAAAATTTATCAAAAAGGACCCTTATTTCGTGATCATTCAGAAAAAATGAAAAAAACTCCACCATTTATTTTCTGGGGAAATAAACATATCCAACAATTTGAAAATTTCATTAAAATGAGGAGCATGAATTTCTCTATCTTTTCGGACTGAATCTCAACTTTACTTGAACACTTGAACACTAGGGTGTGAGCTCAAAATTTTCGAATTTTACTTTAAAAATGAGGGGGATTTGAGGGCAACACCAACCGGCTCTAGCTTGGGGACATTACATGGACCGAGCATAGTGAAGACATAACATGGGAATCTAGAATCTCAATCTCTAGACCCTGTAATTCATTGACTAGTGCCTTATCCATTAGGCCTTACAGAGTTCATGTACAACTTTGAGAAAGAAATATCAGAAGAAGGAAACACACAAGCACACAATGGGAAGGAAACACATGACACACAACAAAAGGGAAACAAAACCACACAACAAAAAGGGAAACACACCTATGGTACAAGGTGGGGAACAACCCGCTTTCACTGATGATACAATTTCAAGTATTTCTGATCGAGGAAATTCCAGTGGTGTTCCATCCAAATATGAGAGAAGAAAATTGTTCTTGCCACAAGCTTCACGAATCTGGAATGGGTCGAGCCATAATGAATCAAACTTTCCATGGTTGCCTTTTGGTTCTCTTCTCTTGTCCCATAGCAGGATGAAGTCTCCAACTTTGAATTCTCTTGCCTTGGCCTTCTTATAAAAATCTTCTTTACTTTCAATTGGTGCTCCTTAATGTAATCCACCACTTGGAGTCTATTTTCTTCCAGCTTCTCAAGAAAGAGGATCCTCTTGTCAATGGAATCCTTATATTGACCATCTTCTATTTCTGTAGCAACTTGAGATCGGCATCTCAATTGTGAGAGGAATTTCTGCTTCGACTCCATACAACAGTTGGAATGGTGACATACCTATTTCCTTCTTGGGAGTGATCCTATCCACCCACAATGTTTCATACAACCTTTTGTGCCAATTCCTTTTATTCTCATTTACAAGCTTACGGAAAATGGTCACAATGTTCTTGTTGCTTGATTCGGCCTATCCGTTTCCTTGTGGATAGTAGTCAGAAGAATGAGATAGGGAGATTTCATAGCTATAGAAAAACTTCGGTCAGCTCTCTTGAAGAGAAATAGGTAGCATTATCTGCTATAATATTTTGTGGCACTCCAAATGGACTATGATATTCTCCTTGATGAAGTTGCATATTGTTTTAGTGTTGGCTTGTTTGGTCGAGAATGGCTTCCACCCATTTGGTGAAGTAGTCTATTGTTGTGAGTACATAGGTGTGCCCCACACTTGAGTGAGGTTTAGAACACCAATGAAGTCTATCCCCATTGTTGAAATGGTTCTTCAATAACCACAGGCCTAAGTGGTAATGCAGGTGATTTGTGGTCTTCCAATGAACTATGGCATGCTTTGCATTTAGAAACCCAATCTTGAGTGTCTGCAAAGATGGTGGGCCAATAATACCTTCCTCGGAGGATCTTGTGTGTAGTGACCATTGCTAAAAAATTTCCACCACATGCTTGGTCATGGTATGCTTTAAGCAACTTTTCTTGTTGCTCTTTATCTATGCACTTGAGGAAACAACCATCCAGGCCTCTTTTGTAAAGTGCATGATTCCAGATTACAAATTTAGCTACCTTCAGCTTGAGTGTTCTCCTTTTCTTGTAATCAAGATGGGGAGGGCATTCTCCATAAGTCAGGTAATAGGCAATATCAGCATACCACTCATTAGTAGTGGTGACAAAGAGAACATGTGGGTTGTCTTCTAAAAAAGTTGAGCAAGCACAATTTTCTTCACCATGTTGAACTTTGAGTGTTTCATCTTTAGCAATCAACTTGCACAAGCCATTTCCCCTTACCAGATTAGAGGGTCGAATCTCCAAGTCATATTCTTGAGTCTTTGTAATCCAATTTCCTCTTTTAGCTCAGGATCATGTTGTGTCAAGATGGACTTGATTGCACTTTGCCGGGGACCATCACCACCATATGGGAATTGAGGATGTAAAACCTGAAGTTTTTTATAGCCTTGACCACTGCATAGGCATGCTTCTCCAATTGGTTGTATTTTAGCTCATGATTTTTCAAAGGACAACTCATGAAAGCAATAGGTGCTTCCACGCCTTCATCATTTTTCTAAATGAGAGAACGAAAAGAGTGTATGTTCTGATGCATAACAATACATGATGAATTCTTTGTTAAAATCTGAGATACAAGAGTTGGAGCCTTGGCAATGGATTTCTTGATCTCTTTGAATGTTTCCTTCCCTTCATTGTTCCATTTGAAGTTTGCTTGTGGTTTCATCATGGAAGTGATGTGCTTCGTCAACTCAGCAAACTCAGGCACAAAACGATGAAGAAAGTTCACCTTTCCAAAGAATGAATGAACTCCTTTCTTGCTTGTGGGTAGGGATAATGCTTGAATGGATCTAATCCTCTCAGGATCAATGTGTGCTCCATGTTTGTTCACAATGTGCCCCAATAACTTGCCTTCTATGACTCCAAAAATGCACTTTTTGGATTTAGTGATATGCCATGTTTCCTACACCTTGCAAGTACCTGTTCCAAGTGATAGATATGATCTCCCCTCTTCTTTGAAAATACTTGTGAGATCATCAAGATATATGACAATGCAATGCTTCAGATCTTTGAAGGCCAAATCCATCGCCCTTTGGAATGTAGCTCCTGCATTGATTAGGCCAAAAGGCATTCTGTTGTAGGCAAAAGTGCCCCAAGGTGTTGTAAAGGTTGTCTTGGTGCGGTCCTCCTCTGCCACTTTGATTTGATTATATCCTGAGAATCCATCAAGTAATGAAAGAATTTCAGATCTAGTGACTACTTACAGGATATGGTCCATGATAGGAAGAGGATAATTTTCCTTTAGTGATGCCTGGTTCAGGTTGTGAAAATCTACACATATCCTTATTTCACCATTCTTCTTCCACTGGCACAATGTTAGCCACCCATGTTGAATGGTGGATGGGAAAGATGATCCTTACATTAAGCATCTTCATTACCTCCTCCTTGATGGTATCAACAATCTTTGGGTTGTATGGCCTTTGTTTACTTCTGAAGGGCTTAACACCCTTCAAAGGAATTGAGTGATGCATTTCCTTTGGCTGGAAGGATTTGAGTTCATCATAAGAGTAGGCCAAGACATCTGAGTATTTCTTGAGTAATGCAACAAACCTTCTTTTTTCTTCAGGTGAGCAACATTTTCCAATATTGACCATCCTTGGCTCCTCAGGGTACCAATGTTTTCTTTATCAAAATCAGTTGGGCACCGAGAAGATTTCTTTTCTTTCTCTTGAATGAATCTATCATGTTTTTCAAAGAGGTCTTCTAAAGAGACTAGGCCTTTGGGAATTTTGTTCCCTTTCAATTTGATTACTCCCTCATCATCAATCCCTTCAATTCCTTCTTTCTCTTCTTTGGGGACTACTTCTCGGTGTGGATTTTCACCTCCTTTGAAGAAGAGATTATTGAAATTATCCCTTTGCTCTAAAAAGGCTAGAATTTGGTTATCATCATTGAAGACTTGCCAATGATTTGCATTATCTGGTACACTAGGCTTGAATACCATTTCAATGGTCACTTTGTCTTTACCAAAAGAAGGATGAGGTGTCACTAGGGAAGCTAACACTATAAGAGAATCAGCCTTTTCATTATGTTCCCTTGGAATAGCTTCAATGGAAAATGCATCAAAAGATTCAATGCAGTCCCACACTCTATTTTTGTAATGCCGAGTCTTGGATTCTTCACCTGATATTGTTGGCGGACCTACTTTACTACAACCTCTTACATCACCTCGGCATCTCAATTTCTTGATTCCCATGTCCTCTGCTGCACTCATGCCTAAGAGTAGTGCTTCATACTCTGCAGTGTTATTTGTATTATCAAATTGCAGCTTGTAGGCAAATGGGTACAACTCATTGGAAGGAGAGTACAATACTACACCAGCTCCCAAGCCCACACTGGAATGACTACCATCAAATTCCATTGTCCAAATTTGATCTTCCTCTTCCTCCATGAGAAGTGGCAAGTTATCCTTTTTTGATGTGAGGAAGTAGTTTCCTAGCCCACAATCTTGAAAGAGAATGTTTGCTTTCAGGATCATCAGACTTTTGTACTTTGTGAACTTCATCTTTCTTATTGGTAGCAACTTCTTCATCTTGCCTTTTACTGGGATAGTTGCAGATGACCAATCCATTTTTATCTCTCCACCCAAGTCTCTGCAGAAACTCCTACTCAATAGCATACCAAAGGATGTTGGGATGTCTACTACTAGTATGGTTAGGAGCACCTTCTTGTCTGGAAAATCAGCTAGTGCTACTTGTGCATCTTTGATTCTTCCTACCAATGGAACTTGTTTGGATTCCATTGAGTAGTAGGTGCCATTTACCCGGGTCAAGGTGAGGCCTAGAGCATTTGCAACTTTGGTTGGCATCACATTGTCTGAGGCTCCAGAATCTATGATACAATTATTTAGTTGGAAGCCTTTAATGAGGAGTGACAGGTAGAAAGGTTCAACCCTGTTGGTTTTGGAGGCACTGAGGGCTAGCATGTTTTGGGAAGGTGGTGTGGATGGTGTGGGCAGTAAGCCTTTAGAATTAGGACTCGAGGATATAGGGTTACCACCACAAACTACATTAATGAACTTGTCAAACTGGGCAGGGTGTGTTTGTAGGTATTCTATTTCTGAGAGCTGGACTTTGGTTTTGCTTGCATGTTCCACAAAGTCAAATGGGGTTATGGTGAGCGAGGAAGAGGTTCGAAATGGAGGAAGATTTACATGGTAGAGGCTTTGCTACTTTGGGTGTTGAATTCTCCTTTTCGGGTGTAGCAATTGGCTTGGAAGGGGGTGAGGGTGTAGCTTTTGATTGAACCTTAGATGTTTTTACAGGAACAACATTTAAAGGAGAATTTTCTTAACAAATTTTGAGTTGGGAGAAGAATTAGATGACTTACTTGGCATAGTAGCATGATCCCTGACAACCAGTGAGTCTGGTTTTCTTTTTCGACTCCATAGAAGGTGGTAATGGTGATCCTCTGATGATTTTATTTTGTGTGACCTCTGGAGGAGAATCTTCTTTATTCTTCTTATCCTTTACCACAACCATTGAGGATGAAGCACCTTTCTGGATTGTGCAGTGAAAACAACACATGAGAAACTTGGAGCTTCTTCATCATCCTCATCTTCATCATCAACGTACTCAATTAGGCCATTGTGCATATCAACTTCCTCGACCTCAAGATAGTTTTCATAGTCTTCCATATTTTCTTCTTCAGTTTCATCAATTTTTTCTTCCTCCTTGGCTCTTTGGTGTCACAGATGGCATTGATTGGTGGTGCTTCAAGAGCAAGCCGATAAGGAGGTGGAGAAATCCTTGGCCTATCTGGAGGGTTTGGTTTCTTTGAATCATTCTGCATTGTGATCTGAGATAGCTACTTCTTCAAGGCAACCAAGTCATTTGCCATTTTTGGAACATCGGATCTTATGTGGTGACAGAGTTTGAATTCTGACCCTTTTGCTTTCCATTGGGGCCTTTCACCTTTCCGAAAAGATTAGATCATCATTGGTTTCTATTGCATAGTCCTTGGCTTCCCTCAATGTTCTTGGTTGGGCTCTTATGAGGAAGAAACCTACTTTTGATGGCAAAGAATGAAAAACCTCTTCAAATTATTTTCAGGAGGCACCACATCTTCAGGATCCTTCTTATCACTCTATCATATCTTTCTATGAAGTCCCTCATTGACTCGGAGGTTTCTTTCTTCATTTGTACCAATTGGACCAAAAGATCTTGACAATCTTTTGTGCTCTTGAACCTATGTTTGAATGCACTTCTTATATCCTCCCAATAGGTGATGGACCTCGGGGGTAGCATGTAGAACCATTCAGCAACTTTCTCTTGAAGTGACTCCACAAAGAGTCGGATTGACACATCTTCATCCTCAACACCCAACACACCTTGCAAGCAGTGATAAATGTTGTTACATGCTCTTGGGGAGTTGAGAACCATCCCCTTTGAATTTTGGGAAGTTTTTTCTCAAGCCTCTTGGTAGCTCATGGAGTGGTTGAGCAAGAGCCAGTGGACTAGTGTTTCCTCCCCATGGTACATTAGGCCTACGGGCCTCATGATCACGTTCACACTCACAATCATGATCCCCCATTCTATTTCTGTTTCTAGCTTCCAACCTTGCTAAGGTTGCGGCTTTTGTTACTGCTCTTTCATCTACCTCGGCTTGAAGTCTCTCGATTTCTTTGAGTTGAGCTCTTATTTCTTCTTCATCTCTCACCTCTCTTTCTCTAGCTTCTTCTTCGGTCTCCACGTCAGTGAATCTACAAGGTTCTCATTGATGTATGGAAATTCACCATCTAAAGCATTGGCAACACTCGGAGTTCCCAATGTGACCGGTTTCTTGAAAAGAAGCCTCGGATTATGAGTAGCTCTTGTCTCCTTTGAAGTTCCTCAAAAATGGGATTAGTTTGTCCTCCTTGTCTCTGTTGTTCGGGTGTATCTTCTATCTACCAGCTTGAAAATCTATGCTCTTCTTTGCTGGTGCTGGAATTTGTCTTTGCCTCTCCAATTCAACGTAGCGCGTTCTTCTTCAGGTTAAGAATTCTCATGGCAATTGAAGTAGTGATTGGCACTTTTTCTATTATGCCAGATAGCTTCCCTCAAATTTGAAGCAACGTCTTCTTGGATGTGGAAGAGAAATTTGGGTCTTTCAATAGGAGGGTTTCCCGGAATAGCCATGATTTGAATCCATGTGGCTCATATAGCCATTCAAATTCCATAAATTTTTCTTTTTTTGAATTTTGAATTTTTCGACCTTACGGTCATATTCGGTGCGAATCTTTAAAATATGCCCCACGGTGGGTGTCAAAAAACTATTGGCGAAAACATTTTCGGGTGGAAAAACTTATGGATTTATTGCGCCAATGCTCTAGGAATCTAAGTCCCTCTACTTAACCGGTGTAGTTTGTCTTATATGCATGCATGCATGAAAAGGTGTATTTTGTGGTGGCCTTTCGATGGGGATCAACAGGGGGCACTCCATTGACCTGCGGTAAAGCTAGAAATCTTGCTAGGGAAATTTTGTATGAAGGTGGGAAAGGGAGTGAGAAAGAGGTAGGAGAACTAATGTTACAGGTAGAAAATCATATTCCTACACACACTAGTTAGAAACTTCAACACATGCATTTATGAGAAGAAACAACCTGCAAATGGCAACAAGATGAGATAATATTGTGAACTCAAAGTTTCTAAAATCTCCTCATCAAAGAGGCTACAAAATCCTTCTTCTTGTATTGATGCTTAAACAGAAGTTGTACATAATGTGGGAATGGAAGAAATTTGAGAATGGAGGAAAGTAGAAGAAAATGGCTATCTCCTTTGCTTTCTCTAAGTACAATGCACTCGTGAGTTTACAAGATCAATTGCCAACCCTTTATAATGGCATGAAGAAGCCATTAAATATCTTGCAAAAAAGCGATTCAACTTCTTCTTTAGTTAAGAAACGGTTTACATCTTTTTCATCCATTTGCGTTTGTTCGGATTCTTGATTCGCGAAGAAACGCCAATGGCGAAAAAAACCAAACTTTTCATAATGCATCGTTACACTCATTTTGTAACTTTGAATTTGAACCATTCATCTTGCCTTTGAAACTTTAAACCAGAGTCGTCCATGTGGGAGAAATTTATTGGAGTGGGCGTGGAGGATGCCTTTTGCATTTTGTGACTTTATAGAGATTTGGCATTTTTACATTTTTGGTCCACCCTTCTTTTGATATAAGCCTGACACGTGGCTTCACTTGATTGGCGAAGGAATCATGGCTCACTTTATGAATTTTAGCCCTTTTTACAAAAAGGCTCAAAACCTCAAATTTCTCCTGACCCCCCTTTTGGCTTGCTTTGACTTTTTTTCGCAATGCATGATCGGGCTCACATTTGAATTTTTCCTTTTGGATAGCATGATCGATTGCTGTTGGGTGAGGTCACTTGACTCACTTTATGACTTTTCTCCTTTTCACCACAATGCCTCAAATGTAAAAGGACATGTCTTTTTACATCCAATTAGATATGTCCACATATTCGTGGATAATGGGGCCAAAATTTGTGGGGAAGAAAACACCCGTCATTCATTCAGAATGAAAAAAGTAGAGAAGAAAACTCCACCATTTTGCACTCGATTTTCCAATTTCTTTATGGAAACAAAGGAATTGAAAAAATACAAGCTTCTCGACAATCCACGATCCATGGCCATAGAAGATTGACAATTTCATTCAAATGAGGACAATAATAAAAATTTACGTAGGCGAAAAATGAAAATTTATCAACGTGCATTGGAGAGTTTAAAAAACTTCAAATTTTCTCTATCTTTTCGGACTTCCAAAAACACTTCAGAGGGCGTGAGCTCAAAAAATTTGAATTTGCACACACACACACACACACACACACACACACACACACACACAATGGTGGCATAAATATGACACATACATGTGGCATGATGTAGGCAATATAAAGTGGAAGAATCGTTGCACAAAGGTAGTGCAAATGTAAAGAAAAACTAGGACAATAAAAATTCTTAGTTCTTTAAAAGTGGCATAAATTCCTCAAATTTTAATCTAGAAAATACTTAAAAATCTTGATTTAAGACACAAAATCAACCCAATTTGTGGTGCAAATGTGAAAATGACATTGTATGAAGTAGTGACTCACACTTTTTCATATGATTGTAAGACATGGATTTCCAAATGACAAACATTGATGATCTCATTCGTCGATTTGAGGAGCTCAAAGTATTTTTATTTTGTAAGTCACAGGAGTTGGAAACTATAATAGTTTAAGGTAAGATTTATTCTTCCATTTGAATTTCACAATTCATTAGATTTATTTCCTATATTGAGTTTGAGAAACCTCAACGACATTCTACTACAACATATTATTTTATCTCTCTCGTGTACAATTGTTTTCCTTTAATTTGACATGTATGCACACACAAACATTAAAGTAGTGAATTCTTTAGATACCTAATTTTGATACATGACTAGGTAATTACTAGGTGCCGAGTGTATTTGTGATGTTGTTGATTATTAGCTCAAGTCAATTTCTTATTTATGCATATTTCCTTATGTCATTTTTCTTTGAATTCATGTCATCAACCCATTTATTGACTATGTGTCACCTTCCCCTCTTGTTGGGATATTTTATATTGTTGAATGATCTCATATGATCTTGTTTTTCCCATTCATTTTGGTTTCCACCAAGTAGTGAACTTTTATACACCACTTGAAAATGGTCAAATTTTGGTGGAAATGGCCCCTTTTCTCTTTTGGGCCCTTTCTCTCTAATTTTGGTTACCTACCCATTTGTTATATAATATCAACTTTTAAAGAGGGGTCATATTTTGAATTCCCATGCATTTAAGGACACAAAATATGATGAAAGACATTTGTACATTGAGTGCTTTCCTTTGCACTAGAGTTATTTTGAAGAGAAAAATATATTCTATTTCTCAATCATTCTCATGCCAAAATTTTAGAGGTAAAACATTTATGGAATACTAGTCTGATGGTACTAGTTGTTGCATGCATGGAAAGATAAGGGTTGGGACACAGACTTTGTACTCACTTTTCACTAGTGTTAATTGTAATTTTATTCACAAACCAAGGTCATGATAATAATTTCGAGGATAATGCATACCCCCTTAACATCCTTTATTTTTATGCATTTGCAAGAAGTTGAGTGTGGATTGATGCTTCTAAAAAGGAGATTGATTTCCTATTGATTAAAAAATGATACAAGCTTTCACACATTAAGGCACATTGAACACAATCACCAAATTGATTTTTGCATGTGAATAGCCATTTATGCTAGAAGGAGAACCTTTGAAGACAATGTGCAAAATGGTCAATAATTAGTGGAAGTAGTTACACAAAGTTTCACACTAAATTTTCTAGGGTCGTTGGTGATGATTTTGGACTTATTTTGTTCGTTAGCTTATTATAAGCACTCACATAATTGCAAAAAAACCATATTAAAATACAACCCTAAATTACCATGATACTTTATTATTGTTTTATTATTTTATATTATTCAAGTTGTCTGTAAACTTGTATGCTATTTCTTTTCTATTTATCATATGTAATTAGGTTCGATTCATTAACTTATTTTGAATTACGTGATTAGTGTAATTTTAAGTGAAGGGGAGATGTTTGGGTGCTCTGCTAGGGTTTGAGTGTTATGCATGAGTCTTCAGCACCGTACTTCCTATCACACCACATTTCTCAATCAAGGAGGGACATTTATTTAGCATTTTATTGCTCTTAATTACTTTTTTCACCCTTTGGGCGATGGCACTCGCCTATTTTAATGGCGGCGACCACTATTCCTACATCTATTGATGTAGGTGTTGGCAAAAAGAGCTTGAATGGTCATGCCTCCAATAAAGAAACGAGCTCGCAAGTTTTTCTCGAAGGTTTATAACAAGGTAATGATCCTCCTTTTCCTGATCCCAATGTTGCTTTAGATTTACCTCACTTTGAAAAGAATTGATCTTGGCTTGAATATTTCACTTTGCTTTCATATTTTGTTGGTCATTTCCCCTCGGAGATTATTCTCAAATAGTGTGTTCACAACCACTGGCAAGGCTATGGTGTCAAACTTGAGGGTTTCCAAAATATTATCAAGGGTTTTTATGTTTCGTTTCTCCAATCCTAAAAAAATGCAAGACCATTGTGAACCATATAGCCCCAGGTTTATTAGGAACACTTCGTCATCTTTTCCCCACCAGACGCCGCGTGACATTTAGGTCTCTGAACATGCTAAGATTAAAGTTCTGTATGGGTGGAGTTTCATGGTTTACCTCTCGCCCTTTTATGGAGTTCTTTGGAAGACTGGTCAAGCCCATTGGGTGTTTTGTTTGTCATGAGTTGAATAAGTTTTATGCGGCCCACTCCCAGCGTCGGTTCTCTATGGAAGTTGACCTAGCCAAAGACCTCAAGGAATCCATTGATATACAAGTGGGTGACACCCAATTTTCTCAGTGAGTCCTCTACATAAATTTGCATAATACTTGATTTCACTATCAATCCGCTAGCCATATGATTTGGGAATGTCTGCTAATGGCTTCCTCAGCCCCATCTATGAATGAAAAGAAAAATGCTAACCATAAATCATCCTCCTCCTCTAGTCAGGTTGGACTATGGTTACCAATAAAAAAACCCTAAACTCCACCAATTTGTTTACTCGGCCCATTTGAGGGTCTACCTTGGCTCCGGATACCACAATTGGATGCTCCTCTTCCATTGAACATCATTCCGCTTGCAGCATACACATTGATCTCAGCAAACTTCGATTTTGGAACTCTACGAATCACACAACTATGTTGTTCTACTTTCAACTTTGGAAAATGACAAATTTGCTTGAAAAAATTAGAGCTTCGTGACTAATTATCTAGTGCTATAGAAAGGAAATTGCAGAGAAGGAAATAATTCAAAACTTCAACACCAACAATTTTATCTTGGAAACCTCCAATGGAGGAAAACTAGTCAAGAAGGGCAACTGCTCTTTCTTCCCACTTTTATTGGTCTAATATAGACAATTACATATTACAATAAGTATGAAAAGAAGCAACAATGTAAACCTTCTCTCCAATTACTTGCTTTCTCTGTTTCTACACCTTGCTCCTACAATTCCATTCCAGCACTGAAGATCTTGCTCACTGCTCTCATTAAACTTTGCTTCTCGATCTCTCTAGATCTTTGAATGCCTATTCTCTTGCTCCTTTCATGCATTTATAGGCCTTCCCATGTCCTCCCATGCACTAGAGAATGTGAAAGGGCATGGAAGGGAAGAGACACGGTTAGCGCTTCAAATTTGCGTCCATTTGCATTCCATTCTTCTTTTTGTTCGAAAGTATCAGGACCGCCGCCCTACAGCGGTGGTGGTCTTAGGACGGCTGACTTTGGTGGGCGGCGGTTCCTTATGAACCTCCATTTACCTCATTTTATTCATTTTTCTTGTTTCTCCTTCTTGGTGCTTTGATGGAACCGATGAAGTGGTGTGTTTTTCTAGATCCCTATGTATCAACAATTGTGCCAATGCTTGTAATTTCACAACCTCATTCTAAGGTGAATTTGGACACCTCCGGCAGCATGTCCATGCACATGCATTCTAATAGTCCCTCTCCTCTAGAGGATGATGAATATGTCCCACGAGAAGAGGCATCCTTTTTAGATAGGATATTATGTTCCTTTTTCAAAATCGTTAGTTCATCCATTTACGTGAATAAGTTTGTCTTCTTGGGGGCCTCGATGAGAATTTGGAATGAACTTTGACAATTCTCAATGATTGTGTTCTCTTGGAATCTTCGTGGGCTTATTAAATTAACCCGTTGATACGGTTAGGGACAATTGTCAAAAATTTGGTCGTATGCATGTGCTCTGTATGCCGAATTTTAAGCTTGTTGGCTTTCTTCTCTAGTCTTAACGCTCGTATTATTTGGTCGGGTGCCATATGTCATCATTCCAATCATGAGCACAGGAAAGAGGTTGTTCTTACTCTTCTCTCTCCTTCTCTCGTAACATTAAATTGTTTCTTGGTGCTCGACCCATCGCATCGGGTTGTGCGGTCCCTTTTTATTTACATAATCATATTTTTGCTATTGCTAATATTTATGTTGTCAATGATGTTGTTGAATGATCTTTACTCCGTGGTGGCTTGCTTGCGATGAGCTACCTAATGCGCATTGGATCCTGTGTGAGGATTTTAACATGGTGGAGTCTTCTAATGATAAAGTGGGGCGTCTTTCTATGTGATAGTGTGTGGGGGAGCGAGAAGCATGGTTTTACATGCACAACAAGCTTGGAATTTTTTATCCTAATCATTGTTTTTGGCATGCCTCTGATGCACCCTGGTTCACCTTCCAACCTTGGACAACGTGATGATAGAGTTGTCAAATGACTTGATCGTGCTTTCCTCCGGATCAAAGGGATTTTCTTTCTCCACCAATCTTGGCAAACTGTTTTTGTTTAGAAAGGGACTATACTCTCGGATCATCTCACCTATTTTTTCAAATTTGTGGCATCGGCTCATATCAAACCCCGAATTTCCAATTTTATCTTAACACTTCTCACTTAACATAAGAGAACTATGGAACATGTTCTCGTGTATTTGGAACGTAGTTGAGTGCCCTTCTAGTTCACCTGGTGGATTGTTTGGTGACAAGATTTCATTATCGAGTTACCTCCTTTCTCTGTATGTATGGGAAATAAGTTGCGTTATTTATAAGAAAGGTGCATAAGGCCTCTTCACGAGAGTATGTCGGAAGTTCCAAAGCTCTTGACCGATCGCCCTTCAACACTGCCTTCTAACCGAGGTAGCGCAATGGCAAATACACAGACTTAGGATGTAAGAGGTTTATCAAGCTCGTGGGGATCAAGTTAGAGCTCATTGCATTGGCTCAAGGTCGATGATCTGGTTACTAAAGAATTATTTGATTTCCTTCGACCTCACCACACCTCCAGTTCAATCCGGGTGATCAAGGTGTTGTTAGTCATATCATCGACCTCTCGGATCTCCTACTGGCCTTTTTCCATCACTACCATGGTGTTTTGTTGTGCAACCCTACACTCCAGAGAGGGATGCAACTTTGTTGCAATGCTTACAAGAAGTTTCTTGTAAGCTTTACGAGACCTAGAGAGTTGCATGTGATTATCCTCTTTTGTTCATGACCTTAAGGAAGCCGTTATACAAATGAAGATAGATAAAGCTCTTGGTATTGATGGCTTTCCATGTGAGTTTTATTAGGTGTTATGGGATATTTTTGGTCCCACTGTATCATGTTTATTGTGAAGCTATGGACAACAATTCTCTTGGGGCTTTGATAAATCAAGGTAATATTAAGTTTATCCCCAAGGCTGGAGATCCTGAACTCATCACCAGTTGGAGACCGATTACTCTATTGAACGTGTCATACAAGATCATTGCCAAAGCCTTATCCCTTCAGATCTGTAATCATGATGCCTCTTATTGTGAGTAGCGAAAAATTGGATTCATTAAGATCGGACTCATTCTGGACAACATCATTGTTGTTTGGGAAGACATGGAGTGGGCCCGTTTCTAATCAAAAGGCTCTCTTCATAAAAATTGATTTTGAAAAATCATATGACAGGATTGAATAGCCTTTCATTATTGCCATGTTACAAGCTCTTGGATTCGGCCCTAGATTCATCAAATCTACCAATATGTTATTTCAGGATGCTAATGCCAGGCTCACCATTAATGGAGGCCACTCTAACATGTTTGAGCTTCACATGTCCATTCAGCAAGGTTGCCCCTTAGCTTGGGCGCTTTATGTGCTTACTATTGAGGGTTCCAGTTGTCTTCTTTCCAATTTTTCTTCGAGGGTTAGTTAAGGGAATTTCTCTTCCTAATTCTAATATGCAACTTATTAATGGTCACTTTGTTGATGACTCTTTATTAACTCGGCCGAGAATGAAGAGTTTGTTACCAACACCTTGCGGTGCCTTGATATTTTTGCTTGGCTTCGGGTTCTTCTATTGAATGGAAAATATTCAATGCTACACATAGTCCATGGATCCCATTCCTCCATGGTTGTAAGGTTATGTTTGGAAATGGATTCATCTCGGGGTTTAATTCAAATTTCTTGGCATTCATTTTGTTTTCTGGCTATTCCTGTTACTTTGTGGTCTTATGTTGTCTAGCGAGTTGAGCAAAAATTGCTTACTAAATTACCAAGCCTCTCTCTCTGTTGGTAAGTTTCATATTTTCTCTAAGGTGTTAAATTTATTACTCATGTATATTATTCTTTATGTTGTGCGCCTTCTAAGGCTTCTTATGCTAAGCTAGAAATTTTTTTAAGAGATTTCTTATGGGCTAACACTCACGTGCACAAAGGCTTCCACATAGTTCTTGGGACATTTATTGCTCTCCTAAAGAGGTTTGTGGCTTAGGGATTATTGATATTCAACTACAAGGCATTGCTCTAAGTGTCAAGTGGATTTTCGGGGCTTTGAAGCCTCCGAGACCTAGAAAATATTGCTTCATCATTACATCCACATCAAGGTGCCTCTTTTGGCAAGAACCCAAGTGTCTGCAAAACCTATTGCTCTCCCATGTTCCAGTCAAAATTAGAGGCACGTTTGTCATGAAGAGTATCTGGAAGGCATGGGAGTTGGTCAAACCTCACCTAAATAGGGTGGGGGCTGGTTTCCGAACTTGGTTGTCCATTAACTCACATTCTTTATGGTGGTCTCCTCTTTTTAATTTCCGATGTTCTCGGATTTTTAATCATGGAATCAAGTTGTTTGGGGATATTTTTTGTAAGGCTACCCATTCTTGGAAACCCCGAGTTCTTATCAAAGCGCAGTTTAACCTTAACAATGGAGATAAAGAATGTATACATGAAATACAAAATGTCGTACCTGAGGATATGCTTCACAAAATTGGGGTTTCTCCCCCCATTCAATGGTGGCATGATTGGCACTGCCCACACGAATTCCAAGTTGGTTATTAACTTCTAGCTTACTGCTCACATCCCTTTCAAAAATTGAACAAGACCTGGAAGCTTAAATCCCCACACTAGGGTCTGGAAACACAGATTCAATAACATTTGGAAAGCTCTCATAGAACCAAAAAAGGCTCATTTTCTTTGGTGCATTCTTTATCAAGGCTTGCCAGTTGGAAAATGTCTTCAACATCTTGGGGTTGTTAATCCCTTGTGTCCTGCTTGTCAACATCTCGAGTCCCTTATGTATTTGTTCTAGTTTTCCCACTTGCTTGGTTCGCTTAGAATTGGATTCACTCCCTCTTCCAACCTTTCCACCCTGAACCCTTCACCTAGAAAACTATTTTATTAGGGGACTCGGCCTTGCTTCCTACAAAATTCAACAAATTTTGGCAAATCTTCCATGCAGAAATTCTTTTTGAAGTTTGGAAGATTAGAAATGACTCTATTTTTAATCAAACTTCGCTTAGTCTAGAGTTTTCTGTGTATGCTAAAACTGGAATTATTGCTCATGTGTTGCTTCAGATCCAAGTCCAGGCAGAGAAATTCCTCTTGGAAGTGGAACATCTACAAGATCTTCTCGCCCACGTGGGTAGTGCCATGTGTTCTATCATCATGGTTCTGTCCCCACTTTGCATCGCCCTTCTCTCATCATACGACGACGGTGCCCACCTCCCCCTCGGCCTCAGTCTCGTGGACAAGTCGCCCCAGGATAGTGGCAATGCGCCGAGCTCAACGTAGTTCCTCCTATCCTCGGCGGCGTCGATGGTGTTTTCAGTGCTCGATGGCGATGGCGGGGATCCTCCTAATCCCAAGATGGTGATGGTTCTGGCTAGGGGGCTCCTCCCTCACAGCCGCAATAGTGGCAGTGGCTTTGGGTGGGCTTCTTCTTCGGCTTCCGTTCCGCAGAGGGTGTCCCCCTTGATAAATTTCTACACTTAGCTCTGCGATTTCTCCGACCGAACATGATGATTCGACTGCGATTTGGTCGATGGGTAGGACCTGCACCAACTTCTCTTGATCCCTGCAACGGGTTGTGGTGATGCGTCGCACGGATGCCTTCTCCTCCTCCTCCTCCTCCTCTGTCTGCCATGTTCATTGCAGCTACTTAATTGTCTCTTATGTGACTTGTCACTTACGTGACTTGTTATTTGTTCGTTTGTATTTTGTATCTCGTGGCACGTGTTTGCATGGTGTGACGCATTTTGGGGTGTGACTTCTCCACCTAGTTTTTATTTGAAACCTATGTATTTTTCTTGATCATATCAATATAAAAGTGAGTTTATTTAATAAAAAAATTATTTAAAGTTAAAACTACTAAATTTATTTTTAGACATCTATTATAAAACTTAATTAAATGTGGTATGCATATCGATTTATATTTTTCGTATAAATTCATTTATGTAATTTAAATAATTATAATCTAATTAATTGTAATAATTATTTATCATCCCATTAACCAAGATACATATTCCCAAAAATTCCAATACAAGAAAACAATGTTCACTATGATTTAAACCTAAGCACTTTCCAATAATAAAAAAATTCATTTGTATACATAATACAAAAGTCCTTATTTTACAAAGATTATGAATCATAATAGTGAAAAGCAAAAAGAATTCAAATCTTTTATTGGTGTTTCGAAAGTTGCTAACCACATAAATATAAATAATAATAAAAACTAGTTCTAGGTGAATAGAGTTACAGAAATGAAGATTAAATAAAATAGATATACAAAAGAAGAAATAATAATCAGGAAAAAACAAAAACTAGTGCCATTAAGGAAATCGATTTAGAGGTAAAATAAAACAATCATCCCAATTAATAGAGATAAACAAAAGTATTGAGTACATTATAATTAAAAATATTAAAAATAAAGAGAAATACTTAGTGGAAGGAATAGAGAGTAAGTTTATTAATTTATAAATAGTCACATCATCATTTAAGCATGTTGGCTTCACTAAGTTGGATTTAACTATTCGTACATAATTGTATCCAGAAAAATCACATATTTATTTTTCAGTACAATTTTTCACTCTCAAAACTTTAGTTTCCAAACTAACTAGTTATCGAGGTACCCGTACAGTGGAGGAAGCAAATGCCTTTGTTTTGACTCATCGCTTGATACGGCTGTCAAATTGCAAATCGGTCTTCAATGACTAAATTTACCTCATAAGACACTAGAAACTTCTACAGACACGCTGGCCGTTTCTGACACGTCATCAACTGAGATGACCGCCACGTCATCAGTCGACACAGCCCTCGAACGACCCCCTCCGCAGGCGGACTGACCACCATCCACGCAAATTTTTCCCCGACAATATTTCTGCAAATCGGACATATCGGAGTCCTCGACAGCCACGTGTCCACGCAACTCCCATGAAATACGTGCTTACAAACGGGAATCGCCTTGCATTTTGCCCCTCCAGCAAACGCTTCCAAGCAAATTGCACATGACTCACCGGCCGACGTGGACCCCTGTACCTGGTGTTCAAAACACGGAAGCTTCTGGAGCTCCTGCTGAAGTCAGACCCCTGCCGTGGGGTTTCTTCGGTCGGAGATGGCGCCAGAGAAAATTTGCTAATATTCCAATATGCAGCAGCACAAGGACGATAACGCCTCCATATAAGACCAGCGCCGTCATCGCCATTTGTAAGGCAGCCCGTATTCTTTGCAAAATAATTAACTTATTGGGTTCGCCAAAAGGCAGAATAACATCCACACAAGTTGAAACAGGAAAAGCGCACGAAAACGAAAGTTTTGGCTGCACGAGTTGGAATTGTAAAAGGCGTGTTGCTATGATGAAGAAGATGTGGATGAGAAGCATTAGTCAACAGGAATATAAATGTGATGATTTTGATGTCCGTGAAAGCGATGCAGTGCACATCTCGTTGAAGGTGTTTTTAAATTCTCTCGTTTTAACGTAAAATCATGTGGACCAAAACATTTAGGGTTTATTGAGGCCAAGGATTGGTTGAATTGAATGGTAGTGGTATCCAAATTGATTTCCTCGTACAGGACTAGTATACTGTTTATGACTAAGCTGGGCATGCCTCCTCCCTTCTGTCTCCTATATTCTTAACTATATTTTTGGGAGGGCTTTACTACGCTTGTATTTTTTAAATGTATAGTAGAAACCCACTTCAAAATTTTATTATTGAAAAATAGTATAAAATTATGATTTACAATTTAAAAAAGGTGGCGCGAGATCTTTTCAGCATTAAAGTGCTTCAACAAAACTTTAATGTGATAAAAGCGTCTACATTATCAGTATTAGAAATTGCACATAAAGTTGCAGACTATGTTGGGATGGGAGGATATCAATGTTTAATTTTATTTTTAATATATTATTTTTGAAATATATTCTCATATTTTATCATATTGAAAATTATTATTTATTTTATATTTAAATTTAAATTTAATTAAAATAATAAAAATATTTAGACTTTAATTTATTAAAATCTATTTATTTATGTTATAAATATTTGATTAAAATTAAATCTTAACTATATATTTTATTCTTATAAGGTCATATATATTAGTGATGAGATATTTCTATTCAACTACTACAAGATTACAATAATAAAATTATTGATCTTGAAAAATTAAAATGTTACTTAAATTTTCAAATTAAATATGTATATTAAGTTAAAATTATGAATGTAATTTGGTAGAATGGATACTCGGACTTGTCACTAAACAAAATAAATTTATTTATTTTCAAAAAAATAATTGTTTTCAACCTTCAATAAAAATAAATAAACACATAAATTGTTTACAACTAAATTAAACCTACCTCATATGTTCCAACTTGAAATATTTTAAATTATATTTTTTAATGATTAACTATAATTCTATTTTTATATATGTATAATTTCAAATTTTAATTATCATAATAATATAAAATTATTATTTACAATAAAAAGGTGGCATGGCACAAGATAGAAGGTTTTACTTTAAATAATTAAAGTAACTAACATTAACAAGTTTTTATTGGGAGGAATCAAAAGCATAACAATTACCATAACTAGCAATTGTATATAAAATTGAGAGGGATATTAATGTTTGATTTATTTATTTTATTTTTGATATATTATTTATTTTTGTTTGTTGTGGTAGTTTGAAAAAAAAAAAAAAATTGCAATTTTTTAATTTTTATAATAAAATTTATTAAATGCATGAACTTTTTAAAAAGTATAAAATATAGGAAGAATAAAGGAAAAATCATTTAAAACCATATTTTTCAATGTGATTTTTTGGACTACTACAATCAAATCTTACCATAAACAAGATTGTATCAAGATATCTAATTAAGAGTAGAAATAGATATAAAAAAACTATAGAAATATTCATAAAATATAATTTGTTATTTATTTATTTTTAATTTAGATTTGATTAAAATAAGTAGTTGAACGGTGCAAACTATAATGATTTGTAGGGTGATGAAGGATTTAATGTTGTGCTTATGAAATGAAAACATTGGTTTACACTTACCTATAATAATCGTAGGGTGGAGAAGACTTTTTTTAATCTTAAAAACAAAAAGGTGGGCCCATAGTATTTTAACACATCAAATTTTGCTACAAATAAAATGTATCAACCATCACTTAAAATTGTATAATAAGGGTTTGCTTGCATGCCTTCGCTCATGTTAGCCTTTTGCATTGGTCTTTTCAAGCTCATAATCATGTCATTATTAGCATCGATTGTTTTTCATAGCGTTTTGGGAATTTATTACTGCCCATTTATGGCGCGCTTGCCTTTATATTGGCCTCTAACCTTCCCGTTGCGCAACTACGGTTGCTTGCTGGCAATGTGAGGATGGCTCCCAAACGCATGAGGAAATTTGTTCCCAAATTTTACGACAAGGTAATGATTATGAAACCCCTCTGGATGTTACTATTGATCATGTTTATGTTGATCTTGTTGTTCAGTTTTATCAAAATAATTGGTTGATAGCATATTTCTGTGGTCGCATTGCTTATGAGTTGTATTTATAGAATTGGATTAAGAACCATTGGGAGACAACTTGACATCTAGGTCACTAGTGTTCGGAATCTCACCAAAGGGTTTTATTTTTTTACTTTTCGTTAACCGTCGCTAGTCCATCTTTTTTTGCACTCTGCTTGTTGGTATATTGGAAATACTTTGTTTGTTTTGTCCAAATGGACACTCGACTTTAACCCATCCAATCAGGTCTCCCTTCGAGTACTTATGCCTGGGTTGAGTTACTTGAGTTAGTATTATAGCTTTGGCCCTTTTTGAGTGATATTGTCCATCCCCTTGGTCATGTTATTTGTCGTGAGCCTGATCTTTTTTTACGCGCGTCCTTACAAACAAGTTTGTGTTGAGGTTGTTTTAACCTCTTATCTGCGGGACCACATCGACATTTAGGTCGGTTCCATGCGTATCTCGCATAAAATTAGCTATTTCAATCTACCCAATACATGTTTTCATTTTCAAGCTACTCGACCATCGTATTCGTGATTTCCCTCTTGATCAACGCACTGAAGCCTCGCTAATTCTCAACTTGCTTCATTTCACAAGAGGTTGTTTCCAGGAATGGACCATTGTGAACAACAAGAAGGGTTACGGAGGTAAATCTTCTTTTGCGGTTCGCCCACCTTCCTCTTTAACAATGATCGGCTTCATCTTCCTTGCCTCCTATTTAGCCTAAACCTTCTCATCCCTCTCTTCCTATGTAGAGCCAACCCACTTCACAACAATAGAATTTTTGGGACGATTCTTTACCACGTCTACCTCCCAATGCCATTCTTGAGTCCTCCTAGAGATAACTCCTTGATACGTATGGGCCTTGACGAGGTTAAGTCTCACACTATTTCAATGAAGCAACCTAACTCAAACCAGGACCATTTTTCTCTCCAATAGCTTTAATATTTTAAGCTCAGAAGATAACTTGCGAGGATGGTTAGGGCGGGAGTTGGTCATGCACTCGATCTTCCATGAATTTTCTCTCATGGAATGTTAAAGGACTCACAGAATCCTCTCGAAAATATTTTGTGAAGCATGTTTATCAATTAATTGGTAATTTAGATATTATTTTCTTGCAAGAAGTTAAAATTACAGGTTTCCTTCTTCAGACTTCTTTAATGTGCATTGTGTCGAATTATCTGTATTATTTTTCCTCTCACTTAGAAGGAAAAGGTGGTGTTTCTATTTTTGTGTCTCCTATATTTTCTACCATGATCTCTGCCATGAGTCACGATCCTAACAATCGGTCCATGTGGGTTATTTTGAATATTAATGGTTTTTTTCTTTGTGTGTTAAATATTTATGCCCCTAATGATGGCCTAGAAAGGTCGGCTTTATGGTGTTGGTTAGGAGATAATTTACCTCTTTCATATTCATTTTTTTGTAATGATTTTAATATGGTTGAGCATCTTGAGGATAAGTTGGGGCCCTTCCTCTACGTTGGTGTGTTAGAGAGTAGGAAGCTTAGTTTTATTTTAAAAATAGGTGGAGTATTAAATACCCACTTTATAAAAGGCGGCGGGACTTTACTTCTCAAAATTGGTTTACTTGGTCCAATTTTTGAGAAGGCCCGACGCGTGTTCTTAAAAGGCTTGATCATGTCATGATATCTTAAGAAGGCGGGCATTTGAGCTAGAAACTAATGGTCACTCTTCGATCACCACTGGCCAAGAATTCTTTTATCAAATCATACTGCCCCCTCATTCCCCCACTTTTTGAAATCCAATTTCGTGAAAATCAAGTCTTGCCATGGAAGAATTTGTGTTTGAGCCCCAAGTGCTCATTTGATCCCCGCGATGTTTTATGCATTTCCTCGCTTTGCGGCCATTATAATGTTCTATTTATTTCTCATGAATGGGATGGGGTTTATGATCTTATTTTATGCATTTAAAGGGCGTGAAAACTTGCATTCTTCGCATATTAACCTTGCCGAAAGCTTCATCGCGAGAGAAAAAAAAGCGTTTCTGTTCTTTGGAATTTTCTACATTCTTTTCCCTATCAAATTCTTTCTTAGAAGGTGAAGCTACGTGTTTGCTTCTCATTGGATGTGGCCGGACGGGTTTCTTTTTGAACTTATCACTTTTGGTGATTTTGGAAAAATGTCAAACACCCCGCATCCCCACAGGTCCACTAATTACATTTGGAGCGGTTTTGGTGGAAGTTTGGGGCGAGGGATCCACTTTATTCTCTAAGGCATTACAACAAAGGGTGAAAAGTTCTAAAATGACCTGCGGCCCCACTCATGTGAAGGGATAAATTCTGAGTTGAGGCCCGCAACGTATCAGAAAGGGACACATGGCCTACGTTGAAAATTCAACGGCGGGGGCATGGACTTTCAGGGGAAAGGTTGGAATTCTTCCGCTTTACAAAAGAGATAAATTATAAAAGTGAAGCACATCCCCGCAACCAATCGGGTGATACCATGTGTTGTAGAATGAAATCGGGACAACGGTTCGGCTTGGACTTTAGGAATTTTAGCTTTATTTCCAGGGTGAAAAGTTCTAAAATGACCTACGGCCCCACTCATGTGAAGGGATAAATTCGAGTTTGAGGCCCCATGAATCGAAAGGGACACGTGGCCTACGTTAAATGTCGATCCATATGACGAAGGCATGGAATTTCGAGGGAAAATTTGGAATTGTTCCCATTTTCAAAATAGATAAAGTGTAAGAGTAAAGCACGTCCCCATTTCTAATCAGGGTGTGCCACGTGTTTTAGGCAAACGCCCATTGGCGGGGATGCGAAGGCGAAGAAAAAGAGAAATTACGTTTTTTCTCCCAAATGTCTTAAAATGAGGATTTTTCCCCCAGGTCCGTCGTTGCTTGGAGCTTGCCACGCGTAGGGTCCAATTTCAAAGCTGACAAAGGGAAAGAGTGGCCAAAACGCACTCATCTAGTTTTTGACGCCATTAACAAACCAGAGCTTTAAAGAATACAAATATGAACCATTCTTCGTTCTTCTCTCTGTTTCCTTGTCGTTTATTCATGAGATGCATTTTTGGTTTGTTGTGGAGCCAAATCGATAAATTTAAAGAGATGTAAAGTTTGATTATCAGAAAACAGAGTTTATCAAGCATACGCGATAAAAAAAGGGGAAAATTTACTAGTAAGCACTTGAGTGCTATGAAAGTGGTTAAAAGGTGGAAATGGCAGGACCACATAAAGAATAAAATCATGAGATGCCCCCTGCTAAAGTAATCATGCTCAACACTTAAAATATTCACCTTTTTGAACCTCTACTTTTCATGAGTGCATTTGTTTCATGTCACTTTCCAAAAGTGGATCTGCAACAAACATTATTCCTTTTGGATATTATTTTCTTGGGGACAAAGTATGGATGTACACGAATTGTTATAAGAACATGTTTTGGCCATGAAAAAGGGGATTCTAGTTTTCTGGGAACGTTGTAAATTTGGAAGTAATTCAATCTTTCGGCTCTCCGCCCTCCAGCTTTTTCTTTCTCATTTTCCTCTGTGAAAGTATCTCTCTCTCTCTCTTTCAATTTAATGGATCATTTGTCTTTGCATTCAAAAGAAACTTTGTGTTCTTGTCTATGTAATCTTTAGAAATTTGTGTCTACAGATTTGCATTGGTGATGAAGTGATTGATATTTTTCCTATATTTTCTTGGTTCAATGTGAGTAAGGATATATTCTACTACCTATATCTCCTAAAAACATTGTTGTTTTCTTCCTTCTTCATCTCTCTACTCTTCCAATCCTTCGTATTGATAATCTTTTTCAGTATGAAAACATTCTAGAATATCGGGGTCCAAACATTGAGAGTTGTATATTTGTACATTTGTTTTCCTACTTTCATAAGGAACCTCTCTCATTAAGAGAGAGGGACACGTTTTCCCGGATTTGGTTTCAAGCCATGTTCCATTCTAAAATTTAACAAGATCAAAATTACCCTATGTCTTTCAATAGATTACTGGGGTGGGGTCACTCTCAATGTGCCAAATACTCAATTCTATTTGAATGTTTCTATGTTGAGTCACCCGGGGTTTTGTCTCTTATTGTCAAAGTTTGGAACATGGCACCACATCCATCACTTGTGGCCAACTAGATATCCTGATGGAATGAAGCAATTCAAGGATCACTAAATCTCTTCACCACTTTGGAAAATAGGTTGCTTCAAGTCCAAAAAAAAAGCTAATGTCGCTCTTCAACAGAAATTTCAAAGGGTGACACTGTTGTTAGAATCCCAACCTTTTGACGTGCCAACTCAAGTTTGAGCTGCACAACTCAGGCATCAATTGAAGATTATTGAACATCACAGGGCTAAGGGTGCTCGATTCCATGCTTGGATTCACTAGGCGGCTAAAATGGTGATCGAGCTTCCAAGAGTTTCTTCAAATTTCTCATATCCAAGCATGTCAAGGAACAAATTAAGGCTATTCAAATTGGTGCGTTTATGAGTCACCACTCTCTCGTATATTTCCTTAGCTTTTGTGGATCATTATACCTTGGTTTTTTAGGCTCATAATCCTTTAGCTAAAAGTAAAGAAACCTTCAAAGAATATATTGAGGTGGTCCCATGCAAGTTGACTCACAAGATAGGAATCATCCGTGATTTCTTATCTTCAAGATCTACATAATGCCCTTTGTGTCTTGCTGATGATAAATCTCTAGGATTAAATGGCTTTCTTATAAATTTTATAAATTTGTTTAGCCTTTCATTTTCCAGATTTTTGAAGGTGTATCGTGAAGCTTTGCAGAACCATTCCTTGGGAGATGTTATCAACAAAGGCAATATTAAGTTCATTCCCAAAGATGGGAACCCAGAGGCTATCACCAATCGGAGACCCATTACTCTTTAAATTTTGCCTACAAGATTTTGGCTAAGGCTCTCGCCTTACGCATTGTTTCTCTACTTCCTAATATTGTGCACTTGAACAATATGGATTTGTTAAAGGCCACTATATTTTGGATAATCTCGTAGTAGTTTGGGAAGGAATGGAATTAGCTCTAACTTCTCTGTAGAGGGGTAATTTTAAAAAATTGATTTTGAAAAGGTTTATGATCGCATTGAATGGTGCGTTCATTCCTCGACTATGCTTTGTGCTTTAGGTTTTAGCAAAAAAATTTATCAATGATGTGCAGACTTTTTTGTTGATGCTTCCTCTTATCTTACTATTAATGGTCACCAGTCTTCTCTATTGGGTTGTTTCAATCTATAAGACAGGGGTGTCCTCTTGTCCTGCTCTCTTTATTCTAGTCGTTGATGTGCTTGGTTATCTTATTACCAGTAAATCGGAGAAAGGGTGTATTCATGGTATTTATCTCCCGATCATAAGACTCAACTCATCAATGATCACTTTTCTAATGATTCTTTTCTCACTCTTAGTTGAATCGAGCGAGAACATCCAGATACCTTCTCTTGCCTTGATATTTTTTGCAAAGCATCGGGGTCTAATGTTCAGCTTGTTAAGTCTTTAGGTTTTTGCCAAAGTTCCTAGCCTATGCCAGACTAGTTAACGGCTTACCCCTAGAAGTGGATTCAATGAGGAGAAACATTTTGGTTCCTAGGGATTCCTTTTGATTTTGGCAATGAGTCTTCCACTCTTTGGCAATTTGTTATTGATCGGGTTGAGCAGAAAGTGCAAAAGTGGGTCTCTCGACCTTTTCGTTAGCTAGGAAATTTCAAGTGTGCACCAAGATTTTGGGTACGACTCAGGTTTACTATGCATCGTGTTGGTGTCTGTCTTGGGCATCCTTTGACAAATTGGCCAAACTTTTAAGATATTTTCTTTGGTCGAGTTACAGGTAGGGAGGCTTTCACATGGTTGCATGGGATATTTTCATGCTTCCTAGGGATTAGGTGGCATGGGCATCATTGATGTTTATCGACAGAGCATCTCCCTTTGTGCCAAATGGGTTATTCATTGTATTCATGGTAACAAATCCTGGAAAATCCTCTTAAGACATTGTATTTCTTTTGGATCCCCTTATGGGAAGAAATTTTGGAAGAACATTGGCTTTCATACCTTATTAATTACTATAGTGCTAGTTAAAATACATGATACTTTTGTGGTGAAGAGTATCTGAAATATTTCAAGGTAGTTAAGCATCTGATGTGTTGGGTTGGTGATGGATTCCGACCTGGAATTTATTTCAATGATCATAATATCTAGTTGCCTATTTTCTCTTCTAGAGCTTTGCACATGGTAGAAATTCCTGTTATCAAGGTTGTGAGGCTGGCTCGAAAAGCATTTCTACTATAAGGGATTTGCATTCCAATAGGGATTGGATTCTTTGGCCAGAGCTGAAACATAAATTCCATTTAGCTTATTTTGATCTAGCCATTGTCCTTAAAATTCAATCTCTTATGCCATATGTTATGTTGCACAAACTTGGGCTTCAACCACCTCTCGCCTAGTGGAAAGACTAGAGATGGAATGTGGATATTCCTTGATGAATTACAATTCCATAGTCATTTATTCTCTTCTATCTCTTGTTTTGACTACACTAGAAAAGCTTAAATTCAGATGGAATCTGCATTCCTTCCCCTCCACCTAGCTTCGTGCCTCTCATCAAGCACATAATCCTTTGTTAACCCCAAGTTCAACTTTGTTCTTCTCGCCTCATCTACCAAGGTCTTCCGATGGGGAATGGTTAAGCCACATTGGCATTCCCAACCCCAAATGCCTTTGTTGTGGTCACCCTGAATCCTTTAAACATGTTTTCTGTTTTTCCCTCATGCTCAAAGTGTTTGGCATTGGATTCACTCCTTTTTCAACCTTATCACCTGAGTTTTTTTATTGGAAAATTGCTTTTTGGGGACTATGTTAACTAGGCCTATTTACATTGCTTCTATTTGGAATTTTTTCCGTTATGTTATTCTCTTCCAACTTTGGAAGGCTAGGAATACTATTATTTTCAACACTATGAGCTCACTATGGAGATATCTATTAATGAAAAGGTGGCAATTTTGTCTTTTGTGTGTATGCAAATCTAGGCCCAAGCTCATAAAGTTGTGTTGGAATTTTCTCACCTCCAGCAGTTGTTTGACCACCGGGAAGCGCATTATGCACCATGAGTCGGGTCCCCCATGATGATCGGCATCCTTCACCTCCTGTTGCTGCACCCATACATTGTGGTCGTTCACGCATCCACTCTCATGCCGCTCTAGGAGTGATATGCCTTCTCCTCCATTGGCTCGCCCGGCCCTTATTCTTCTCGGGCTTGGTTAGAGCCCTCTTGTGTGAGGTAAAGCGGTTGTCGGGTTCTTTGAGTTGGGGATCTCCACCTGGGAGCTTCTCACGATTTGGTGGGTTGCCTCCACTGTTGGGGGATCATGGTACCACTCAGTGTTTAGCTACCGGATCAGGATGGATGGATGATCAACCCCCTTGATGATTATCCTCACATGCTCAACTTCTTTCTATCGAAGGATGATCCACTCACCTCCAAGTGTTGTTGCTTGGTGTGATTGAAAGTGTTTCTTTATAGTGTTTTTTTGCTAGTTTTGTTCACCCTTGTGGCCATTTCTTATTGCCTTCATGAATTTTTTTTTGCATGTGTGGCGTTTGATGTAATGCCCTTTGGGCCTTTTTTTTGGGTCATGTCCTCTCCGTCGGCCGCCCCCTTACTATGTAACACTTTGTATTATTTTGTTTATAATATAAATGTGGTTCTAATAGTAAATTGTACAATAGAGTAATATAAAAGTATATTACTAGTTAATATAAATTATTAACTACTATAATTAAATTTTAACATAATCAAACTTGCATAAAAATATTTGATTAAGAGTAGAAGTAGAAATACCAAGAATTTAGAAATATTCATA
Organism: Taxus wallichiana var. yunnanensis; assembly: GCA_018340775.1. NCBI lineage: Eukaryota > Viridiplantae > Streptophyta > Pinopsida > Cupressales > Taxaceae > Taxus > Taxus wallichiana. The sequence goes on along the minus strand of CM031235.1, from coordinate 21,865,274 downwards.
AAATATTATTTTTAATTACACCAGAGACGTTCTGATGATAACCGGGGTTGAAGTGAGTTTGCTAAATTTTATTTTGATATTAAATTTGACATCCATTTCTTGTCATGTGATAGTTTATCCATAATTTTGACTTCCTTGAGTGCCACTTAATTTTTCTCCCCTCCGAGAATCTGATAAAAATTAGTAATATGTTTCTCATATACTAATGTTTGGCCCTTTTTTCATGAATATATTTTTAAGAATGACACAATCACATATCTAAATGATTTCATTTGCCACAAATCAATGGAAAATTGATAGATAATTTAATGAAGTTATTGATTAAAGTGGTATGTGAAAAATATAAGCTAAGAACCTTAAAATTGATATCTATTGATGTATTTCATATAAATACATTTATTATAATATACTTATTATATTATATTTATTATTATTATTTTATTGGTATACGTATACTACATTAGCATAACTAATTAGATAGGTTCCTCAAGATTGATATATCTCTACATATTTTAGATAGATGCATTTAAGATATCTACATAATTAGTTTTTATTTATATTTAGATTTGATCAAAATAAGTACGTTGAGAGGTACAAACTATAATGGCTTGAAGATGAAGAAGGCTCTAATGTTGTGCTTATAAAATGAAAAAAACCCACTAACATTATTTTGCAATCGACCTATGATGCTTGGAGGATGGGGAAAGGTTTATACTTTTATCTTGTTGGCATGTAAAATGTCAAGCATTTTACTTAAAAACCTTATGAAACTTTTTGTCATTTATCGAGGAGTTAGTCAAAATTGTAAAAATCGTCTCTTTGCAAGTATCAACTTGTGTGAAAGGTTTCAGAAGTTCTTAGTAGTATCAAAGTCCAAATTGTAGTCCTTGCAGAAGGTCCTGTAAGTTTACTCCATGTCGGTATGATATAGGAAAAATTATAGAATCTTTTGACTAGTCTTGGGGACATTAAAAATGATATAGGAAGATTCAAGAAAAATTATATAGGAAGATTCATCTTGGAACATTTTAATTATAGAATCTTTTTACTATATCTAGTTCACTTAAAAGGAAATTCACTACAAGGAATCTTGAGGCTACTAAAATATTAGCGAGTTCACCACAAGGTATGGTAAATTCACCACATATTAAAACGAATTCTTGAAAAAAAAATAAGTTTGTTCAAGCAACAAAAAAATCACCAAAAGGAACTTACCTATTTTCACTTTCTCAAATAGTCGATCTTTTCCAAAATGTTGTTGATCGGGTATACTACATAATGTTTCTATCTCACTAAACATGTTTCAAAATGCACCTATAAGGCATTCACACACACAATATACACCATGATAAAGCAAGAATACAAAGGTAATTCAATGAATAAAAGGATAATGACAACACTACAAGAAATTAATAATTAAAACAATTAAGGAAAATAAAGAAAAATAGAAAACAACATGTAAGACAATGAAATCTTGCATTCCAAGTTTGATAGAGTGAGTTTTCCATGCGGTGTAGTAAGTTTACCACATCTATCACTCTCGCTCAATGTACTGAAAAAAATCTCCAAAGGCTGTAAATCTACTAATACATAAGTCAAATTAACTAAAATCTTACTTCACTATCTGAGGAAATGGACTAGAATGAGTTCTCCAATTTCTTTAATGTAAATTCAATGAATACCACAATGGTTTTTAAAAACATGGCGAGTTCGCCAAACATCAAACGTCATAAAAAGTGAGGTAAAATTAAAAATGTAAATTTTCTACTTTCAAGTCCAAAATTTGACAACACCAGGGCTCTTTACCACCTGCAAAACCCACTCAACACTTCCAAACACCAAAAAAGTCAACAAAAACACGAATTTTAAATTAAATTCCATCATATATATGGAACTTGGTGAAAATACATGTGAGACAAAGGGGTGTCCCATCGGGTGTCCAAATGTATACTAAATATTCTAAAACGTGCAACCTAATCTAAAAAAAAAACGAATGTCAATTACACTTAAAATCCTATTCAAGGATCAAACTACTTAAAGAATGCTAAAAACATCAAGATTAGACTATCTACAAAAAGAGAAAATATGAAACATTTGCGAAAATAGAAATGTCAAACCTCTCCCATGAAGATTTGGATCTTGTCATTTTCATTCGTCTAAGAGGTCCATTCAAAATGGAAATATCCATATTTGGATCTCCTCTTTGTTCTTTAACCAAAGAGGGGGTTTCTCACTTTTTATTGAGTTTTCCACAGTAGAAATGCATAAGATGAGAAGTAGGCATATCTTGAGAAGTGTGTAGAGGGCTCATTTTATATCTTTATTTTTTGGGAAATATGAAACTTTTAGTGAATATGATGATGGAGATGTAGCATTAGAATCAGTTAAGTAGGATTAGGAGTAAATAATTATAATTAATACTTCATAGGAATAAGATAGGGATGAAGGGGGTGTAAACATCTAAATTTTTGACATGATTAATTACGATTAATCATCTACTTGCAAACATCCCAACATCATCCCTATAATAATTAATCTCAAGATTAATTATTATTATTTAATCACATATTTAACCTTTATCATGTATCATATCATCTTATCATTGATCCTTTTAATCCATTATCATATCCCATTTTATCATCAATCCTTTTATTTCATTATTATATCATATTATCACATTATCCTATTATAACCTCGGTAACATTTTCTAGGAATTTAAGATTCCTATATCTACCTACCCACCTACCCTACACATCCCAACACCTATCCTTTCCATGTATCCTCACCCCTAATCATCTTTATTAACCTAATATAATTCTAATCCTAATCACATCTTCACCTCTAAATCTAGAGGCTTCTATTTCTAGAAGCCTCTCTAAATTTCCCTCTTTCATATTTAAAAATTCAAATATATATCCCTCTCTCCATTGAATTTTTAATTTAATGGAGACTTCTCTCAAATTCTAGAAATATCCATTCTAGAATTATTCATTCTTCTCATGCACTCTCCACCATTGATTCAAATCCAACATGGCTTCATCTTAGCCATTGAATCCTCCACCCAAAAACTATAAATTGATCTCTCCTCCTCCATGAGCCATATCTCAAATCCATAACCAATCTCTGCCAATTTATCTCATCAATCATCCATTTTCATATTCAATCACTTAATCAACCCATCATCTACAATCGAAATTCATCCTTCATCAAGCTTGATCATCGATGCATGCGAAAGGAGGTGCCACAGCCCAAGTGACTCCAAAATACGAAGCAACAAGTTCAATCTAACATCTTGAGCACATTAAAAATCAAAGGGAACTCTACTTTGGTAAGTGAAGGTATTTCATTTTATTCCCTTTCCATCTAGCTCAATTTGAGGTATTGTTGAATAAATTAGATTTAGGAATCAATTGCTTTGTTTTTTTGTTTCTAACTTTTATCTAATATTTTTAACATATAAATGTTGGCATTGTTGAGGGGCTTACCCCATTTTTAATTTTTTTCTAATGATATTTTACATTAAAAACAAACTATCAAAATTGAAAAAAAAATCGTTCGATTTACACCTTAAATTTTAAAAAAATTGTGATAGTCTTCCGTTTCAACACTTTTAACATGTCATTTGGCGCTTATGAAAAAAAACAACGCTTTTGTGCATGATTCTAACCTCGATTGATCATAGGGAAATACTTTGGTGCTTTTATAAAACTCCGTGGTGATTTTTTAGAAGGTTCAATATTGTTGTCCTCTAACCTTGTTTTCTCTGCGAAGATTGGGCGTTTGTTCATAATTTGGCGCTTATGTTCATGCTTTATCACTTTTTCAATAGTTTAGCACTTTTGTCCTCTAACCTTATTCTTTGTAGGATTGGCGTGTTTGTTCATAATTTGGTGTTTTTGTTCGTGTATCTAAGTGCATTTGTCGATAGTTTAGTGCTTTTGTATATATAACCCTATTATATGCGGGTTTAACATGGTTGTTCATACTTTGGCACTTATGTTTATACTTTAGTGTGTTTGTAAATATTTTAGCACTTTTTTATTTAACCCTATTTTGTGCGGCTTTAGCGTGTTTGTTCATACTTTGGCACTTTTTTATACTTTAGTGTGTTTGAAATATTTTAGCACTTTTGTTTCTCTAACCATGTTCTCTGCAAGATTAACGTTAGCGCTTTTGTCACTATTCTAGCACTTTTATCTCTGCAATTTAGCACTTTTGTCCTGTAATAGCACTTTTTTTAATAAGAGTTTTGTATTAGTATTAACTAACATAATCCCGATTTTGGTGTTTTAGTGGTGTTTCGAAGTTCTTGCATTTTTTTGTAGGAATATGGGAAAACTCCACCAAATTTAATACTCAATTTTTATTTTCCTAATATTTGTGGTTACAGGACATTGATTAATTAAAAACTACTAACCTTTGTTTTGTATCACAGAGCAGTTTCAAGAACATTGGGGTATAAAACAAACTACTAATCATTTTATTTTACAGGTCCCCCTATCAAAGGCCCCATCATACAAACTTTATCATTAATTTTTATTGTTGTGTGTGTATTTATTGTCCTTTTTTGTTACGTGTTGTTGATTGTTTAAAACAAATATGACACCGTGTATGCTCTCCTCTTGCATCTAGAAGCGATCTTGAGGATAAAAAATGGCTAGTCTTCCTTCCCTTTTTTATTTTTTTCGGGGTAACGTGATGTGGAAGTGACATAAGTTTCACCGATGATTTTGGTAGTAGATGTCCCACCTCGTTTGGGAATTTTGCTGCTGAGTAGAAATTTCTACCGAGACTTAGGAGGAAAATTGGATGAATTGGTCTTCTGCTGAACCATACCGGTGAAGGGAGACATGGAGAAATTACTTCCCCTAAGAAGAAGATGAGGTACACGGTACAAAATTCCTGGAAGCCCGTAAGCTAATATATTATCATCAGATAGCAGGGGCGGATGAATCACTTGGTGGCAATTGGGGAGGAAGAGGATATTCCCATCTTGATAGGCCCAAACATGCCTTCAGAAGAGATTTGGATTTTGAAGAAGCATTGAGGAGATTTGAGTTATAAGAGGACATCCCCAAATCACCGGATGATGCGACCATGAGAAGAGGAGATGGTTATCGATGAATTTCAAGAAGATAAATTAGCTTATATGTTTTTCCAAGATGAGGATTTATTCTCATTTTCATTTGGGGATGAAGATGATCTTAGTCAGGCCATCTATGGAGAGACAAAATCAGCTTGCAATGATCCTTTGAAAGGCTTGAAAGAAATTTCCATACAAGGACTACGAGATCCACGGAAGAAATAGAAGACCCTGAGATAAGTCTCAAACTCCTTATGCAAGCCATGAATATGTAAGACAAACATGAAGCTAACTTGGAAGCCTCTCCCGACCATGATATGAAGGTTGGCTATGTTGAAACAAAGAAAGATGTGAAATATGATGTCCCTCTCGAACCAATGGTTGATGGATACAATGACGAAATCGAGGTGTTTTCTTTCCCATTTGAAGAAGAAGAACCTTTCCATGATAAAGAAACTAAAGAAAAGAGTTTTGAGACCTTTGAAGATGAAGATCTTTTCAATGAAGGATCGGTAGAGTGTAGTGATTCCCAAAATGATGAGGTAATCCCTCTAGATAGTTTCCTTGAGCTACAAGATAAATATTCTTCAAAGGCGTATAAAGGGAGCACTTTGTTGAAATGATGAAGCATAACTCCATCACAGAAATCTTGTATTCGGTAGAATTTGGAGAAGATCCCAAGCTGATTCTTGATCTCTTCACTAGTGCCATGGACATACAAGACAAGTATGAGTTTACATCCAATCCTTCCATCAGTACTCAAGCACCTCATAGTGGAGTGAAGGAAAAGGATAAGTATGAGGTTTCTCATGAAAAGGATGTCAATGAACATAGACTCGGGAAAGAAAGTAACTCAGAAGATTCGGGGTGGAACAAAAATCAGCTTTGAGGCAGCTTGAGATGTTCGATGGAGAATCTGCTATATGGATAAACATGGAAGGAAGCGCATTATGAAACTGATTTGAGAACGTGAAGGTAGTGGAATTTCCAAGCGAGGAGCTAGGCATCAAGAATCTCAAATGGACTCAATCTCTACCAGAGTACACAAACAATTGTGAAAGCTTACCTACATTTCATAAGCATTTGAGGAGGAGAGGCTACTTTACGGAACCCATCAACAACTCAGTAAAACATCATCACTCGGTGTTTCCGCTCAAGGGTAACTCTTGAGGAAAGATTAGTGATTCGGTGAAAGTGGTTTGTCCCGACCTTTTACCATACTTAGCTAGGTTTGTTTCCCTTCTGATTGTGTGTCTTTTTGCTTGTTTTGTGTTTGTGTGTTTCCTTCTTCTCTTGCTCTCTCTCTCTTATGTAAGTTGTACATGACTCCTGAAGGCCCCATGGATAAGGCACTTTGGTCGATAAACTATATGGTCTAAAATTGAGATTATGGATTCCCATGTCATGTCTTCAACTATGCTCATTCCATGTCATGTCCCCAAGGCTGAGGACCAAAATGTCGTGTAACCTTGAAATTGATAATTTCCCGAAACTACACGACAACGATACCCCAGTGTTAATTGTTTCCAAGTCCCATCATTCAGGATACAGCAATTGTCATCCAATTAGTCCAAATGACCTCTTGAATAATTTAATCGCATCCCCTAGGTGATTTACGTAAGTCTATTCATTCCCCTAGAGTGATTTGTAGGGACTTACGAAAGATATGTTATCTTGGCAAGGTATCGGGAAGGGAACATCGCTGGCCTTCCCAGTGGATCAACCCCTTAGGAGTAGAACATAAGGGTAAAATTCAACATGGAGGTGAATTTAAGACCTTAAAATATCATGGAAAAGGGTTTTGAATATTTTGGGAAGTTTTGAGAAACTTGGAGCATTTTGAGAAAAATTAGGGTTCCTTAAGCCTAGGCGATACATGTCTAAAATGCAGGCTTGGTGACTTTGAAAGATGATTCCAAGAGCTCACGATGGAGTTAGAAGAAAAAAATACTTCTAATATGATTTAAACACCTACATTATGGTGAAATAATATTTTCACAACACAGCTTAGCGCATAGGATTGAGCGGCGATTTTTATCGTGCTGACAGTGGAGTCTCTAAATCACAAATCCACTTTTGGATCATATGGATGAATCAAGACATGAGACACCCACCATTAGATTCAAAATTCCATTTCAAGTTAGGATAATATAAAATTTCACCAATAAATTCCATTGGGAGCTCAAGATTATCACTATCATAGAGTTTAGGACTTAGCTTGAATTTACGGGAGGACACGTGCTCGGCTCCGAGAACTGGTGGGATTTTGTGTCCCCAAGTCCCCTTAAGGTTAGGGAAATCAAGGTTGGAAAATTTCCCCCAGCCCCCTTTAATCCCTCTTATCCCCATATGACCTCTTAGACCCTCATGAGACCTCCGGACTTGTGATTCGGCCACTGAGAATTGCATTTTGGAGCATCATTCCTGTTGTCCGGATATGGTGCCACATGTCAGCTCCCGGAGACCACCATGGAAATAGATGTCCCTTATTATTTCCCTAAGGTGGGGGACATAAGACATGGAAAAATGTACCCATCCCCTATGGGAGCCTTTTGGACATCCGTGTGACCTGTTTCGGCTCTCAGGTGATTTAAAGTAGCTTTTCTCACCTTCCGTTCCACTATGTCAAGTCGATCGTTGCCACGTGTCACCATCTTGCTCATTGGCATGAAATTTATGTCCCTAAAATCCATGAGGTTAGGACATAAAACATGAAAAATAATTCCCAACTCCAGAATCAAAATTTTAAAAATTCTAATGGCTGGCTATTCTTCTCCATCAGCTATAGAAAGAAAATTGCAGAGAACACCAGTTCACCACTCCACCATTACCAAAGCTTGAACCAGATCCATTACAGCACATCATCCTTCACTCCATGATGGAACATAGGTATCATAAGAAAAATTCATTGAGATAATAATAATAAAGGAAGAACGAGAGAAGAAGAACGATGGAAATCCCATTGCCGTACGAAACAAAGAATTGAAACATATCTTACAAATTTTCAGATTGTGAACCATTTGTTGCTGAGTTTTTCTCTTGAAGGCCATTAAAAACACACTTTCAATCCTCCTTGGTGGTGCATAGAACATTCATAGTGAATAAATCTCATTTCTGGCTCAACGAAGGAAAAATTGAATTTCATCAGTCAACCATTTTAGCCGGATTGAGCGAAATTTCTCCTGAAGCGGTACAACCGGCAAGCGAAAACCTATCGATGGAATTGATTTCATTGCGAACAAATAAAAACCATTGCTATAATTTTCAAATCTCCATTAATTGCTTCCATGACATAGTAATGGAAAAAAATGAGCTACCTCTCCGCTTCTCAAGAGTTCCGATGGGCGAAATCTTTGAAAAAGTGGAGAAGCGATCATGAAAAATCTAGTTTCGCACTGAAACTAGTTTTCACACCATGAAGTCCCTATTTTTTAGGGATATGGAGGGATGTGTTTTTTATCAATATTTTTCCCTCCTTGAAGAATTTTTCAAATTCCCGAAGATCTGACAGGCAAAATCATCCAAAAATTGGAGGGAATGATCGTTGAAAAATCTAGTTTCATGTGAACTAGTTTTTGCGCCATGAAGCCCATATTTTTTAGGGATATGGAGGAATGATTTTATTCAGTATTCTACCCTAAATGAAAACATCATCTTCCCACTTGTTCAGATGAAGGAATTACTCAAAATTTAGAGCGTGGAACCCTGGAATAAAACCTAGAATTTCAACCGGGCTGCGTTTTGTTGCAATTTGACATTCCTATGAAACTTCTTTAAAAATAGCATGTCTCACTTTGCATAGGGGTATGTTACTCTAGGTAAGCCA